>OZ059841.1:17233548-17833548 GCA_964057195.1 Orthosia cruda | reverse complement strand
GAGAGACGTCCACTGCTGGACATAGGCCTCCCCCAAGCGTCGCCACACTGATCGGTCCTGTGCGTTTTGCATCCCGCGGACGCCCGCAGCCTTGACTAGGTCATCGCTCCACCTAGAGGGAGACCTTCCAACGCTGCGTCTTCCGGTACGCGCCAAAAAAATTAACAGTATTTTAATATGATGTGACAATTAAATATATAACATCTTCTTATCCTATAAAAGTACCTAATTTATGCCAGATAAATCATTATATACCATTGAGTTAAATGTACTACGTACTAGAGAAGCTATTTCAAACAAAAGATTGCGCGTAATTCGGTGAAACTACGGTGGTTATGTTCTCACAGTTATGCAATCAATGCGCGCAGATGAACTTTTTCTTACTCTTTGACATTTACACAAACATGGCCGCCCTCCAGCTTCCGCGGTGACGCGGCGTCACGAGATACAATAAATTGATAAAATATAATTAAAATAAGCGTGTTTTCAACTTACTGTTGAAAACTCATTCCTTGACTTTTATTTATATTTCTCGAGTTGTTTGAACAGTATCTCAATAGACACGAAGGCATTTTATAAGAAACAAAACTTAGTACTCAAACGTGTCACGTTGCAGCGAGCGCTTGCCACAGACTAAGTGAGTTGGGGTACGCGTGCTCTAACGCGTGTTACAAACCATTGAGTTGAGGAGTTAAATGTACTACGTATTAGAGGAGATCTAGTACGTAGTACATTGTAGTACTCAAAGTTATATACTTAAAAATAGTAAATAAACCCCTAAAGTTTGACCCTATGATATTGTAAAATCGTTATTAAAGTCTCAGCTTTTTACCCGACTGCCGAAGGAGGCCGACTTCAAAACGAGATTTATGCTGTGCAGTCGGGTTTTTTGTTTTTTTTAATTTTTATGACTCTAATTATTTTAACCACTACTAACTAAATAGCTATTTCGCTTTTATTCAATAAGGTTAAGAAATATACAACACGTAAGTATAATTAAAATAATACTTTTATTAAAATTTTAACAAATCATTTAAAAATCTTTATCAGCGGAACACGAGAACTCGGTCTCGCTAAGTTTTCGTTTCGTTTCATAATAAAATAAAAACAAAACTTACATGCATCGAATTCAAGTGCTCCCGCGTACCATATTTGGTACCTAGTATAGCAACATTTTATTGCAATCAAACGGTGTATTTTGGTAGAAATATATATATATAGAAATTTGGTTTCATAGTACAATTTAAAGTGAAGTTATGACTAAAATAGCCATTGTAATTTATGGTATTCTTTTTTTTGGTTTAGGTTATTTTTTCCTGCTGATTGATATACTTATAATTTAGGTAATACGGGTTGTGGCCACATTTTGGTGGTCATTATATTTATCCCCATTAAAAAAGGCCGGATATTGGCTACTATACAGATTTTTTGCTAGGTGGCAGTCTATCATATTTGTTCATCTCGAGTTTGCCTCAAGTCGTGTCAAACCTCAAGCGTATGGGCCTTGACTTAAGGCCATTACGCCTCTACTAAAGTCGTTGCCCATCGTCTAAAATAGAGGAAGCCACGGAGCAAGGCTGCCAAGCACGCTTATAATTATTATTATATCGACCCGAGAGGCAGAATAATAACTTTTCATACCTACCTTAAGCACCTTATTTATGACGCAATCCCCCTGAAGCCCGAACACGGGGTGGCGCGCTATAGGAGGGTCACTGCTCTCGTTCACAGCGACTCGCCTTTGTTCACTGCTATTCGTGATTTCGTGAAGCGACTCAAGGACTCAACTTGAGTCATGAACTCATGAATAATAATTAAATACTAACTATTCAGAATAAAGTCGTCCTTACCTTCGACGGTAGGTACATACCTACTGTAAAAAAGAAATATTCAAAAAATCTAAAAACCCAACTGCTTAAAAAGCGAACTAAACAGCTTAGTAACAAGTAGGGCATGCAGTTTCGTACATTTTAAATGTTTAAATTAGCTTACGAAATTGGACTCCTCAGTTTCGAAAATTAGAAACTGATGAGCCAAATAATAATAATTATGGCAAATCAGAATGATACTTAAACTGAACTCAAAATGCAAAATGTTTAGTCTTTTGAGGTGCCTAAGTGCAATTTATATTCAAACAAAGTGAAATTTCTTTACCTCAAGACTTATACTACAAATACTCCACTACTGGGGACACCTTCGACGATACCATCCAGCTTTCCGAGCTAGGAGTGGCAAGAGACGTTCGTTCAGCGTTGATTCGCGAGCTGGGTTAAAGATAGTCACGCCTCATAATATTGACGCGCTGCCGATGAGCAGAGAGCCACCCAGCTCGTTAGTTACAATAGGAGGTGCGCAAGTCCACTATCTTGGTTTAACTATGTACAGTGGAGCTTCGAAGAGCATTTCCAGCGACTTTTTCCCCGCATTGGTAGGCCAGTGGGTGTTTTTAATAGACTGCTGCCCAATCTCAGAGGCAGAAATAGACTGTCAGATGTCCAACGCTGCAGGACTAAAATCAACTAGCTCAATGTTATAGCACGTGGCTGGCTGAAAAGAGCGGAGCGCATCTCCTACAGGCACATTCAGGTACTGATCGGGCACGGTTGCTTTTGTGAGTACCTGAATAGGATTGGGTGAGAGGCCACGGGAAATAGCCATCATTGTAGAGACAACTTGGATTCTCCACAGCACACGCTCGAGGAATGCCTTCTTGGGCCGCCTGTATCATTTAAGGCAGGTGGGACTCCGGGGCTTTGGGCGCTCTGAGTGGGGACTGTGTCCGACCACCGAGTGACCTCAGGTAAGACAGTTGCATATCGATGACGTGCTGCCGTGCACAGCGAGGCTCAAGGGAGACTCCTTCATAGTCTCCCCAAGGATGTGGTATTTTAAGAAGTGCTGATGGTGATCACCGGTTTGGTTTTAGTGAGGTAAAAATACGACACTGCCTGGCATTCCCAGCAAACGATTGTAGACCTTGTAAAATATTCCCCTCACTGGCCATTATTTTAAACCACGATTGTTTCAATGGCCGAGCTTCTTTCACTCTTCTTTATTTATTCTATCCCTGTATAGAGGCGGTTTTGCAATTTTCCTTCTTATGGTATTTATTTCCACCCAAAGATGCGTTAAAATTAGTGTTGAAATATGGAACTTTCGACAAAGTTATGACTTTCAAATATTGTATTTTTTACTTTTCTGTTTCCATACAGGACTAGATAATGATGAGACAAATTGATACCATTTTTTGTTTTGAACGTACCCCGTCAAACAGTGGAGTAATCGCCAGACTACGTTTGTATGGAAGAATTTTCGACTAGTGTAACCTTAACGCAGAATAACATCTGAGTAGGAGCTTAATAACGTTTCAATTAGCTTAATAGCCTTTGCTCACATTGTTTTTATTAAGCTCTTACAACTGTGTTATTCAGCTTAGTCGAATTGGTTATTGTATTCAGAATTTAATAAGCATTTAAATTATTGTTCACATTTATGTAAACAATGTTCATACAAATTGTGAAAAGAATTCAATTGGATTAAATATTTTAATGTCGATGTCGAATTTAAATGTTGATTTGACATGGTGAACTTATAAAATCGGTAAAAAAAAAACTTACAAGTTAGAGGTCTGCTATATGTTAATTGTTAGTGCGCATAGTAATTTTATCGTGAATAGTATGTTTTCTCAAACATGCTTGGAAATTTGAGCATTATTTCGACAACCTTCTTCGAGATAATTCGAAATTGCTGTACTGGCCAAATACATGCGAGCAGCGGCCGGCAAAAGTTGTATGAAAATCCATATCTGTCGTGTCTAGCGGCCAAATAAATTACAAAGTAAACTCATATCTGTCGTGTTATTTAAAAATGGAACGATTTGTTTCACCGAAGCATGGCCACCATGGAGGTAACTTATCAAAGGTTTTATTTAAATTTCGAACTGGCTTGCAAATAGAACGCTGTTTATTGAAAAAAAAACAAATGAACACTAACGCGGGAACAATTATTGTTGTTCGTCATTGATTTTGACAAAATTAGTTCTAGGTACTACTTAGTTTAAATATCCGCGCATATTTGAGAAAAGTACTATACAAGCCTTGGCCACAACTAGACGGGTTTCTATTCTATGGGTGCCTCGGCTTCGCCTCGGCCCACATTTACACGTTCGTCCATCAATGCCTCTTTTGCTGGCCGCTGCAGTAATGTACTATTTTTTTCATTACTTATGACGCGCCGCGTGAATAATCAAAATAACAGATAGTAAATAGTTTTTTTTTTGTCTTGTTACAATCGGAAATGAAACGTTGGAGAGGGTTGACCGATATGTGTACCTTGGTCATATTCTTTCATTTGGCAAAGAACAACAGCTGACGGAGATCTGGAGAAGAATACAGCTCGGATGAGCCGCTTTTGGCAAACTGGATGATATTATGAAATCAGTCAAGATACCACAATCTCTGAAGACCCGCCTCTATAACCACCATGACTTACGGTGCTGAGACGTGGACGCTTACTCAGGAGGCTGTGTACAGGCTTCGAGTTGCACAGAGAGCCATGGAGCGTTCCATGCTTGGCATACGGCTGATAGACCGGGTCCCGGACCCGTACATAGCCTCCTGAGTAAGCGTCCACGTCTCAGCACCTAAAGTCATGGTGGGCAGAACACACTGGTTATAGAGGCGGGTCTTCAGAGATTGTGGTATCTTGACTGATTTCATAATATCATCCAGTTTGCCAAAAGCGGCTCATCCGAGCTGTATTCTTCTCGAGACCTCCGTCAGCTGATTTTCTTTGCTAAATGAAAGAATATGACCAAGGTACACATATCGGTCAACCCTCTCCAACGTTTCATTTCCGATTGATAAAGACAAAAAAAAAAAAGAACTATTTACTATCTGTTATTTTGATTATTTACGCGGCGCGTCATAAGTAATGAAAAAAAACATACTATTCACGACAAAATTACTATGCGCACTAACAATTAACATATAGCAGACCTCTAATATGTAAAAATTTTTTTTACCGATTTTATAAGTTCACCATGTCAAATCAACATTTAAATTTGACATCGACATTAAAATATTTAATCCAATTGAATTCTTTTCACAATTTGTATGAACATTGTTTACATAAATGTGAACAATAATTTAAATGCTTATTAAATTCTGAATACAATAACCAATTCGACTAAGCTGAATAACACAATTGTAAGAGCTTAATAAAAACAATGTGAGCAAAGGTTATTAAGCTCCTACTCAGATGTTATTCAGCGTTATGGTTACACTAGTCGAAAATTCTTCCATACAAACGTAGTCTGGCGATTACTCCACTGTTTGACGGGGTACGTTCAAAACAAAAAATGATATCAATTTGTCTCATCATTATCTAGCCCTGTATGGAAACAGAAAAGTAAAAAAATACAATATTTGAAAGTTATGAGCGTCGAAAGTTCCATATTTCAACACTAATTTTAACGCATTTTTGGGTGGAATGAAATACCATAAGAAGAAGGAAAATTGCAAAACAGCCTCTATACAGGGATAGACTAGTAATTCAACAATGCAAATAATTTTATTTTGAAAATATACATTTAGTAGTAGTTTGTTTCATGATATTATCTAGACTCCCTAAGATCTATTCATAATATTTCGCGCGCTCGTTTACGTCCTAAATCATCATACATTTCGCTACAAATTTGCAAAAGTGCTAATTCGTACAAGAACTAGCTTCTTACTGCTCATCATAGCATCAATCTCTTTCGCACGACCGTGTTGTCGGATGAGACAGCATGCATTTTAACCCCGCGCACGTGCCGTTGACTAAAAATTGGGGCCCGGTTTGCTTAAATAATAGCTTAGCTGATTAGACGGTACTCAGACGTTATTCAGCTTAGTGTTCAGCTTATACTCTTGATGATTGCTCTTACTCGATCTTTATTCAGCACGTCTCGATCTTGGCTAATAGCGAAAGTATCGAATGATGTACTAATAAAGCCAGTGTTATTCTTTTCAAAATCAACGAACTCGATTCCTAGCTAGGAATATTGATTAAAAAAAAATCCAATGATGCAGAGTTTAGTTAGAGTAAGTTTGGAGTTTCTTGTGCGTTCTTCTCCATAACAAACTGCTTTTCCAAATGCACGGTAGAATCAATTTTTATTACTTGTAAATTTTAATTGTTGACGTTCAAAAGTGAATAATATTTTCATAATGGCCTAGTTGAATTAAATTAATTTGACTTTGACTTTCCCATCAAAATCGGCCCCGTGACTCCTTTGAGTGTTTTTCGCTATAGGTACGTCAATTACCTCATAGTTTCTGATTTGACCATCCACGTCCACTTGAATAACTCAGCCTGTATAGTTAGAACTCAATTGTTTCACGAGCGAAGCCGTAACTTAGCTGTATTTTCTTATATATTTCTTGTTTCTTTCATGATTTTTGGTAGCATTTACAGCCCTGAGTAATAGTAGCTTATTAGTAGTTAGAATAGTAGTAATATTATGATATTAATTTCAACTTGATACCTCCACGGATTCCTGAGAAAATGGTCTTGACAGATAGAATACCGAATTTTTCTTTTTTTACGTAGGTAACTAGGTAGGTACAAATTTACGGTTTTCGGATTTTTTCCTTTAGGTAGGTACTTGAGCAGCTTGCTATGCTATAGGCCATTGCTTCTATTCGACGAGGAGATAATTCTAGGTCGACGGGAAGTACCCTATAGGTTTTGATTCATCAAATATAGAATAGAATATCTTTATTTCGGACGCAAACATCCATAGGGTGTTAGTAACATATAAAAACTTATTACCTAGTGTTAGTAACATAGAAAAACTTAATACCTAGTGTTAGTAACATAGAAAATATATTATATAGTCTTAGTAAAATTAAATACTTATTATGTGGTGTTAGTGACATAGAAGAAACTTATTACCTAGTGTTAATAACATAGAAAACTTATTACCTAGTGTTATTAATATAGAAAAACTTATTATCTAGTGTTAGTAGCATAGTAAAACTTATTACCTAGTGTTAGTAACATTGAACATCTTATAACCTAGTGTTAGTAACATAGAAAAACTTATTACCTAGTGTTAGTAACATTGAATATCTTATAACCTAGTGTTAGTAAAATAGAAATACTTATTACCTAGTGTTATTAACTTAGAAAAACTTATTACCTAGTGTTAGTAACATATAAAAACTTATTACCTACTGTTAGTAACATAGAAAGACTTAGTACCTAGTGTCAGTAACATAGAAAACTTATTACCTAGTGTTAGTAACATAGAAAAACTTATTACCTAGTGTTATTAACATAGGAAGACTAATTACCTAGTGTTAGTAACATAACAATAATTATTGCCTAGTGTCAGTAACATAGAAAAGTTTTCTGCCACAGTCTGCAATAGGCATCGGCCGGTCGTTGGGGAACTACCGTTTTCAGGAAGGTGTGTCTACTTTTCAGCCGTTGCGTCGGTAGTTGTGCACCGAATAGTGGGTGTCTGGTGTCACGCTCTGCTTTTTTTTCTCGACTGCACGCGCAACTTCCCTTCGGATGTGTGGAGGTGCTAACTGCTATCCTGGCTGTGGGGTATAGTACGCTGACCGTGGTTGGTTTGAGCATGTGTCGTAAAGGAGTGTCATTCTGAATTTCGACAGTTAATTATTTCGACAGAGTCTCAATTTCGAAAAACAGTAGTTCGACAACTCATTGCTTCGACAGAACATATATTCGAATAGCATTAGTTCGACAGATTATACTTCGACAACACACATCTTCGAAGAACACTACTTCGACAAAACCATTCCTCGACATGCACTTGTTCGGCGGATCTCTAGTTCGACGGAACATAACTTCGACATAATACTGCTCTGAAATGTGACAATAATAATTGAATTTCGCTTTATATGAAGTTGTCGGCAGGCAGTGACCAATCTAAAAGAAAGAAAACAAAACCGATGAGGCAGGGCCGACTTAAACCTATTGGAGGCCCTAGGCACATTAGGATAATGAGACCCCTATACATTTATTGCCGAAAAATCAGACATACATTTATTGCAGAAACTTGACACAGTTAGTTTGTTGGATTCGGTTTCTCAATGAATTTGTTTATGTATAAATTTTATATCTATATGTATGTATCTAAGTATATATTTTTAAGTAGTAAGTTTCGTCATTTCTTTTTATTTTATTTTTTTTCTACTCGTTCTTTCAGTTAATTGCACCTGCCATGTTTTATCTCTGCACCACCCTAAGGTCGACTGGTAGGAAATGCCTAAGGCATTAAGTCCGCCTTTGTATTTGTGCATAAAGTTTTAATAAATAAATAAATATTTCCTTCGAAAAAAATCGAGTATGACTGACTACAATAACTTCTTGCCTATTAGTTTTTGCATGCGCAAAGCTACTCTACTCTCGCCCGAAAATCGGGCTTTCCGATTTCAGCATGTACAATTTATGTAATGGTAACACTGCTTTAAGGCTGGGTTATTCGAGTCTGTAGGGGTCAAAAAGGCTACCAACGCCCGCGAGACATTACATAAAAAAAAAGAACCGCTCAAGTGCGAGTCAGAAAATGATCCTTGATTTTCCTCTTGAAGAAATTCAGAGAAGGGCTGTCGCGTAGGGAATGTAGTAGAGAGTTCCAGAGACGCACTGCAGTAACAGAGAAGAAGCCATCATAGCGGCTAGAAGTGTGACGTGGGGTACGAAGGAGAAGAGAAGTGGAAGTGCGACAGGGTTTACCCCTCGGGACAAAGTACCCAAAGCGTTCACGAAGGTATTGAGGAGAATTAGGATTATGTAGGTTAGTATAGAGAAGAAATAGGATATGAGTATCTCGACGACGCCGAATCAGCAGCCAGTTCAATTTAGTCCGAAACGCCGACACGTGATCGTATTGTCACATTTCAGAGCAGTATTATGTCGAAGTTATGTTCCGTCGAACTAGAGATCCGCCGAACAAGTGCATGTCGAGGAATGGTTTTGTCGAAGTAGTGTTCTTCGAAGATGTGTGTTGTCGAAGTATAATCTGTCGAACTAATGCTAGTCGAATATATGTTCTGTCGAAGCAATGAGTTGTCGAACTACTGTTTTTCGAAATTGAGACTCTGTCGAAATAATTAACTGTCGAAATTCAGAATGACACTCGTCGTAAAGAGCAAAATCTACTTCCTTAGCGTCGGCAGAACGGTGCCACACTGGACACGCATATTCGCCAGGCAAGAAGCAGATTTCTAGGCCAGTAGTCCGGATAACCTAAGGTGAGGCCTCCCAGTTGGTTGACGTTAGGGGTCTGAGTAAATTGTTGCGGGAACCGATTTATGGCACAATGGAATTAAAATTTAATTAAATGAATAAAAAAAAAACACACGATATTTGAATCGCAGTATGTCACTTGTCACGTACATTTTATACCACATAGTCTCCTTCCAGTCTTCATCCATATTATCATTACAGCCGAAAGACGTCCACCGCTGGACATAGACCTCCCCCAAGCGTCGCCACAATGTTCGGTTCCGTGCGTCCCGCATCCAGCGGATCCTCGTAACCTTCACCAGGTCATCGGCCCACCTGGTGGGAGGCCTTCCAACGCAACGTCTTCCGGCTCGCGGTTGCCACTCCAGAACCTTCAACCTGATACCCTGAAACCTTCGGGTTATGTCGGTAACTCTGGTTCTCTTGCAGATCTCTACATTTCTGATTCGATCACGCAAGGAAACTCCGAGCATAGCCCTATCCATTACCATTTGGGTGACTGTAAGCTTTCTGATGAGGCTTATTGTGAGCGAGAACGTCTCAGAGCCATAGGTAATCACTGGCAACATAGGAAGACATAGACTTTCGTGTTGAGACACTGTGGTAAGTTGGACGAGAAGATACCGCGCAACTTCCCGGACGCTGCCCAGCCGACCCTACCCAACTGGATCGTTTGTCCTAGGTAGACATAATCGTCCACAACTTCGAGTGTAGAGTCTCCGACCTTGATAAGAGTGTAACATGGGCATTCAACATCACCTAGGTTTTGTCGCATGCTCATCCTAAGACCCACTCTTTCGGAAGCTCTGCTGAGATCATCGAGCATTGTAGGTACTGAGGTCTTCTATGGTCTCAGCCATGACCACTATATCGTCGGCAAACCGAAGGTGAGTGATGTATTCGCCATTGACGTTAATGCCTAGCCCTCTCCAGTCCAGAATTTTGATGACATCCTCTAGTGCAGTGGTGAACAGTTTCAGAGATATGACGTCTCCCAGTCTTACACCTCGCTGCAGAAGGACGAGTTCCGATGTCTGATCCTGAAGTCGAACTGACATGGTGGCATTTTTGTACAAACATTTCAAAACTTCGATGTACCGGTAGTCAATTTGGTACCGTTGGAGAGACTGCAGTACAGCCTAAGTCTTTGTCGTAGTCCAAAAACACTAAACAGTGTCTTAACATTTTCCAAAATAATAATCAAAATATCATAAATTGATGAATCTCTCAATTCCGGCATTGAAATAACAGAAAAAGATACGGAATTCCGGAATTACTATACGTGTCGTTGGATTCGTCTTAATTGTGGGCGTGACATAGGCTATATACCTTTTAAATATGGCTCCCGCACCTAAAAAAAGAGATTGATACAATTTTGTTTTTCGTAATCATAACAATATGGGTATCAAATTATAGCTACTAAATAGACCAGGGGTTCCCAAACTTTGCGTCGCGACGCCCTGATGCTCTCTCACGGGCGTCGTAAACGAGAAAAATTGCTGTTGGAACTAGGAGATATAAGTAATACGAGCCTGAAACTAACAAATACTACTTGATAAATACTAATAGGTACTATTTGATAAATATAATGTAATTAAATTTTTGAGTAATGAATACCTAGATTATCCAACTCTGGATACTGAAGATTCCTAGTACCGCTTGATACGTCGTGTCGTACCTACTACAGTATTTAAGTCGTTGTACAAATAACAAGCCAGCAGTGGACTAATAAAAGCTGATGATGATGATGATAATGATAACAGATTACATATCAATTGAGAAAATGAAAGGAGAGTAACTTTTACTAGGTTTTACTAACTATAACTCTGATTTGAAATGTATGCTTAGAAAAGCGAGCTTATTAACTACTGATGTTTTGCCTAATAATCAATATTTTTTCAAGCAACTAGAAAACACAGTTAATAATTTAATACGCTGTAATTTGCGACGCTCTCGTACCTTATACCTACAAGGGCGCCGCATAAAAAAACACTACGTAAAGGAAAACACATTATAAAAAAGATTGGGAAGCCCTGAAATAGACAATTCCAAAAATATACATAGGTTGTAACACTAAGTTACTATTTTGGCACGAATTCAAGATAAGCGTAACTTTTATAGCAAAACAAATAATCTTTTGACACATAAGTAACTTATTTGGAGCACTCGTTCATTAATAAAACCAAAAGAATTGAAATAAAAAAAAAAATATAAGAAAAAAAACCGACATTTAAAAAAATATGAAATACTACCTGACCCCCGCGGCTTCGCTCCCGTCAACTGGCTACCCTAACCTGCCTACTCTGCCTACCCTGCTTACCGTTCCTACCCTGCCTACTCTGCTTACCCTGCCTACCCTACCTACACTGAATACCCTGCCTACCTTGCCTACCCTTCCTACCCAACCCTACCTACCTACCTAGTAATTTTTATCTATCATCAATAGTTTTCTCAGCGCACGCCAAAGAATGAAATTTATAGGCAACATTTTGCTACCTTGGGTTACATTATTGTAATTTTCATAAGGAACTCGATTTTTTTGAAAATATATTATAGTCTATGTCACTCAGGAATAATGTAGCTTTCGATTAGTGAAAGAATTTTCTAAATCGGTTCTGTAGATCCAGAGATTACCCCTTACAACGTCACAAACCCACAAAACTTTACCTCTTTATAATATTAGTATAGATAATGTTTAATATTTATTTTCATAGCACTTGTTTTTCTCTTTTCAGATAATAATAGTTTTCACGTATACTATCTAGAAGTGACTTTGTCTACTTATCCATAAAATATTCTGAAATAATTAATTCATGTAGCAAGAGCGGGCGAAGCGAGCTCGAAAATAGCACCCCGCCTCGGAAAGGTCAAATTAGATAAGAGTTGGAGTCGTATGTATAGTATGGATAAGACAACACAGTTACTTCTAGATAGTATAATAAAACCGGCCAAGTGGGAATGGCACGAAACTAATGGTATAAAAAAATTGTACCTAAACTAAATTGTACCATTATCGAAAAATACGGCAATAAAATCACGTTTATTGTATGGGACCCGTTTTTCGCTTTGGGTACGGAACCCTAAAAAGCAAATCATTACAAGTTAGTTTCACCTGTCCGGCAGGCTTATAACGTTAGAAACATCAATCAGCAATCTTCGCGCGGTCGAAATCAAAACGATGTATGTCATAAAAGCCGGCATTATCTACCTTCAGTGTTAAGGTCAGACCGCACTAGGCGTAACTACGCGTCAGTGGAGCGACCCGACTAAATATTCTAAACCGTACTGGCGCGACACTACGCAGCAAATTTTGCTCATCAGTCGATCGGCAACTTATGAGCAAGGTGGAAGAACGCTATTTATGCTTACTTGTTCCTATGTTATGAATGAGTTGAAAAAAATCTTGTTTTTTTTTTATATTCTAATGGCTCGCGTTTGACCACCATCTCGCCTGATGTTAAGCGATGATGTGGTCTACGGTGAAGCACACTTGCCTACATAGAAAATACGAAATTAATTTGCTCGGCAATTTCCTTCCATTGCCTTTTCTGGTAATATTCATGTTATGTTCATTTTGGAGGTCATATATTTCTGGATATTGACTAACAAGAATAATTAATTGTTCTTCGTTTAATGTTCATTTTTACAAAAAAATAATGAAAACAAACAGTCGAGTTTTTTGTTTTTATAATAATTTGTTTTATTTCTTACTTTTTAGTTTTATTATTTAACGAGTTCTCCAAATAAGGTACAAGATTATTTATTTTGCTATCAAAGTTACGGTTAATCTTAAATTTGTGACAAAATAGTAACTTGAAAGTGTTACGATATATATATTTTTGGAATGGTCTATTTAGTTGCTTTCGTTTGATACCCATATTGTTAAGAAAATAAAAAAAGAGAATTGTATCATCACCTTTTTTTGGAGGGAGAGGTTATTCAAAAAACAATTATAGCCTATATCACGCACCAAACACGTAAGAATTGCAGTACCTTGCAGTGCCGCGCCGTATGCTATCTATACCGCACTAGCGGCAGCGGAACTACGCGACACGCCACGACTCGTCAAACTTAGTATATTGATCTTTTTTCTCGCGCAGTGCCGCTACGCGTAGTTCCGCTGCCGCGTAGTGCGTTATATCTCATACAATTTCATACAAAGTATTTATTTGGTCGCGTCGCTCCGCTGACGCGTAGTTGCGCCTAGTGCGGTCTGACCTTTATAGGTATGGTAGGTCTTACACAATCGTTTGCTAATCGCTTGCTGAGTCAAATGCACTTATGTCTAAAAAATCGTCAAAAACTCTACAACTTCTGTGTATTGAAGAGCAATTATTGCGCAAAAGTCGCTATAGTTTTGCTCTTGCAAGATACGTAATAAGCTTGCCGGTGTCTATAATAAAACTTTGCAAGTTATATTTGACCCACTTCGCACTGTCCGATTTAGCTAAAATTGGCCACACACGTTGCGTTCTTGTGGCAATGCAATAATTATAAATATAAAAGCTTATTTATTGAAATAAGGCTCTGAATCACGAGAATCACATATTGAACTTTATAATGCACTAAAGACAAGTCCCCTAAAACGCTCACCACTCACGCCATTCTATGGTGACGAAACTGACAATCAGACGGAAGAAAAGGCGTAACAAAGTACCAGAAAGTAGCAATATCTGTAAGAATGGCCAAACGAAAACCTGGCGGCCTTATAGCGTAATGAATTCTGCAAGGCAAAGAGTATGAAAAACCGACCAACCAAATAGACGGAAATCCATATCGCGTCTATCATCTTGCATGTTATTCGTCGATTCTTCATGCTCTTGGCCCTTTGCCTTGGCAGAATTCATTACGCAATAAGGAAATGTTCGAAGTGCTAATAAATAGGTAAGTAATGTTGGGACTAATATTTTTTATATCACGCTACCTAACCCCGCGGTCGCGAACATTCATTCTCATGGGGTCCTATATAGGCGGCTTCAATATCTTAGCCGAAAAACGAGCACCGCCAGCCTGCTGCACATAGGCCATTTTCAAGCATTGCCACAAAGCCTTGACTGAGCAGCTCCACTCAAATCTGTTTAGTTTGTTCTTTCTTCAAAAGTCCACCTCGAGACACTTATTTGAATTATCCTCATAGGTCTGTATGACGTAAGTAGCTATTATGAATTTGAGGATTATGCAGGCCGTCGTTATATTAGGTACGGGTACCTAGATTTCTTAATAATTATTGTCTGGCAGTTTGGGTATTTCTTGTGGCCTGCTATGGGCCTCCTTATATGTCCATACCAGGATCGGACCGGCCATACGGGAGTATCGGGAGCCATACCTTGGTATTGTTCGGTGTATCATTGAGCTCCTGATATTCTGAGTTCAGCTACACGATAACTGACAAATACTTGTCCTCATAGACAGGCCCATTCAAATCTGTGTGGTGCTTTTCTCAAAAGACCACCTCAGACATTAACCTACACGTTTCTCATATCTTTTGTGATCATTACATCTATCTATATATATAATACCTTTATACGAGCAATTCAATATATGTATATATATAATCTGAATCTCGGAAACGGCTCCAACGATTTTCATGAAATTTTGTATGCAGGGGGTTTCGGGGGCGATAAATCGATCTAGCTAGGTTTCATTTTTAGAAAACGTATTTTTCTCTATTTTTACCCGAGCAGAACTCGGTCGCACATGTGATTCATTTTTTTTTTTACGTAGTCTTGCGCTTGACCACTATCTCACCTGATGGTAAGTGATGATGTGGTCGAAGGAGAAGCACGCTTGCCTAAAAGCAACCCTTTCACTTAATTGTACTTTTATTAATTGAATCTATTTAAATTTAATATATAAATCTCTTTGGAACTGTATAATTTCGTGCATTCATAATATTAATATGAATGATGTATTTGAATCTTTATATTGATTTAAGTTTGAGTGTCCATGAAGTTTCTTGCACGTTCTACTCCAGAGTATTTAAATTTTGGCAAGCACTATTAATTGCTCTGTTCTTCTACATAGAGATCTGAACTTTGGAACGTGCAACTTATAAAGCGAAGATCTCCGAGGAACTTAATCTTTTTGACTGACGGACCTTACCTCTAGACAAATTGCCATACTATCATCATCATCGTAACATTTCATCCGAAAGACGTCCACTGCTGTACATAGGCTTCCCCCAAGCGTCGCAACACTGATCGGTAATATTCGTTTCGCATCCACCGGACTCCCGCAGCCATGACCAGGTCAACGCTGCGTCTTCTGATACGCGGTCGCAACTCCCAACTCCAGAACTTTTCGGCCCCAACGGCCATTCGTTCTGCTAGCAACGGGCCCTACCCACTGCCACTTAAGTTTTACAATTATTCGGGCTATGTCGGTAATCTTGGTTCTCTTGCGGAGAAGACATCCCTTCATTTCTGATTCGATCACGCAAGGAAACTCCGAGCATTGCTCTCTCCATTGCTCTTTGGGTGACTTTAAGCATACTCTAAGCTATTCTAGTATTATATATCTGTATATATGCCATAGATATATTTGCGTAGCAAAATAGCACATTGTGTATTAAGGGCGGTAAATAAGGAATTACGATCGAGACTCTAGTAGAAGCCCGAAGTCGAAGACTGAGGGCTTTCTGAGTCGAGGTTCGTAATTCCCGTACCGCCCGTGATACATACAATGTTTTTCATCACATTTGCGAGTAATAATTATGAATTATAGCTTTAATACACAAGTCAGCACAGCTGTTATTACGAAATACGTGAACTTTATTTTAAGCGGTTTGCGAATTTTTGCCCACACCACAGATTAAAAAGTGTTTCGTTCAGAAACTTTAAGGTCATATACTTACGTAGGTATACAGCCATGACGGAGTGTAAAAAGAATTAAATAATTTCGACGTTTTTATACTATAACTATTAAAATCGATTATTAAGAACATAAGTTGAGTAGTTAAGTATCATGTAGCGAGATTGCAAAGAAATTCCTGTTTAGATAACATTTTAAGACAATTTTTCAATTGCGTGTAAACTCCTTGCTTGAACTTGCATGACCTGTGTGCTGTGTCATAAATTAAAAAAATATTACTTACCGCCCTAGGGTTTCATGACAAAAAGAAAGCCCGAGGGTTTTATATGGGGCATTACGGCCAAGTTAACCTGTATGTTTAGATACTTTTTACGTGCAAGTGTGATGAAAAAAATCTAAATCTATGGTATAAGCGATGGCAGTTGTCTAAATGCCAAATAATATTGATAGAAGAAGGATAGAAGCATAGAATTGATTTTCGATAGCGTAGCGCTAGTGATTGGTGAAATGTCAGAAATCTATGGGATTGACCAATGAAGAACCTAGATTGACCCCATAGATTATTACATTGACACTTGACATTTTATTATAATAAAATGTCGAGTGCATTTTGACAGTTCAAAAGTGCCAAAGGTTTATTTTTTTATGAAATAAATGTTTGAGTTTGAGTTGTACTACTTGTATATATAGATATCGCAAAAAGTTTGGTCTTTCAAACCCACTTACTAGACTTTTTGAGGTCAGCTTATCATAAAAAGCCTATATAAATTAAAAATATGCCTGTGTAAACGATAAAATATTATCAACTGCCCGAGTTTAACCCGATAAGGAACAATACGCTTGCCACTTCCTGTTTAGAGTTTTTAATTGTGTTTATAGAACCATTTACTTATACCTACAGGGAGAGTTTTCCTAGTGGACGTGGATAGCCAAATCCGAGACTATGAGGCATAGCGAAAAAAACGGAAAGGAATCTCGGGCCCGATTTTAATAAAAATCACGTTTGTTTTATGGGATCCCACATATTTATTTTATTCTGTTTTTAGTATGTGTTGTTATAGCGGCAACAGAAATACATCATCTGTGAAAATATCAACTGTCTAGCTATCACCGTTCATGAGATACCTACAGCCTGCTGACAGACGGACGGACCGAGGAGTCTTAGTAATAGGGATTTTACCATTTGGGTACGGATCCCTAAAAAAACTAAAACTGCGTCAATGACTTTTTGAAAAATCAATTTACCGAGCCAGGAATCCCGTTGATTTTAGAAAAATAAAACACGCTGTATTATTACACCATCTGATAGTGTCGCTTAAAAGGATAATATTCTGAGAATTTGTGACATATGGCAAACATAAGGAAAGATTTTATTTTTAACAAAATATTTTTGAGTGTTTTTCGATACTGCTCACAGTTTCAGATAGCACTGTTGCTGAGAGATACGTGTCCGGCGCCTTGGCTACTGGGCCTCGGATTCGGGCTCTCCGGGAGGCCAGGGTTGAACGCTTGAACCTGTCCTTGAAGGCGGTCTCCGAATGGGGCGATGCCAATATGGTCAGTTTCAATACTGCTACGACCCACGCGTGTCTTTTTCCAGCTAAAAAGGGCCAATTACATCTTGCCGTGGTGTAACCGTGCCGATAACGAACCATCTCGAACTTCTTGGTGTTACGTTACATCGACCCTCAATTTCGGTCCATTCATTGATGCGAAAGCTTAGTTGGCTGCAAAAAAGTTGGGGATTCTTGCAAAGGTGAGACGGTAGGTACTACAAGCCAGAACAGCTGCTCAATTGGTATAAAGCGCAAGTCTGATCATGCATGGAGTACTGTTCTCACCTCTGGGACGGATCTGCCAAATACCAGCTTGATGCACTTGAGTCGATTGACAGACGGGTCAAAAGGCTTATTGGCAAATATGCACTGGTCGCATCAAAGCTCCAGACCCTCGAACATCGACGCTGTAAGATTACAATTTGGGGAGTGTGCGACGGAACTGCACAATTTGATTCCGCCTAGCCCTTTCTATCATCATACATGGTGGACATCCCACCCTTACGCATAAAGCGTTTGCTAATACTTTCATTTTGCGCACGGCTAATGAGTGGAATTCCCTGCCGGATTCACCTGATAGCTACAGCCGACACAAATCTCTCCATCTGTATGAAAACCAAGCGTGCCACTTTTTCACACACAATTTAAAAACAAATTTACTTACCAATGAAAGTAAACATTTCCAATGCCTCGGCCAACTTTTTCTATACATTCTTTACAGCTCAATATGGTTTTAAAAGGTATTTTTCTAGATTTCGGTGGATTTCCGGTGCCGATAATGCTAAATGAAAAGCTCAAATTACGATCATTGATCGTAATTTTACTCCGTTTTTTGGCACGCGAAGTACATACAATCACGTCATCTAGTTAGATTTATTTCTGTGGCTACAACCGTTTGGAGTCTTAAAGTCAAGAGTGAATAGGTTACTTCTAGGCAGCGTGCTTCACCGTAGATCACATCATCGCTTACCATCAGGCGGGATAGTGGACAAACGCAAGTCAAACGATAAAAAAAGATTGGCTTTTCATGTTGACTCGAAAAACAGTCTTTCGGCAGCAGTCGTGTGCGCGATTCATTAAAAATACCGTATTCCTTGTATGGTAAACGCATATAAGAAAACTTTCGGAAGGTCGTATCTTTAATATTTTTTCAACACACTTGTTCATAAAGTAATGTAATCCTACTGTGACTTTTTCATTGCTATTATTCACAAGTGAGATATAGAGTTTTTTTTTTAATTTATTGGTTGAGTTGCTTTGTTCTTAAAACAGTTTCGATAATAAAAAGATCGTGCTCAATAGTACAAATAAATTAATTTAATTAATGTACCTATTGTTTGTTCATTTCATGCAACTTCGTATTTAAATAAATAATTTCAACTTGTACGTGTTTAATAAATAAATCTTACACTCAAATATAATTTTTGTTTTTCTCTGTTATAAAGAAAACTTGAAATGCCCCATTTTGTACGTGGCTAAAACGCTATCCACGAAAACCCAAAAAAAAGTCGTATGATACACGTGTGTATTGATGAGTACCGTCCTCGGCTCCTCAGCGGTAATCACCAACATTTCACACTTGTACCATAGTGTACTATAATCTATGTATAGAAGTCTAGGTCTTATACTGACGGTGGATTACCTAGTGTATCCAAGGAGGACATACCCGCAAAAACATAATACATAATCTCATTTAAATACACACTGTATTCAAATGAGATTATGTTTTTTATTAAATAAGCAACTAAAAGAAGTCTCAAGGCTTTTACAAGGTAATTTTTTTCGAAATAAAACGAACTAGGTATATGATTAACATAAACATTTATTACATAAATAACTAAACATAAATATCCTTAAATATTAAGTTAAGCTCTCCAAATAGTATCCTTCATATTCCCTATACGTCTTTCCATCAACAGTCCTGTTACAGGATAAATATTTCTTCATGTCATTCTCTGACCATAGACTAAGATCCTCATGTAATAAGTCTACATTCTTTGTGGTCTTCTGAAGGCTGATGATGTTCTCGTTGAGTCGTTTCTTTATTCTGTCTATGGTTCTTTGTTCTACTTCTGTTTCTGGTAATATATCTGGAAATAGAATGGTTCGTAGTTAGACAATTTTATGTTGAAACAGTGTAAAAGTTGACGACTGGTCTGCGAGATTCAATTTACATTTAGAATTTTGTGTGACCTTGGGCTCCAGCTAGACAAATAAATCTTACTAATATTATAAATGCAAAGGTTTGGATGTGTGGATCTATGTTTGTTACTCAATCACGCCGCTGAACGGATCTGGATAAAAATTGGCACAAAGATAGATTATAGTCTAGGATAGCACATAGGCTACTTTTCATCACGGTATAATGTTCCCTTAGGATGATGATATAGTAGATTGTTTACCTAGGAGCAAACAACTATTTTAAAGGCGAGAGTGTTTTTTTTTAAATCCAGAGCGGAGCGAAGGATTCTAGAGTAGAATCCCGAGCGTAGCAAGGTGTTCTATAGTAGAATCCTGAGTGCAGCGAGGGATTCAAAGTACGTCACTTGAGCTTAAAATAGTGTTGCTCCCGAGGTGGACACTCTACTTTTTATCACCCTCTTTGAGAAAATAAGTAAGTGCAACATATGATCAAGAAAGTTACGTTTATTTATTTACATACAATTTGAACCATAAGACATAACATAGAAATAATTAGATGCTAATGTTTATATTTGAACAATATTATGGCGGTGCATCTTTACAATTTTATTAGTACCATCTGTTATAGTTGTAGATTTATTTTTTTAAACGGGTCGCGCGCGGTTTTCCAGCCATTCACCTCATACATTCGTCGTAATCGATTTTAGCGATGTGATCCTATTTTGCACCGCATGGTTTGTGATTCATCTCTTTGCTGATTGGAACAATATCCACATACCAAATTCAAATCACTTTTAGTCCCTAAGGGATTAATGAGCTATTTTGGTCCCTGTTTACGAGGAATAAACTAGCTCTTTTTGAATAGATATGATAAAAAAAAGTTTTTTTTATCACATCTTCTCAAAAAAAGCTTGGTATGTGGATATTGTTCCAATCAGCAAAGAGATGAATCACAAACCATGCAGGAACAATGTATTGAATATATGACTGGCTGAAAACCTGCGAGTGCACGAAATTAAAAAAAAAGTTGATGAAAAATAAACAACGCGCGAAATTAAATGCATTCTGCCTTCGTTCGTAGTTGTTTCAAATTCAGATTTTAGAATTATAAAAAATGAGCGCGTCTTCCTCAAGAGAGAGTATTATAATCACAATCTTTTCGCGTCTCTCCGACGCCTTCATCATCATCAATCAGTATACAGTCAGCGGATGTTGTACAGGAGACAAATGTTGTCTACGATACTGTACCCACCGCCAGAACTGCAACAACTCGTAGGAAATGGAGTATTGAAATGAATAAATTCATCCTACACACTTATCTTCATCTCACTAATATGGACACAGACAAAAATGCATATCTTCCATCGCTTCATACTAAGTTTTTAGAAAAATATCCGTCTATGCAAGTAAGCCGACAAAGAATAGGTGATCAGCGTAGAGCCATAATACAAAAGAAGCTATTACCACAAGTCACTATAGACCAAATTCATGAAGAAGTTAGGGCTCAACTACAAATGGTTCACACTCAGATACACCAACACACCACACTATCGAATACACAGTCCAGCCAGCGCATGAGATGGACTAACGAATACAATGAAACACTAATTAGGATATATTTTACTGTAACACAGTTAGAGACAAATAAAACAGCGTATAGAAAATATTTACACGAGGCATTCATAAATATATATCCAGAATTATCACATATAAGTGAGCAAAGATTATCTGACCAAGTGAGAGCTATAATAAATAACGGGTTTATAGACGCAAACAGATTAGAAGAAATAAAAAACCAGGTAGCTGTAGAATTGAGGAGTATCAACACCAACAACACACACAATTTTCAAGACCTAAATAACGATCTCTTTACCACTCAATCGCAGAATGACTCCGATCCAAACAACCCAAATACTTATAACATCATAGATACTGACATCGTGCCTCAGACATTCGTAAATACAAATGACAACAATTTATTGAACCACATAGAGATTGGTCAATTTGAACCAACGGCAACTAACGTAGATCCTATTAACCCTGAAATTGAAGCCATATTTCAACAGGCTCAACTAAATTTTACTGACACACATCCCACTAATAGACCATACATACCTAAGCAGAAGACATCTAGAAAGTTTTCTGCTATAGTAACATATATAAATACTGTTATTCTTCCTAAGCACGTAAATGTCGACACCGAATTCATAAAACTGCAAACAATAATTTACTGTGCAGCGTGGACGGCAGCTACATGCAATGGATCTAAAATATTAGACTTTACACAAAATGAACGCCGCACATATAATCAGAGAAAACCAAAGTGGCAAATCAGATTAGAAAATAAAATCGGAAATCTAAGAGCAAACATAGGGCGGCTAACACAATTCATTAATGGTAGGAGAAGTCTAAAATTAATAGCAGCAGTCGAACAAATAAAAATAAAATATCAACTTCACGCACAACACGAAAATTCAAATACACAATTAGAACACTTTTTGGACACTTTAAAACAAAAATTAAACGCAGCAACTAGTAGACTTAAAAGATATATCACATGCACAAATCGCAAACAGCAAAACATAAAATTTAGTAACAACGAAAGAATATTTTACCGAAATCTTACGACTAATAACACCACTAGCATACCATTAGAGACACCTCCGCCTGAAGTATTACGCGATTTTTGGGCAAACATATGGGAAAACCCAGTAACCCATAAAAATCATGCAAACTGGATCAATGACGCAACACCAGAAATCCCTGAAATGGAGTTTGAACTCATACCAATAAGCACTTTTATAGAAGTTTTAACACGCACACACAACTGGAAATCTCCAGGCACAGACAATATTCACAACTATTGGTATAAGAAATTCACTAGTATCCACCTATTCATATATAATCACCTAAATGAATTTATTAAATCGCCACAGTCACTCCCAACATACATAACACAAGGAGTGACGTATATGATATCTAAAGACACGAATAATACCACAGATCCAGCTAAATACAGACCAATTACTTGCTTGCAAACCCTTTATAAAATCCTAACAGCCTGTATAAGTGAACTAGTCTACGATCACTTAAATAAGCATAAAATTCTAGCAGAACAACAAAAGGGATGTCGTAAAAACAGCCAAGGATGTAAGGAACAACTAACTATAGATGCAGTTGCTATGAACAGCGCAGTCAAAAGCAAACAAGATATTCATACCATGTTCATCGATTACCAAAAGGCATTTGATTCAGTCCCGCATAGCTGGTTATTACATGTCCTCAACATCTATAATATTCACCCCACAATTAGATTATTCTTAGATTCTACCATGCAAAGTTGGCAAACTGTACTTAAAATAAATCAAGCATCCACGACTGTAGCCACTGAACCGATTCAAATTAAACGTGGTATTTTTCAAGGCGATGCTCTCAGTCCTTTATGGTTTTGCATGGCACTTAATCCACTATCACACCTACTAGATAAAACTAACAAAGGGTTCCCAATAATAAAAGATAATACACAATTTACCTTGACACACCTGATGTATATGGATGACATAAAACTGTACGCAGCAGATAAACAATCACTTTTCCATTTAGCAGATACCACACAAGAATTTTCTAATGACATCAACATGCAATTCGGAGTAGATAAATGCAAAATTCTGTCAATAGTAAAAGGACAAATTCAAAATAACACCTACACGCTCGGAACAGGCGAAACCATAGAGCCAATGGATGAACACACTTCTTACAAATACCTAGGTTTCAAACAATCCAGACAGATTGAACAAAAGATGACAAAACAAGAATTGCTTAAAAAATTTACATATCGCCTTAATCTAATTCTTAAAACTAACCTTAACTCCAAAAACACAATTAAAGCTGTCAACACATTCGCAATACCCATCCTCACGTACTCTTTCGGGATCATACGATGGTCAAAAACCGATATTAAAAAACTGCAGCGAACTATCAATACTCTCTTTACTAAGCATAGGAAACACCACCCGAAATCATGCATACAGCGACTTACGTTACCTCGACAAGAAGGAGGGAGGGGATTGATAGACGTACAAAATCTGCATAACAAGCAGATCCTTTCACTCAGATCTTACTTCCATAACAAATCGGAACAATCGCCACTACATAAACACGTAACAGAGACAGATAAAAAACTTACACCACTCAACTTGCAAAATAGAAACACTCAAATCAATGAAAACATCGTAAGCACACAGCAAAAAATTGCAGAATGGGCTGGAAAAGCTCTACATGGAAGACATCGAGCCAGTCTGAGCCAGCCACACGTCGATAAATTAAAGTCGAACGAATGGCTCAAACGAGGCGAATTGTTTCCCGAAACTGAAGGCTTCATGCTTGCGATCCAGGATCAAATAATAGTAACACGTAATTACAGAAAGTATATAATGAAAGACTCCCATCAGCCGACTGACTTATGCCGACATTGCAACAGCGCCTCTGAGACCATACAACACATAACAGGGGCCTGTAAATCTCTCGCACAGACAGATTACAAACACCGACATGACCAAGTAGCCGCAATCATACACCAACACCTCGCATACAAATATAATTTCATAGGTGAGATGATTCCGTATTATAAATATAAACCAGAAATTATTTTAGAAAATAGAAATCAAAAAGTCTACTGGGACCGAACAATAATTACAGACAAAACAATTCATTATAATAGACCTGATATCACTGTACACGACAAAATAAATAAAACAGTGTACCTAATCGATGTAGCTATACCTAATTCACACAACATCCAAACTAAAATATCCGAAAAACTTAGTAAGTACCAAGAACTCGCCATAGAAATAAAAACCCAGTGGAAAGCGCAAACCGTTCACATCGTCCCAATAGTACTTTCATCTACCCGTGTAGTACCAAAGGCTCTCACACAAAGTCTTGATACTCTACACATGCCTTCTCACACACTGTACATGCTCCAAAAAGCCACCATACTCAATACCTGTCGCTTAACGCGAAAGTTTCTGACTTCTTCTACATTATCATCCACCTTTTCAATATAAATTACCCCTACAGACTTGGCTCCGGCCCGTGTGTAAGGTCGTATACTCTCTCAAAAGAGAAGAAAAAAAAAAAAAGAACTCGATAATAATAATAATAATATATTTATTTATCTCCCACAAAGTACAATTTTGTTTCTATTTTATGTTACAAATATTGGACGTACAATGGTTTGTGGGAGTCAGGAATCCAAACTAGGATACCCTGTGCTATGGACTCCTGGCCCCCCTCGCCGAGATTGGGATTTACACAAATTAATGTAGAACTTAGGCATGTAGGACTAATGTAAGAAACAATGACAAAAAAAGGCTATCAAATTTTTTGTTTTTTTTTAAACAATAATAAATCAAAAATTAAAAATTAAAAACGCTATTATAATCAAGTTTCTCAAAAACTACATCTGAGATCCGTTTTCTGAGACTATTTCTAATTCCCAAGCTGTAAATAAATCTACAAATGTAACGGATTGTACTAATAAAAGTGTTACGATGCACTTCCATAATTGTTCAAATATAAACATAAGCCCTTAATTATTTTGTTTTATGTCTTATGGAGGTCTTATGGTATTTAATTTTATGTAAATAAATAAACGTAAAGTTCTTGTTCATAAGTTGCACTTATTTTCTCATAGAGGGTGATAAAAAGTAGAGTGTCCACCTCGGGAGCAACACTATTTTCAGCTCGAGTGACGTACTTTCAGCGAGAGATTCAAAGTACGTCACTCGAGCTTTTTTTTTTACTCTCTCTAGCTTGCACTCAGGATTCAAAAAAACACTCTCGCCTTTAAAATAGTTGTTTGCTCCCTAGGTAAACAATGTACTATTTTTACACGCGGGCGAAGCCACTGGCAGAAGCTAGTAAATAAATCAATAATGACATTCTATCGGCGATAGTGAATGTCGAAATACCAATTTTTTTTGGATTGAGGTCGTGACATTTTGGTAGCGCATCACATACGTCATTGTCTTTAAATGATTGATTTTTCGTCAATCATCAACGCTGTCACTTTGTATAGGCTCTTGGGCTCTATACAGTGACATTCTATTACAATCGCTATCGCCTATGCCTATATGCCAATATTCGAGTTGTGTGGACTTTGAGCCGAGCGTTACAAAGCTTAAACGCATGTGCGAACTTCGGCCGGTGTGGACGTTGCAGCGATTTTCGCGGAAACGGCTCGCATTCGAATGTTCACGCAAATAAAATGCTCGAAAGCGAGTACTCAGATAATGAAATTAATGAGTATGTATGTAGGAAAATTACTGGTCACTTGTAAAGCAAGGAACAGTTCTTGATCTTAAGTGTTTGTGACCACCGCCGGTGACAAAAAAAAAAGCTGCTGCCACGACCGCTCTATCCGACATTTTGAATGACATTTAACGAGTTCGTATTCGAAAGCTCCTCGAGGAGCTCGTGGCTAAATAATAACAGCCGCACGGGTCGATCTTCAAGGTTAAGCAACGCTTGACGAGTTCGGTCCGTGGATGAGTGACCATTTCAACATACCAAGTTGCCCCCGTGCCTCGAAAAGCTCGTTAAGCCGTTGGTCCCGGCTGTCATTTGAAGATCTTTGACAGTCGTTACGGGTAGTCACCGTGACACCAGTCTTGTTAAGGGGTACCGTGTTACCTAGTTACTGGGTTGTGGAGGTCAGATAGGCAGTCGCTCCATGTAAAACACTGGTACTCAGCTGAATCCGGTTAGTCTGGAAGCCGACCCCAACATAGTTGGGAAAAGGCTGGGCAGATAGATAGTATTCGAATGCTCCAAGCTCGCAAGGCAATGTGTGACTCGAACGTTCATAGTATTGCTCGAAAGTGAATGCCTACGATTGTTTGTTCACAAATGCTCACGAAAGAATGCTCCCAGTGAGGACGCTCCTTTAGACTAATCAACAGTCTTATTTATTAAGTAATTGAATGAATGTACTGGAAACGAAAGAGCATATGAAAAAATGGAATATGAATTGTGTGAAAGACGAGTAGTATGATGGCAGTGTAAGTTGAAATGACGAATAGAAGGGACGAATGAATGCAAGGCAAGAACATCGAATAAAAGGTGCATTTTCACATGTTTAAAGAAGTCAAATAGATGTCTAATAAAAACCGGTCAAGTGCGTGTCCGACTTCGCACATTTAGGGTTCAGTACCAAACCGCAAAATTAAGTTGGTTTTAATAGAAAAACATGAGAGAATTTCTAAGAAAAAATCAGTACTATCAATATATTGGTATTTGTTAGTAAAATATATGTAATAATACACATTATCATCAAATTTCAAGTTCATAGGTCAATGGGAAGTTAAAGAATACTACGGAACAAAATTTTGTAAAAAATGCTGAACTTGGTGGCTTCTCATTCTTTTGTATTCCAATATTTTATGGTAAAGGAGCATTACCTTTCACTATAATGTTTAGTCTTTTCCTTTCTCTGTCATATATTCAATATTTATTAGTATACTAGCTGTCCCACGCGGCTTCGCTCCCGTCAACTGGGTACCTACCCATCTACCCTACATACATGATTGTTGCGTAACTTAAACCGTTTACGCAGCGCACGCAACGGATGCTCTCAAAAAGGAATAATTTTGCCCGTTTTTGCAACATTTTTCATTTATGCGCCGCTCCTATTGGTCGTAGCGTGATGTTATATAGCCTATAACCTTCCTCGATAAATGGACTATCTAATACAAAAAGAATTTTTCAATTCCAACCAGTAGTTCCCGAGATTAGCGCGTTCAAACAAACAAACAAACAAACAAACAAACTCTTCAGCTTTATAATATTAGTATAGATTAAATATGTAGTATAGTATGTATGTATTTTATGTTATTATGTATAAGTAAGTTATATTATTTATCATCTATTGTACACTGACAGCCCTTAATTCTCCTGCCGTTCAGTCCATCCAAAGGTTGTCTGTAAGAGATTGCCCTGAGCGATAAGACTTAGTGCTTGAAAATGTTTGTTCTGTATGTATTTTTTTAAAGGTGTACAATAAAGAATATAATAAATAAAAATAAATATTTTTGAAACCAAAAATACCGTATTTATCTAATCAACGACACCCCACTCAATGGGGAGGTCAACATTTTTTTTAATCTGCTCTTTACGTGTATGGGTATCCACCTTAAAACACTTAAAAATATATTCTACACAATTTGTATGGCTTGGGTCAACAATCATGCTTATACCGTGAAAATTTGAAGACTGTAGCTCCAACCGTTTGGCTGTAAAACCCTGTGTGACAGACGACGGACAGACAGACGGACACGTGAGTGACAGTAATAGGGCTCCGTTTGGACCCTTCGGATACGGAACCCTAAAAAGTAATAAAAACCGGCCAAGTGCGAGTCGGACTCACGCACGAAGGGTTCCGTACCATTATCACAAAAACAGCAAATATCACGTTTGTTGTATGGGAGCCCCACTTAAATATTTATTTTATTGTTTATAGTATTTGTTGTTATAGCGGCAACAGAAATACATTATCTGTGAAAATTTCAACTCTCTAGCTATCACGGTTCACGAGATACAGCCTGGTGACAGACAGACAGACGGACCGCGGAGTCTCAGTAATAGGGTCCCGTTTTTACCCTTTGGGTACGGAACCCTAAAAAACAAAAAGAATCCTTACCAATGTCATTATCATCTCTCCTACTACCCTCAAGCGCCTGCAACTGTCCTTCCATAAATTCCTTCCTCTCCACCAATTGTATGAGTCGCAGCAAATTGCGCGACAGACTGACGGACGGACAGACCAGCGAACAGGTGACGTCATCGCGTTGCCAGCTCGAGTGGAGCCGGTCGATCGACGATTGGAGTGTTTCGAAAATCCAGATTTTTTCGCCACTGAAATAAGGTCAGGGATTAGGGATGACTATTAAAAGAAAAATATTTAGTTTTGTCAGTTAGATTACCAAAAAATATTGTAAACGAATTTGTTTCTTGTCACGTAAACAAAAAACCGGCCATGTGCCAGTCGGACTCGCGCACTTCGTGTTTACAACTATTTTATTAATGTCCCTCGGCAATCTTCGTGATTACAACTATTTTCTTAATGTCCCCCGACAAACTTTGTGATTACAACTATTTTCTCAATGCCCTTCGGCAAACTTGTGATTACAACTATTTTCTTAATGTCCCCTCGGCAAACTTCGTGATTAAAACTATTTTCTTAATGTCCCTCGGCAAACTTCGTGATTAAAACTATTTTCTTAATGTCCCTCGGCAAACTTCGTGATTAAAACTATTTTCTTAATGTCCCTCGGCAAACTTCGTGTTTCGTCAGTCGTCGGCTTTCTATCAGTTGCCCTTTGTACTTGGTTCAGACCGGACGCTCTTAATCAACTTGGAAGTAGTAGTTGTACTGTACCTATTAGTTATAGTTTAAACTAGACGTAAACTTTAGCTTTGGGCCACCACCTTTAACTTTGGATAATTGTGACTGAAATTTTGACCCTAGACTGGATATCTACAACACCAGGATCCGCAAATAAAGCAGAAAAATCCCCAACTTTAAAACCATCTTATCGCTATGCTTACCTATCCAGCACCAATTTTCTGTTCTTCTCCAATTTGAACTTCTTCAAGTATATCTTGAGCTCATCAACGAACGTTGGATTCGCGTTTACTGAAAAATAAATACGGTTTAAAACGTCTGGAGTTCTGAACCTTACCTGTCCCAAATAAAATAGATAGTTCTCGCCAAACTTCTGGGCCGCCCTGAAGTTGGCTTTCCGGATGCGCGAGGCACGAAACGGTGCTGTTTTTGTATGAGATTTACTACTGCGCAGCCATTGTAGCCAACTTCAGTGCGGCCAAGATGTTTGGCGAGAACCATACCGTGCATTTTTACGTGATTTAAAGTATCCTATGAAAATGTAGCCTTTAAATCAATGAAATAATAGGGATGTTAACTGAAAATTTGATTGTTGTCAGTCAGGTAGATTAATAAAAAAATATTGGACACGTATTTATTTTTGACCCGTAAAGTGACGACGATATAATACATTGAAACATCGTGTGACGTCACGCCGTTAGTACACTTTATACTGACATAGCGACGTCACAAGCCCCCACTCCTAAACTTTGATGCGCTTTATCTTTGTAAATTTTTATTGATTTGGTAAAGCAAAAAAATCCGTGTACGTATTATTTGATAATTTCAGATACGGACTAACTAGAATTATAATTTTTCTACCCAGGACAACATCCTTATTCTCAAAATCGGCTCAGTGCTTTCAGAATTTTATCGTCTTAATATTACTAGCTGACACCCGCGGCTTCGCTCCCGTCAACTAGCTATCTACCTATCTACCCTATCCTACATACCCTACCCTACCTACCTATCCACCTACCCCACCTGTACCTACCTACCTACCTACCAATTTGTCAAACTATTTATTTGAATGAGAATTAATACTAAAATACAAATATTACCAACTTTTGTTTCTACTAGCGATCTTTTTAAATTTTAGAACACAATAGCTGCTATTGTGACTTCTATGATAGTGAGTGAGATATATTCTCTCGCAGAATTTTGCTACTTTGGGTTTCATTATTGCAATTTTCATAAGGATCTCTAATTTTAACCCTATCTATATTTGTTCCTATGTCACTCGGGAATAATGTATCTTTCCATAGGTGAAATAATTATTAAAATCGGTCCAGTAGTTTCGGAGCCAATTCGGTACAAACAAAAAAAAACATTTCCTTTTATAATATCGGTATAGATTAAGTTTAGATATAAGTCTGAAATCGTCAAACCGCCTTGAGCAGATGTGATGATTAATACTAGTGGCTTCTTTGCATAAAAAGAGGCTTTCGTCCTGCAGCAGGGCTGTTACAGGCTGATATGAATTTTTCACTACATAGTAGGGAGTACGGACCTTATAGGTGATGTTCTTCAGAAAGGCCAGGTGCGCAGTACTCATAACCGGCGTGTGTGTATGACTAGATGCATGAATGTGAGAGAGGCAAAAGAAGTATGTAAGGATCGTAGCAGGTGGCGTTCTGTAGTTTCTGCCTACCCCCATGGCAAAAAGAGTCTGTAATCGTAGAGCCCATGTTTAGTAGTGATGAGCATAAAATAATAATGTTTCCTTACCTGCAGCATCATAGGAACAGTTCTCCGAAGTATCTAAGTCCATACTCAGGTTGACTTTGTTTCTGTGCCTCTCTCGCCTCTCCTCGTAGAACCGCCGAAGAGTTGTTACTGATTCTTGTGGCAGAGACTTTTGACCTGCAGAATACAGAAGGGTCAGTCGTCTAGATATCAATCAATGAATTAGAAATAAATGAATATTATTTTAAACTATACAGGGTCAAAATAAACTTTTGGGTGTCAATTCCTAAGGGTGACAAAGCAACAAAAAAAAACGTGTGCGGTCACAACTTCGTTCGTAGTCTACTCCATAAGCACGAAGTCCGTAGTTTCGGCCTTTGTTACGGGCGTTTCCTACTCCGTATTATTTACGGACGGATGATACGTTCGGGGCCCGAACTAAGAATTAATGACAACACAATTTGACAGTTGTACCTACTCCCGATATATTTTATCCGTTCGAAAAAAATTATTTAAACTTCGGAGTACTTTCTCCACGTCTGGGAGTCTACTCCCTATCTCCGTCAACGAAGTTACGGGCCCCGTCCAGAAGTACTCCGAAACGTCGGAGTGAAAAATAAAACAAGAGTTAAAATAAATTTTTCCGACAAGTAAAAACGCATCGGGAGATCGGGGATCGCAATTTAACGGTTGTACCTACAACCTTAGTTCGGGCCCCGAAGGAATCATCCGTCCGTGTTTAGGGAGTAGGCCTAGGCACCCAGGAACGAAGTTCCTCACGCAGAGAAAGAGAGAGATAGAGAGGTTTAATCATTCAAGCAGAAAAATATATTATTTGTATATTGTAAACATAGAAGACATAGGAACAGAAATATGAGTTGATTTGCTGTCTTTTGCAATAATTATATATCAATCTTAATAAGTGTACTAACATAGCTATAAGTTTTCTCTTTTACTAAACCCTATGGATGTTGCTATGGAAGTTATTTTTATGTATTATAAAGTTTCAGAAGTCAATTACAATAGGTTGTAAATTTCGGCACCCTACCGGCAACCTATATACCCTTGACAAGATTTTTAATGAAAAAGGCTTTGGGAAGCCCCCAGGACCGGGTGTCTAGGAAGGCCCTTAGTCCGCACAGAGGTTCTAGCACACACCTACCTCCAAACCTGTTGCATCACTATGGAAGCTGCCAAACACAGTGATTAGACACTGTTGCACGGTTTGTACCTAGCGGACGGTTACAGCTAGCGACGACATTAGGCGCCTTAGTTCTTCGTGCTTGATTTATACTACGATCTATACTACCGGGCCTAGCAATAGCACTCACCTCCAAACCGGTCGCTCTCCGTGTACGCGGCGTCACTATGGAAGCTGCCAAACACAGTGATGAGACACTCCCGCACGGTCTGTATCTTGCGGTCAGTTACAGCTAGCGACGATATCAGGCGCCTTAGTTCTTCGTGCTACCTTATACTATGATCTATATTACCGGGCCTAGCAATAGCACTCACCTCCAAACCGGTCGCTCTCCGTGTACGCGGCGTCACTATGGAAGCTGCCAAACACAGTGATGAGACACTCTCGCACGGTCTGTATCTTGCGGTCAGTTACAGCTAGCGACGATATCAGGCGCCTTAGTTCTTCGTGCTACCTTATACTATGATCTATATTACCGGGCCTAGCAATAGCACTCACCTCCAAACCGGTCGCTCTCCGTGTACGCGGCGTCACTATGGAAGCTGCCAAACACAGTGATGAGACACTCTCGCACGGTCTGTATCTTGCGGTCAGTTGCAGCTAGCGACGATATCAGGCGCCTTAGTTCTTCGTGCTACCTTATACTATGATCTATATTACCGGGCCTAGCAATAGCACTCACCTCCAAACCGGTCGCTCTCCGTGTACGCGGCGTCACTATGGAAGCTGCCAAACACAGTGATGAGACACTCTCGCACGGTCTGTATCTTGCGGTCAGTTACAGCTAGCGACGATATCAGGCGCCTTAGTTCTTCGTGCTTGCTTACCTGTAATTATAACTTACTTATATAATGATCTTCATAATCGCCTTTATACAGGGCGGCGCAATAGAACGTGCATTTTTAAAATACATAATAATACAATAAAATATGCAAGGATATGTGAAATGAAACTATTGAGCAATTCGTTATTAATTGCAGTTTTTTTTTCATAATTACATCATTGGCACTCCTCCAATCATTCGTGATTGAAAGAGTGCCGCCACCGTTTACAGAGTTTCCTAAAACTTTCTTCAATAATGTTAGTGTAATTGTAGCCATTTAATTCCGGATATTCTCTTTGAGCTGATCAATATTCTTCGGATTGTTAATGTTAACTCTTTATTTGAGGTATCTGTGGGGATACCTAATACCCCAAAAAATAATGAAGGGGCGACTAATCTGAGTTCCGCGGGGAACAAAGAATATCACCTCTCCTTGAAATCAGTCTGCCTGGTAACATTTGTTTCACTACCTTAATTGACTGAATTGATGTGAGACTTGTGGCTGGCTCCATCTTGTTGGAACCTGGTTCTTGAATTTTCCACCTCTGAAGTAATAAAGTTTAACATAGCACTATAGAGGTCGCTGTTATCAGTAAAATAAAGGTACATTAATTGCTTCAGCTGCCTTAGTTCGATATTTCCTTCGTTCCTTGATGTTCTTGGACGACCTTTGTCACTTCGTTTAAATTTTGAACCTGTTTCTTATAACGTTTAACCCAAATTTTAGTGAAATTTGTACTCAGAGCTTTACGAATTTGTGGTAACCCGAAGAACGACCGTTTTCATAAAACATACGGGTGCCAAATCCACGATGCTTCTCGTCGAACTGACTCTTGGGTTCTAAAAATTGCGTAAGTCTCGCTAACCAACCGCACTATAGGCCCTCCACCCACACGAAGGATACTGCTCCGCAAAAAAAGTTAAGAAACAATAAGCACATTCTATTGCTGATTGCTATTGCGCCACCCTGAATTATCCGATACGGCAGATCGGTCTAGCGGTCATAAGAGGAAATGCGGGATAATTAAAAAAAAACAAAAAACCCGACTGCTTAAAAAGCGAACTAAAAAGAAGTAAACAAGAAGACATTCATGCTGTGCAGTCGGAGAATACATGTTCGCGAGCTGGCTGACCAAAACCAGATGATTGATTTTTTTAATAAACTTTTTTTATTTACAACTTTTTAGTATTTTTTTTTAGAATTAGGTACATTTAAACATATAAGTGTTATATATTTTTGAAATCACATCTTAAGACCCTTTATTTTGATACCCAACACGATGGGTTTGGAAGGAAAAAAACCTTCTTCCCCCACAAAATGGCGCCCAAAATCCGCAATTTTTTTTTCTCTTCCTATTTTAATGTGGTCAGTGACACTCGTAGTGTTAAGACGAATCGATTGACGTAAGAACGCCACATATGAACAAACATACATACATACAAACATAGACTGATAAACACATTACCCTCCTTATTCTTTATTATAATTGTTCCTATGTGGCGTTTCAGGGACCAAACGCGTTGGCCGATTTCGATGATTCGTACGTAAATCGATGCGTCTTAACCCTGCGAGTGTCACTGGCTACATTAAAATTGAAAAATGGCGGCTATTGGGCGCCCAGATTGCACAGCATGATTTTTTCTTGTTTTCGTCTTTTTAGTTCGCTTTTTAAGCAGTCGGGTGTTTTGATTTTTTTTTTTTTTTTTTTGTAATGTAGTCCTCGCCAATATTCTCAGGGCGGCAACGGCTGCGCAGTAGTAAATCTCATACAAAAAAAAACAGCACCGTTTCGTGCCTTGCGCATCGGAAAACCTAGTACTATACATAATGTTATTTAATGTAGGTAGGTCAATGACCGCTATGGTTATGCTAAAAAGCATAGTGTTACTATTTACTTAGTTTGTTCTTGCGTGTCGCGTCGGGCGGTGCGGCCTGTTCTAAATTCAAACACATGGCGTTGTATGAGAGTGTTTACAGAAAGCGATTTTACACGCATTTGCTTGTGACGTAGGCGGAGCCCGCGGATGGCACCGCCACGTCGCACGCGACGTGTCTCTAAGCGCCACGCGGCACGAACTACTGAGTATAGACAGCAACAGCATCACGACAACCGCTTATGGGTCTAGTCGATGCGCATGTTTGTGTGAGTGTGCCGTTTTGAGCGTTAGTAGGTAGTTTCCGTACTGTTCGTCCATATTTTCGCACGCGCCAATCTATACTTAATTTTATAAAGCTGAAGAGTTTGTTTGTTTGAACGCGCTAATCTCAGGAACTACTGGTTAGAATTGCATTTTTTTTTTTGTGTTGGATAGTTCATTTATCGAGGAAGGTTATAGGCTATATAACATCACGCTACGACCAATAGGAGCGGAGCGTAAATGAAAAATGTTGCATCAACGGGCAAAATTATTCCTTTTTGAGAGCTTCCTTTGCGTGCGCTGCGTAAACGGTTTAAGATACGCAACAATCATGTATGTAGGGTAGATGGGTAGGTAGGTAGCCAGTTGACGGGAGCGAAGCCGCGTGGGACAGCTAGCGGTGGAAGCTTCTTTCAGTTTTGTATGGTAATCGCACAACGCAGACGTGAGCCACCGTCAATAATGGAGTACATCATCGGCATTTTGTTAGAAGATAATTCAATGTCCGCTGCGTGTAACACATCCGCCGCGGGCGCAGTGGCGGGCACCGCTATCTACTCTTCACGCATCGTTCAACGAACCGCGTCTTCATAACCAACATTGTACAATGTACATTGCCATGTTCCATGTTTGTATTTACGCGTGTGATGTCGCAGGCCGCTGCAGGCGCCGCCTCTCCGTAAAAAGGAAAAAACGTCCGACGCACCGCGACACGCTGCACGCCCACGTCTTCTGATATTATTGTTTATACCAGCGAGTATTGTATGCGTATAATACTCACATCAGATCTTTGTGTCTGAAGTTAGTTCTGTCAACTTTTGCGCAAGAAACAGTTTAACTGCATAGAGTAAGCGAGATAGGATGATGCGACAAACGTAAGCGAGTGAAAGAGACAGTTATACAATGCTAACTTCACTTTCAATATTGACACAAAAATAGCTACTGCGCAGGCTCTTGCATCCAATTCAGACACACAAAGATCCGTTGTGAGTATTATACAAATACAGAAAAGTCTCACTAATCCGGCACTTCAATACTCCGGCACATCCAGTAGTCCGGCACACTCTGCCCGCGTCTTACCCACAGTACCCTACATATTTCCTTATTAGCCCTGTCATTAGCCTAAAAAATAGGAGTACCCTTGCATAAATTAATTCACAACAAGCTGAAAATTTACAGGCACGTAAGGGATACCAACCACTCTGAAAAGTCCCAATTGATCCCGTGTGTGCAATTTTTTTTATTCAAGAGGTGTAGTTCAAAATGCAGCTGCAAAAAAGTGAGCTTATTTTATTCAACAACATGCATTAGTTGTCAAGGCCAGTCGTGTTCAAACGTTGAACTTTCAACAAAAGAAGATACCAACATCAACGACGAAACAGACGATGTATCGCTGCTACAACAATTTACATCGACTCAGGAGGATGGACAGGAAAAAGAAGAAGATAATTATGGAAGCAGAAATGAAGAAGGAGAAGAAGCTCAATAAGACCTGTTTTTCCACTAAAATAGACCGTGGAGTATGCCTATCGGAGACACTACGTTAAAAAAACCGCGTCGTACACTACCTTATAGGTGACGTGGAAAAGTGTGCATTTTATGGAGAATACAGTGGAGCTGCTAACTTTCGAATGGCTTTTTCTCAGAAATAGTAAATCTTAGAGAAAAAGTTTAAGGACAATTTTAGTAGATAATTATCTGATCTACAATTTTAGTCTGAGCCATTTTTATCGTAAAACTAACCGTTTGGCCAAAAAAGCTAAAAAAACATTTTAGTAAGCTTGAATATTTTTTTGCACACACGGTATTTATGAGGACTTTTCAGGATTTCATTAGAGTGGTACCCTTATGTTTCTCTAAATTTTCAGCTTGTTGTGAATTAATGCAGGAGTCAACGTCTATTTTGACCGGGCTATATTAAATTGGTACATTATGATAACTTTATATACACAAATCCGGTAATCCGAACATTCCAATAACCTGGCACCCCCTGGTTTTCAACAGTGCCGGATTAGTGAGACTCTGCAGTACTTTTCCCTGCTTTCTATAATGTTAAGTGTAGCTGTAATACTCACAATAGCCTTATCAATAAGACCAATCTGCTTCGCAGCCTGCTTATTCCCCGCGCTACCCCCGGGCACTTCAAACAGGCCGCTGCGTGACGTCAGCTCGTCGTGCAACGCACGTAGTGTGTGCATGCGCGCTTCGGCACCGGCGCGCTCACACCGGACCACTAGGAGCTCGCATGATGGCCCTGATATGTAGTCCTGGGGAAGAAACAGTAAAGTTAGAAGTGGAAATGAGCGAAGCGGAGATGGACAGAGCAGTGTTGAGCAGGGATGAGCGGAGCGGAGATGTGCAGTGACCGTCTTCGGCAAGACGGACGTTCAAATTCGTTTGCATAGATCACCCTGATTGTATGTTTTGGGGTACAGAGGACAGGACAGGAGATGGATCATGGTTTGCGACTCAGCACCACATTTACACCTTGCCGCTGTTCCGTCCAGGTTGCCCCATTTTGCGAGGTGTGAGTGATACCTTCCTACTTGGGTTCTAAGGCAGTTCCGGGACTTCCAGGTAGACCATGGAAGGTTAGACCCTGCGGCAAGATGATCGTTTGGTGGTAAATAATGTGTTGGTGGGAGAAAAGTAGTCTGCCAGAGTTTGCAGCGGGCGTCGGCCGGTTCTCTAACTACCGTTTTTAGGAATCTGTGTCTGCCTTACAGCCGTTGCGACGATACGCACCAAATAGTGGGTGTCTGGTGTCACGCTCGTGCTTATGTTTAATAGGTGCACTCGCAACTTTCTTTCGGACGTGCGGGGGGTCGGTTTGAGGCAAGTGGTAAATGTACGGTACGTCCGTTATGCTAAACATCAGTATTTTACATGGAGCGACTGTCTAAGATCTTCAAATTGCAGCCGTGACCTTTTACTTTATTTCCTGTGGGAAACCTTCGAAAGGCGCCTGAATTTTTGGGGAAAAGCCCAGGTAGAGTGGGATTTTTAATCACTAAAACCATCGCGGTGTTCACCATCACCCCGTGACCTTTCAAGAGACCACCCCGGAGCCCCCTCTGTGGAACGTACGTGCCGTGCCCTCTGTACGAGCACATCCCTGGGAAAGCGTCTCCCCTGAGCCATGCTGTGCACGGCTCCACGTGATCACTGTGCCATCGTCTTTCCTGGAGTCACTTGGTGGGCGGACAGCATCCCCAATGTGAGCGCCCGTGAATTAAGGCGGTAATTTAAGCGGTTGCCTCTCCGATATCTTGTTCTCTGAGTGGGAGCGGCTCTCTCTCGATCCGGCTCGTCGGCCTCCTTCTGGGCCATCACGGTCTAACAGAAGGAGGCTATTTCCCTCCAGTTTTCTTTCTCTGCCAGCGTGGCCCTCACCACTGCTGTCAAAGACAGCTCTCGCCCGATCATGGCGACCAAGACCTGCCACTCGGAGGTCAACGCAGGGCACTACTCGAGCGTGTGCTGTGCAGAGTCAAGGTCTCCTCCGTAGTGGTGGCAATTTGCCGTGGTCTCTCGCCCAATCCTATTGAGGTACTCACCGAAGCTACCGTGCCCGGTCCGTACCTGAGTGAGTCTCTAGAAGCGCTTCTCTCTCTTCAGCCAGGCCTCGAAGTGCGTCAGAACGGCTTCACAACGCTTCGCTATTCTTTATGAGACCGCTCTTGACCTCACCTGACGATATTACGGTACGCAAAAGATGAGATCATCGGGAGTATTTTTTACTTTACTTGGATAAATAATAGCAGCACATTTACCTACATTTAGTGTATTGATTTTAATAAAGTCAAAATTGAAAATTAAGTTCTTTGAGTCTTAGTTTTTTATTACGACAAAATAATAATCACACATATCAAAGACCCGTACCATTGTGTACGATTTCCGGTGCATGATCGTACAACATCCTAAGGCAAGGATATCGAACCTAAGACACGCGAACCATGACAAAATTGTTCTGGCGCGATAATATTATTTAGCACTAGCTGTTGCCCGTGACTTCGTCCGCATCAAACTAAAACATGACTTTTTGGCGCGGAATCCTAATTATATTCTACAATAAAAACAGCCTTAGTTACACCTTATAATATCAGCTATCTGCCAGTGAAAGTTCTATCGAAATCAGTCCAGCCGTTTCGATGATTAGGCGGTACAAACAGAATTAAAGGCAAACATTTTAAAAATAGATTTTATTTAGTATTACATACAGACACTACTACCATGTTATGTATTTGTATAGATTTGTATTTGTAAAACGCTTGTAGGACTTATTAGGGTTCCGTACCACAAAAGAAAAAAAACGGACCCTTTATAGGATCACTTTGTTGTCCATCTGTCTATTAAGACCCTTTATTTCGGGAACGCCTGGAGGTATCGAGTTGAAATTAATAACGTATACTCAAGTTTGCAATCTTTTAATCAAACTTTAAAAAAATCAAACGTTTAGATCAACGCAATCAAGAGATACAGCCGTTAATGACGCATATTTTACACTCGCAAGGCAATCAAAATCTACAGGGTACTTCCCGTTGACCTATAATCATGAAATTTGGCAAGAAGCAATGTCTTATAGCACAAGTAAAGGAAAAAATCCGAAAACCGTAAATTTGTACCAGCACAATAAAAAAAAAAACTTATTTGCCTAAACAGTCATACAAACACGATTTATATCAGACGGTTTGCAGAACTGGGCAGATTGACGCCTGTTTTCGATCTGAATGCCTTTGAGGTGGGTATCTGATCTGTCCAAGTTACAAACGGGAACCCGTGCTCAGTTATTTGCCGGCTGTTATTCTAGGGTGGGGTGGGGCATAACGGGGACGCAGGGCACGACGGCACGGGCGGCGGGGCTAAAGAGAAACGTTACCAGACACGCTAGCGCTGTTCTGTGTACCGTTTTTAATACCAGAGCGCCGCCATTTTATATCAAATGTCAGTCAGTTGTCATTGCACTGGTCACTGCACTGACAGTGACAGTCAGAGCCAAGTGCCATTTTTGACACGAGAGTGAGTGCACGCGTCTATTTTTAGCAAAGACCTTATACTTCTTACTACTAGACTGTGCACTATGGCGCAAAAACCGGTCTGAGCGAGAGGGCTCCCTTTGGTAATGTGCCTCTTTCTAATGAGGCGACCATGACCAAACAGATCACGGGACAAATTGATTGTAATAACGATAGTTTAAGTATTGCGATATGTTTAGGTAGCATCTACCTAACTGCGCTACCTAAACCTACCTAATTTATAGTTAATAAAGAAAAAAGTGTTTATATTTTTTCATATCTACATCACTAACCGTATGGTGTCGGGCGTAAAGAATTTCACCATCCCATGTTTGCCCGTGGGTGTCGTAAGAGGCGACTAAGGGAAAAACCAGAGAATGGCCAACAGCGTTCTCTGTGCATTTGTAACAACCATACTGCGATCGCCAACAAGCCTGCAAAGCACTCCCCATGAATAGCACAAATAAAACATAGCCCCTATTGCCCGGCAGCCTGTACCCTTGACTACGGTAGCGGTCTAGGTTACGGTATGGCAAGGGGAGCTAAGAATCCCGGACGAGAGCCGGCTACCCCAACAAATACCGACGACTGGACCTGGCAACGTACAACAGGCGCACACTCCTGCCCGACGAAAATATCACCGAACTCGAAGAGGAATTGATCAGTTTACGATGGAGTATTAAAGGGTTATTTGAAGTTCGGAAAGAGGGGGAGGACTCAATAATCCTCAAATCCCAAGTCTCTTCAAGTTTCATTCATCGAGACCATAATATAGATAGGAACAAAGAGCTCTCTGATCCTACTCTTAAGATCATGAAGGAGAGGCATTAGATGACCCTGCAGTCTTCTGACGGTGCTTTGAAATACCGGCAGCTAAATATACCTCAATGGATCTCTATGATTTCACATATTGTCCAGTTGCGTAGGCAGTTGAGAAATAAAACTTCACCAATTTTATTCCACTTGGAATAAATTTGCGAATAAACAGCAGCTGAATTTCACTCGAACAAAGTCCGCCAAAAAATCCGCAAACCACCATCCTACATTTAATATTACCAGGCCCAAACATTTAAAAGTACTACTCTTACTCAGTATTAATTTATATTTTTTTTAATACAACGAATTGATTAAATATAGGAACTGTAGAAATATTTATATACTTTTCTAGAAATAGTTAAATACGTGTCAAAGTCTATGAATTGTTCGTTTTGGTATAACATAAAAAGAAAAATATAAAATTTTCTACCATTTCTACCAAACCCAACGATTAGTTGAGCTAGCAAGAGGTCAGACAAGGACACACTACCAGCCCTCTCGCCAGGACCGCTTTTGGTTAGCTACCGCTTATAAGGAAATAGCTAACCTAGGTGTATGATGATAGATTTAATTTTAGCTAAACAAAAAATTTTGGTACACAGTCTAGTAGTAAGAAATACGTATAAGGTCTTTGATTTTTAGCGACGAAGAAGATATTTTTCTAGTTATTTCATGTTTATAGTGTTACTTCGAAGCTTGTAAAAAGGTAAATATTGGTGGTTATATAGAAGTTTTGCTATTTTTGTGTACCAGGCACTTCTTCAGTTTGTAGTATTTTATTTCATTTTTTTGAAGATCATGTTTACATTTTTTTGTTTTGCACAACAATGGGTTGAAATTTCCATTATGGGCTGTTGATTTTTGGCGCGGGGAGGGTGGGGGTTAGGAAGGGGGCGATTTGACTACCCCCCCCCCCCCCCTGTACTATCCCACCACTCGGAGCGCCATGGTTATGGAGATATCCATGGTTAAAGTTTTTAGGTAAGTATAAAAATTTCCATAAATGTCCATTTATTAAAGGGGCGGGGAGGGAAAGGGGATAGGAGGCTACCCCACTGTACCATCCCCACACATTTTAGTACTATTTGGATGCGATTTTTTAGTACTAAAAAATTCGCGCGAATCAAAATCGCTGTGCGTGCTATGCCTAAAGCAAACATCGTGGCGCGTCGGGAACAAGAATTAACATGTGCCATACAGCACACCACCCACTTCATGCCATACGGTTTTATTATTTTAGTTAACAATAAATAATGGTGCGGAATTATGTAAGGAAAACTACAAGAGGTAGTTGGTCTATAATAAAAATGAAAGAGGCCATTGATGCTGTATTAAGCAAAAAGATGGGAACTCGAAAGGCTTCGAAACTATATGGCATTCCAGGATCTACGTTGGACAGTCGCGTGAGAAGAATAAGGAAATATGGAATTTCGGTTCCAAATCAGGTGGGTACTTTCTAGCCTTGTTTTATGAATCCCATTTTGAGTAAGCGTTGTTAATATACCCTCAACAGTTATTTAACCGGAAGAATGCCGTAATTAAGGCGCTGTATACGCGCCAATGTTAACGCAGTAATGGCCTAGCGCCCGCTCGATGCCAAAATATCAATATTGAACCTCCTTTTGAACAGTTTTGTTTGCTAAAATATATTTGATTTACATATGCTATGTTAGTTATGAAGAAATCCCAGCCATCAATTTTTCTGTATAAAAATATTTTTAAACATCCATGTCGTTTTGGAAAAAAATCCAAAAGTTGCGAAAACACCTTGTGTTCAAAATTATGTACATGAATCAATAATAAATATATTTTTTTTCAAACCTTTTAACCTAACCGTTACTAAGGAGTATGCTTTAGAAAGCTACCGTTTTACGGCACTAAAGGGTATGTAGGCCCTTAACATTGGGGCGTAAATAGCGCCTTAATCGAATTATTACAAATTCAACCGAAGATGGAGTTATTCGCTGCTGACACATCTTTGATATTAAAATAGATTGGCGGTCACAAAATCTTCATGATGTGAATAACTCTATTCATCAGGTCCAAAATTGGTTCACGGTAAACAATTTGATACTAAATGAAAATAAAACTAAATGTTCACATTACTAAATTTTTAAAGTAGCGAATAAGACATCATATTGAATGGAGAAAACTGGACTTTATAAATCAAACAGTTTTCCTAGGCAACCATGGATTCAATCAACTTTTTGATAAGGCAACCTAATATGGTCGCATTGGGATTAAAAATAACCTTTATACCATTCCCCCTCTAAAAAGCTTATTTTATTCACTGAAAACAGTGAATAAAAAGCACTTTTAATCACTGTTTTGGTGTTTAAATTTAGAACACACCAATATAATATTCAAACTCCATCTCATTGCTATACAACCTCCTTGCGCAAAAAATATTCGATACAAACTTAGATAGAGATAGAGATAAAGTTAAAGATAGAGATAGAGATGGAGTTAGAGTTACAGATAGAGATAGAGATGGAGTTAGAGATAGAGTTAGAGATAGAGTTAGAGATAGAGTTAGATATAGAGTTAGAGATAGAGTTAGAGTTAGAGATAGAGTTAGAGTTAGAGATAGAGTTAGAGATAGCGATAGAGATAGAGATAGAGATAGAGATAGAGTTAGATATAGAGATAGAGATAGAGTTAGAGATAGAGATTGAAACACAAGTGCTGTTACCTAGCTCAGGGGTCAGGTTTTCACATTTTTTTGTAAATTTTGAAGGTAATAATCCATTTATTTATTATTATTCCTTGTTCTTTTCGCTTCTTTCTTTTTCTCGTAGTCATGGTATAAAATATAGTATGCAACTCTTGAATAAAACGGATTTATATCGAGGGCCATGAATCACTCGCGTCGTTCATGATTCTAACACTTGAATCACTCGCTATGCTCGTGATTCAATCATCATGAATCACTCCCTACGGTCGTGATTCAGTCGTTAGAATCCTTCACTTACTTGTGATTCATCTACGGCCCTCGCATTAAATCCGTCTTTTATTCACTAGTTGCATAATATACTATTATACCATTCCCCCTCTAAAAAGCTTATTTTATTCACTGAAAACAGTGAATAAAAAGCACTTTTAATAACTGTTTTGGTGTTTGAATTTAGAACACACCAATATAATATACAAACTCCATCTCAATGCTGTACAACCTCCTTACGCATAAAATATTCGATACAAACTTAGATAGAGATAGAGTTAGAGATAGACATAGAGATAGAGATAAAAATAAAGTTAGAGATAGGGATAGGGATAGAGATAGAGTTAGAGATATACATAGAGATAGGGAAAGAGATAGAGAAAGATATAGAGATAGAGTAAGAGTTACATATAGAGATAGAGATGGAGTTAGAGTTAGAGATAGAGTTATAGATAGAGGTAGAGATAGAGTTAGAGATAGAGTTAGATATAGAGTTAGAGATAGAGTTAGAGTTAGAGATAGAGTTAGAGATAGAGATAGAGTTAGAGATAGAGTTAGAGATAGAGTTAGAGATAGAGTTAGAGAGAGTTAGAGATAGAGTTAGAGATAGAGTTAGAGATAGAGTTGAAGATAGAGTTAGAGTTAAAGATAGAGTTAGAGATAGAGTTAGAGTTGGAGATAGAGTTAGAGGTAGAGTTAGAGATAGAGTTAGAGATAGAGTTAGAGATAGAGTTAGAGATAGAGTTACAGATAGAGTTAGAGATAGAGTTAGATATGGAGTGAGAGATAGAGATAGAGATTGAAACACAAGTGCTGTTACCTAGCTCAGGGGTCAGGGTTTCACCTTTTTTTAAATTTCGAAGGTAATAAACCCATTTATTTATTACTAGCACTCTGCCCGCGACTTCGTTCGCGTGATTTCGTTTATGCTATAAATGATATTCTTATATGCAGTTAGTGAAGGCGACCAAAAATTAGCTATTAATAAAACAATAAAAAATGGGTATCGTAGATATACAGGGTTTATTGGATTGGGACGATTCGTTATTTGACTTAAAGAATAATAAATTAAAGGTTACCGCCACAAAGTAAAATCCTCCCCTAAGAACTTATCAACCCCTTTTTGCCCCGTTGGGGGTCGAGTTTTGAAAAACCTAAATATGCTATTCACTCTTTTCTTCTCTCTTTTATTTATCGTTTATGTTAGTCAAATAGCGCAGTGCGATTACTCAAAAAAAACTTTAAAACCCCTAACCCTATCTGGGAGAGAGTTTCAAAAATGTTTTATGTAAATTTTGAGGATCAACCTTATCCCCAAGGAATTTGATTTTACATACAAACTAATTTTTAAACTTTTCAGCTCCTTAAAGGTTGAATGGCCGCAAAATTGCGCCTTAGTGCTCCCCTAGAACCCCATGTCAAAAACGAAACAATGTCCAGTAAGATTCTTAGCTTGAGTTGGTTTCGAAAAACTTATAATGACAACCTTTATTGTATACTTATGTTGGTATTTGCGCCAAGTTTTAAATTTATTTTTTTGAAGAAATAAGATTCTTCAAAAAAAAATTAACACCCCCTATCTTATCTTATCTTGTGGAGGGGCCGAGAAATAACTCGGACACTTCGACCCATTGGGATCTATTGTGGTCAAACACCCCCTAAACCGTATTTTGGGAGTAGATAAGTAAAACTAATAATGAAAACCTTTATTGTTTATTTAGGTTGGTATTTATGTCAAGTTTCATGTTCATTTACCAAAAAAATAAGATTCTTCCATACAAACTTCAACACCCCCTAAATCATCATTTGGGCATATATACGAAAAATTAATAAAGACAACCTTTATTGTTTACTTAGGATGGTATTTATGTCAACTTTCAAATGTATTAACCCGATAAATAAGATTCTTCAAAAACACTGTAATACCCCCTAAATCGTCTTTTGGGGGTAGTTGCAAAAAACTAATAACGAAACCTCTATTGTTTATTGAGGTTGGTCTTTATGTCAAGTTTCATGCTAACTAACCGAAGACATAAGATTCTGCAAAAAAAATAACATCCCCTAAATCATCTTTTGGGGGTAGTTTCGAAAAACTAAAAATGAAAGCATTTATTGTTTATTTATGTCAAGTTTAATGTTTATTAACTAAAGTAATAAAATTCTTCAAAAAAGATTTAACACCCCTTAATCGAATAATGAAAACCTTTATTGTTTCTTTAGGTTGGTATTTATGTCAAGTTTCATGTTTATTTACCCAAGAAATCAGATTCTTCCATACAAACTTCAACACCCCCCTAAATCACCATTTGGGCATAGTTTCGAAAAATTTATAAAGACAACCTTTATTTTTTACTGAGGTTGGTGTTTATGTCAAGTTTCATGCTTATTAACCCAATAAATAAGATTCTTCAAAAACACTGTAATACCCCCTAAATCGTCTTTTGGGGGTAGTTGCAAAAAACTAATAACGAAACCTTTATTGTTTATTGAGGTTGGTGTTTATGCCAAGTTTATTAACCGAAGATATAAGATTCTGCAAAACAATTAACATCGCCTAAATCATCTTTTGGGGGTAGTTTCGAAAAACTAAAAATGAAAGCCTTTATTGTTTATTTATGTCAAGTTTCATGTTTATTGATTTCCTCTTACAGAGAGGAGGCCTGTGTCCCAGCAGTGGGAACATTAATAGGCTGATGATGTGTGTGTCATGTTTATTAACTGAAGTAATAAGATTCTTCAAAAAATATTTAACACCCCTTAATCGTCTTTTGGGGGTAGTTTCATATAATAATAATAACAACCTTTATTATTCATATAGGTTAGTATTTGTAGCAAGTTTCAAGTTTATTGACCCAAGAAATCAGATATTTCCATACAAACTTCAACACCCCCTAAATCGACTTTGGGGGTTGTTTCAAAAGACTAATAATGATAACCTTTATTGTTTATTGAGGTTGGTATTTATGTCAAGTTTCATGTTTATTAACCTAAGCTATGAGATTCTTCAAAAAAAAAATAACGTCCCCTAAATCATCCTTTGGGGGTAGTTTCGAAAAACGAACAATGAAAGCCTTTATTGTTTATTTAGTTTGGTATTTAAGTCAAGTTTCAAATAAATTAACTGAAGTAATAAGATTCTTCAAAAAAAATAACATCCCCTAAATCGTCATTTAGGGGTAGTTTCAAAAAATAATAATGGCAACCTTTTTTATTCATTTAGGTTAGTATTTGTGTCAAGTTTCAAGTTTATTGACCCAAGAAATCAGATTTTGCCATACAAACTTCAACATCCCCTAAATTATCATTTGGGGGTAGTTTCGAAAAACTAATAATGACAATCTTTATCATTTTCTTAGAATACTATTTGTACTAAGTTTCAAGAATTTTGGCCGAAGGAATTAGATTTTTCATACACACTTTCAACCCCCTTTTTACCCCTTTAGGGGTGGAAATTCCAAAAATCCTTTCTTAGTGCACACTTACGTCACTTGAAGAACCTTTCTGCCAAATTTCATGCTTCTAGGCGTAGCAGTTTTGGCTGTGCGTTGATTGATCAGTCAGTCAGTCAGTCAGTGAGTCAGTCAGTCACCTTTCGCTTTTATATATATATAGATTATTCCTTGTGCCGCTTCAATCTTGCTTTTTCTCGTAGTCATGGTATAAAATATAGTATGCAACTCTTGAATAAAACAGATTTATATCGAGGGCCATGAATCACTCGCGTCGCTCATGATTCTAACACTTGAATCACTCGCTATGCTCGTGATTCAATCATCATGAATCACGAGCATAGCGAGTGATTCAGTCGTTAGAATCCATCACTTACTTGTGATTCATCTACGGCCCTCGCATTAAATCCGTCTTTTATTCACTAGTTGCATAATATACTATTTGATTTGATAAGTATTTGCGATGTATCAGTATATATTATCTAGCATTTATATTCCGTATCATCATTAAACACAGATTACCTCCCAATAGATACCGCTTGCCTACTGTTTTATTTGATTCCGAGTTCAACATTGGCGGAAGGCACGGTTCAACGGGGTAGGCAAGGTCACGGTACCTGGCGTAGTGATGGGACATGCGCATTAAATGTCGATAAAAATATCGATATTTTTAAACAGTATGGTATTTTATGTAAAATTACTTAGGCGGCGATTTTATAATTAAGTACTTTAATAATACAAGAAAAAACATCGATCGAGAAAAGATTTTGATTTTGGCCAAAAGTGATTTAATTTATTTGTAATCCTATGTAAACAGGGCCACACTGAGCTCTTGTTAAGAGTAGAGCACAATTAATTCAAAGTAAAAATAAACTAAATTGTAACTTTTTAAATAATCAATTTCAATAAAATTATTTTATTCTCCTATATACCTAATTAAACTTTGATCATCGATACTTTTCGATAAGCAAAAAACTTATTTTCTCAACATTTTTACTTCTGTGGGAAAAAGATAGCAAAGTCTTTATGAGTGAAATGGACTTTCACAAAAGACATCAACGAGCGCTACTGCAAAGTGTGCAATTTTGATTTGGTAACCATTATAACTTGACCTTTTTAGATTGGTCAACATTTATTACTTTGCCTAATGGTGGAATTTAATCCCATCTTTTTTTGAACTTGAAGGGCTGGTTGATTTTCCACACCATTTTACTCCATTATTCGTATTTTTTTAAGGCCAACCGTTGACAACAACAAACAGAATTAAAACTAGAAATCGCTTGCGTCCCTACAGCTCTAATGTCTGGTCGACACTAAAGAGATCATACCGTGCTCTGAGTTATTTCAGCCTGAATAGGCTGATGTGTGGTGCGCGTAAGTTGTCTTCTATGCGGAATCTATTGGGAGGTTATCTGTGTCATTAAATAACAGATGAGGGTACCTATATCTAATACCTCGAAATCTTGGCAACGGCTCCAAAGTTTTTCATGAAATTTAGTATGCAAGGGGTTTCGGGGGCGATAAATCGATCTAGCTAGGATTCATTTTTAGAAAAAGTCTTTTTCTTTATTTTCACCCGTGCAGAGCTCGGTCGCCCAGGTACTTTTTCTTATACTGGATCTCGCAATATGATAATTACGTATGCCATACACATATTGTGTGTTGTTGGTAGTTGTAACCTACGTCTAAACAGATTAATAGTGTTTCGAAAGCAACCAATACTTTAACATGTTCTCCGTACCAAATCTACCCTTGTTGTACCATGTTACTTGGGATCGGCGCAACACATTTTCCTCTTCACAAGGCAACTGCACATGCATGGGACACAGGCTGTGAGACGGGGAAGGCTATAATCCAGGTGCGGATCCAGAATTTCACTTAGGGGGCCAATGGCTCTCTAGGGGCTGTCATTGAAAAAATGCTGTCCCTGCATTTCGGATCGTTTTAATAACCTCCTTGATTTAGTTTGCCAGTAGAATTGTTGATGCAATTTAAGCTTGAAAGCTACTGGTTTTAAAACACTGTGGTTCACGAAAATTAGAAGACTTCATAGATAGATGATATAGAGCAGGCTTTGACCATTCTTCAAAAGCATTAGGATGAAGAGAATGTCTGTAGCGAGAGCGAGCGATTTTTGCAGCCCGCCTCGGATCTAGACAGATTTTCTGTTAACCATTCATACTACCAGTTTGGTCGTCGCCCAGGGAGGGGCAACTGCCCCTGTTGCACCCCCCCTGTATCCGCGCCTGCTATAATCCACCACGCAGGCCCAGTGAAGATTGATCACATGTAGTGAGAGTAGTGGTGATGAAATAAATTAGACAAATTAAAACTCCTGCGTGGGTTCGAACCCATGACCTACATCTCATAAGTTCATCGATAAAACTGCTTGGCCACCACCACTCTTAGATTCGCACAAGTCGTTTTTTAGGTATCTTGGGTTACCAAGCGGGACGCGGTGAACGTTTAGCACGGTTCTAAGTCAGTCGGTTCTGGTCAGTTGATACAAGGATCGATGACAAATCGCGCCACGTCCATGTTCCGTTCGCTCTATTTGGTGGTTGGTCAGTACGCGCACTATGCGCGAACTTATCCCCACCTCGCCAAAACCTTACCAACTTACATGCTGGGGATTATATTCATTTACTGTATTAATCTTTCTTGTTTTTAGGATACATCGATAAAAGAAGAGCCAGCATCTGAAGAAGAACATGAAGAAACGGTTGAAGCATATATTTCCAACCCACCACTCCCAAAACGGATGAAAAACCAGCCAATAGCAATACAAAATGAAGAACAGGACCAAACAAATAATTAATTCACATCTCACTCAGCGAATGAATCACTAAAAGAAACTTGTTCATTGATAACTGAATCTTTGAACGCTCATTCTTTGAACCCATTAGCTTTGTACTGGACCCAAAATCTGGTAAATTTAAAACCCACACAAAGGCTGTTTTGCGGAAAAATTCATTAATGATGTAATATTTGAAGCTGAACTTGGTAATTTAGGTAGGTACTCTGTTGTTATAAATGGTGGCGATCAAACTACGAAGTCCACTCCATCAGGTTCTGATTGCATTCCTACAACATCTTCAAATAATTAAGTCCAGGGGCCGCACTACAATCCGCCAATGCCCTCATGGTTCCGTAAGGAATAAAAAACAAAAAACCTTCGCGAGCTGGCTGACCAAAACCAGATGTATGCTCCGACTGCACAGCATGATTTCCTTCTTGTTTACGTCTTTTTAGTTCGCTTTTTGAGCAGTCGGGTTTTTTGATTTTTTAAATTAACTTTTTTATTTAAACCTAAAACTTCTTAAAACCATTTATTTTGATATCCCACACGAAGGGTTTGGAAGAAAAAAAAATCTCTCTTCACAAAATGGCGCCCAAAATCCGCCAGTTTTTTCTTTTCCAATTTTAATGTAGCCCGTGATACTCGAATGGTTAAGACGAATCAATTGACGTAAGAATCATCAAAATCAGCCATCGGGTTCGGTCTCTAGAATGCCACATAGGAACAAACATACATAAATAAATACTGACATACATACATAGACTGATAAACACACTACACTCCTTCGGCAGTCGGATAAAAAGGGATAGTGCTATTGGTCCTGTATAGCTCCATCACATCAAACATATAATACTAGCATAGCATACAGATGCTTCATCCCATACAAAGAAACCGTGCCGACGTAACTAGCGTTTAGCGTCTGACTAAACTGATTATTTTTATAACTACATCAATCGCTTTCGGTTCCGTTCCACGGCGGTAGATGGTGTTAGCAGTGACTTGCTAGTAAAAAAAAATTTAAAAAAAGATTCCGACGAATTGAGAACCTCCTCCTTTTTTTGATGTCGGTTATAAGGGTTTACTCGGTTTGTTTGTATTTTTTCTTTAAATAAGCGACGATTTGTTTTATAGTATTTTTCGCACGTTTGTACAGAAAATCTGTTACAATATAAATTAAAAAATCGAGTAGAATGCCTCACAAATTTAAAACTGCGCTATCTATTGGAATCATGTTTAATTTATCCCTTCAAATAATCTTTGAAATGTGAAATAAGAACCCAATATTCCACCATTTTGCGCATAGGAGAGTTGATTAAACAACATACAATTGTAATGATCAATTCTAGAAAATGTTACTTTCACACACAATTCAATGACAAATCGATGCATATCGCGCCATCTAGTGACATTTATTTGAACCAATTTTCTTTTTTCGCGTCGGGCTCCAGAGGGCGTGGAGATAGACTCACCGTGGAACCATGATAGTTTTCACTAGTCAGGGTAAGCCCCAGAAACCAATATAATAATATATATGATGTAAGGCTGAATAGTAACATTGTGAGTTGTGACTAAAAGAAATGAATGTTACGAGAAATGATGACTAATAAACATGTTTTAATATTAAATAGGATTTTAGTAACTTGATTTTAACTACTTTTATGTATTCTTGAAAAAAACACCTAAAATTAATAATTCTTTGTATTCTTTACCCCAAGATAGACAGTTGCTACTTGTAAAATACAGGTATTCAGTTGCATCTGGTGAGACAGAAAGCTGCCCAGTTGTGAAAAGGCTAGGAAGATAGATTACTCCCTATTCAGTGGATATTTCTTTTCTTTTGTGGACTCTCATATGTCCGCAGTCACTCACAATAAGCTCTTGCTTTATAATTCCTCTGCCCAGCTCGGAGTGGAATACAAGCGCGATGAATTTCCTCCCCGGTGGGTTACCGCATTGTGGGTGGCGTGGCTTCGTCACCCACGGTGAAGCGAAGAGGAACCCAAGGAGAGGCAGCTCGTCGCGGCTTTTGCCGATAAATCGACGACGCAGCTGCCATCAAGTAAGTTGCGGTGCCGCTTGGCAACAGAGGCGACATCGCAACAAAGGCGGGCCACAATGTTGCATGGGAGGTATCGCGGCTAAGGGTAGGAGGTCGCGGCGGGAGAAGAGTGCCGGTATTGCGGTGCGCCGCTCTTCCTACTTTCCGCGGCCTGAACGGAGTCGCCACCATCTGATGGCGGACGCGGTGGGGCCGCAGGGGAGGAGGAGTGTCGGTATAGTGTTGGCCACTCTACCTACCCCTTCGGCCGGAAAATGGTAGGTAGTGGGAACACTGACCTGACCCGTTACAGGCGGACCATGGGTGCCATACACGGGGTCGTCTGGCGCCCATGTGCTGTATTGGGGTGGTCACGGCGTACAATGTGTTCTAGTGTGCCGGTGATGTGGTGTACTCATCAGAGGAGGGTCCGGTGAGTGCTAACGCACCCGCCATAAGCGGCACAGAGGACACCGTGGAGTTTTAGTGGGTTGGAGTCCCACATAACTGCACTATCTGCATGAGCATTACTCAACGCAAAAAAAAATAAGGTGTGATTTATGTAGGTAGTACCAGGAATCCGGTTCCCGACATCTCTCTAGTGCCACTCTACAACGCCGGGTAGACTCAAAATTCGTAAGAGCTTCCTGAGGAGAGGAGCAAATTGTAGCTAGAGAAGTATCCACCACCTCATAACCCAAGCCCAAGGAACATATTCCTCTCGGTCATGAATTGCAGTGACCTGTGTAAAAGCCATTGAAACGGTTACGCAACCAAGTAGGCCGCTGCAAATATAATTTGGCGAAATGGGGGATTATCAGTCCATTGAACACTCGGTGCGAATGCGATGCTCCTGTAAAGACTATGCCCCACTTGCTTGAGTGTTCTGACTGTCCAATGCCTCTGACACTGAAATAAACATGGCCACTTACTGGGCCAAAATAGTTTGATCAAAATGTACCATCGAAACGAAAAATAATGATTATGCTGTACTCACGTTGAGCTGTAAGACGGCGGCCGCTAGCCTCTTCTGCGTGTGCGCAGCGTGCAGCTTGCACTTGAGTGCGTTGAGAGCCAGCGAGCAGTGCAGCGATGATGTGTGGGAGAGTACCCATTGGGGAGTTAACCTGGGAAGACAAATGTTTATGGTAAGATTTTTGTATTATCTATATTTATAAAAATGAATGTTTGCCTGTATTTCCTTTATAAAATCGTAAACGGCTTGACCGATTTAGTATTAATTTTTTTGTTTTTTTGTTATAGTTCAGGGAGGGATTAGGAAAAAAAAATACAAAAAGTTTGGGTAGGGTTGGTAGGTTAAGGTAGGGTAGGGTTAAAGTACAAACAAAACTTTATTGTGCAGAAAAGAGGGTCCATCAGGATATATGGACCCTATTTTCTGCACAATAATCCTCTCTTGGAGACTGGGGTCCTAGGGCCATTGATTTTGGTGACACAGCCAACGCAGGTTGGTGCAACATTTTGCACTTTAGTAGCTACGCCACTGAGTTTTACTGGCTTTGCGTGCCCTTACACACAGGAACCGTGCACATTCAGCGATAGTAAGATTCATAAGCATAAGAAAATTTTAAATCAGGTAAGCATTTTCGGAGATAACCTCCTCCTACATCAAAATTACAAACTAGACCTCTTTATAACATTAGTGTCGTCTTTATTATAACTGGCGTAATTCCGCAAACATAACGGTCATCAAAATTCAAACATCTACAGCTGACTACGGGGTCAACGGCCGCCGGTATTGTATAGTTCACAGCACGGAGATGATGGCTCGTGTCATTTGTAACTACGCCTGTGATGTGACAGCGCGCAGCGCAACTTGAGCGGACACGACTATTATTAATAATGTCATCTTTTGTCGCTGCGTTTCCTTGTTCAGTGGTATGGTTGCTTGAAATTATGAGTTATGATTATTTAATTTATTCTTTCTATATACATATTTATTACAATTCTCAAATATAAGTCCATAAAAAAACTAAAAATTAAAAAAAAAAAAAAAAAAAAAACGGTACCTAAGGTCCCGAAAAATCTCATTTTTTTTTTCACGAGGTCACGAGCCTTTGAAAGGCGTACCAGGGGCCGAAACCAACTCGCAGATGCCTTGTTAGACATGTAGGATAAAATGTGTTACCAACCGGCGATTATCTCTTTATGCACTAGTCAGTACGCAAGAGCACCCAAGGACAATCCCCGGCTGGTGCAGGACTATTGCAGAATATGGAGACAAAACACATTGGGCTATGGGTTTGGGAGATTTCGTGGATCGATTACCTCTAAAACTATAGAAGAACTATTGGCCCCTGCCTGACCACTGTTGATCTACACGGCTATAAAATGGCAGGGGCTGACTTGCACAATCAATTAATGCCCCCCCCCCCCTCCCCTCCCCTCCATAAACAGTCGCTAGCACTTTAGTGACGTATCGCCAAGGAGGCAACATATCCGGAGGTGCTTGAGGAGTGGAGAGGTATAACACGGCTATCAGGACAATCCCGGCAGTGCGATCAAGATCCCTACCAGCATCTTACTGGGTTAACTTCCTTCCTCCTAGCACGTTTGCTCTTGCGAATCTCCACTCAAGCTAGCCAATTAAGGCAAGAGAGAGGTGGGAGCTCTGTTCCCCGACAGTGTTCACTCCGACTGGCCAATTAAGGCAAGCCGGAGATGAAGGACAAGACTTCTCACTGGAGATCAGGTCCGTGGGGTCGCCACTGCCCACCAGCTCGCCACAAAGCTGCCCTGCGGATTGTATCTCTCTTAGTCTGGCCCCTCACCTTAGGCATGTTGCGGCAAAGTAAAATCTACCGGCACAGCCACAGACCTAGGGCTCATATAGTACATTACTGCAGCGGCCAGCAAAAGAGGCATTGATGGACGAACGTGTAAATGTGGGCCGAGGCGAAGCCGAGGCACACATACGTAAGACCATCAATGTCTAGTTGTGGCCAAGGCTTGTATAGTACTTTTCTCAAATAATGCGCGCAAATTAAAACTAAGTAGGATCTAGAACTCATCTTGTCAAAATCAATGACGTACAACAATTGTTCCCGCGTTAAAGTGTTCTTTTGTTTTTTTTTCAATAAACAGCGTTCTATTTGCAAGCCAGTTCGAAATTTAAATAAAACCTTTGATAAGTTACCTCCTTGGTTGCCATGTTTCGGTGTAAAATATCGTTCCATTTTTAAATAACACGACAGATATGAGTTTACTATGTAATTTATTTGGCCGCTACACACGACAGATATGGATTTTCATATAACTTTTGCCGGCCGCTGCTCGCATGTATTTGGCCAGTACTGCAATTGCGATTTATCTCGAAGAAGGTTGTCAAAATAATGCTCAAATTTCCAAGCATGTTTGAGAAACAAATATTTTACTATTATGAGTTTTATATACCTGTTAGAATCAGTGGTGTCGTGTACAGTCGGCGCCTGAAGTGCAGTTATGAGCGCGGCGCGACGCTCACATAGTTGTGGCCAAAGTGATCCACCGCATTTTACTAGCGAAGATATCTGGTCCTCTGTTGTAAAGAAATTGAAGTTATATTAGTGATACGAATTTGTAAAACCAGTTGCAGATAAGGAAAATCTTCTAAAATAGTATATGCACGACTATTTATGTAAATACAATTAATCATTAAAAAATCTTTTTTTAAAACAACCTTTTTTCGTATTCTTCTCAGCGAACCCTTTCATTTGATACCCATATCGGCCATATCATGGCAGTGCACAAAAATTAACTAGTCCGTCATCTTAGGCCGTCCGCCATATTGGATTTAGAATGACGTCACTTAGATAGCCATGCATTTGCAGCCAAACTAAACGTGTATGCAAAATTTCATCTTAATCAGTGGAGTTGCAGTTGCAAGATTTGATCCGAACACACATATATACATAATTATTTATTACTAGCGGATGCCTCGGTGTTTCACCCGCGTTCCCGGGGAATACAGGGATAAAAAGTAGCCTATGTCACCCGGGGATAGTGTAACTTCCCAATGGTGAAAGATTTTTTGAAATCGTTCCTGTAGTTTTTAAGTTAAATAACGTTACATACAAAAATACAAACATACAAATCTTTCCTCTTTATAATATTAGTATAGATATAGATATTATTTATTCTACATCACAAAAAATATATATACAGGACAAACAATCATAAAAGCAAGTGTACAATGGGCGGTCTTATCGCACAGGGCAATCTCTTACAGACAACCACACACACACATTGCAAGTTAAATAAATGATGAAAATGTAAAATAATAATTGTCGGTTTGATATTACCATATCAGACATTTCACGTGAAGCGGACAGGGAAAAAAAAGTGAGGTTCTGAAAATCGACCACATTCGGCCCATTTGTACTTCTAGTAGGTATGAATGTGTACGCAAAATATTTTTTTTGTATAGTTTATATTTACCAAGTTATAGGTTTCAAAAGAATTGTCGTTGATTGGTACTACAATTTTTCGAAAGTAATTTTACGAATATAACAAATCTACTATAAAATATTTTACATAGCGATACATATTAAAAATATACTGTTCTTTTTGACAGTAAAAAAAAAATAAAAAAAAAATAAAAAAAAATGGCCAAAACCGGAAGTAAACTTTTCAAACCAGAATTACAGTCACTTCGACCAATTTTTTTTTATTTTTTTTTCTTTCAAAATATAGCTTAAATGATAATGAAAGTACACTAGAAAATTTTAAATGGGATCTCTATTAGTTTAGGAGATACGTTGAATAATATACACCCGCGTCGCAAGGGGCGTCATATGTAGCACTTGCTTAGATCGGTTGGTATGCGTCAAATAAAATGGCTTGTATAAATTACTGTGATAAAATAGTTCAAACATAATAAAACAACATTGGTACAACACAAGAACTGTTTATTTTGTAATTTTAACAATTTTACAATGGGAATCTATGGCAGAACTGGTCCTCTTTACAAGAAGGCCTGTGGTTGTTGGAATGAAGCTGTGAAACTTTTTGGTTCCTGAAATGGTGACCGTAGACGCAAACCGGGGTTCCAAAAAAATTCTCTGACGCTCTATATCATCTTTAGAACAGAAATAAATGGCGGTTTGTTTTAAAGATGATTTTGCCCATTCATATAATCGCATTGGTGTTATAATTGCTTTACTTGGAGGTAACTGTAAACTTGCACGCGCAGCTAAACGTTTCAGATTCCCCCCTAGACCATCGCATGGCCCCTTTCCGTGAGATGTTGCATGAAAATGCAACTCTGCATCTGCATTAAAATCTTCTTTGTAATAAAACAGATTCACAAAGTTAAATCTATTTTTAAAATGTTGGGAAGCCCCGTCAGTTATGTATATAATTTTTGATCCAACTATCGATTTTTCTAAAAGATGCTTGTGTAGTAGCTTTTGGAAAGCATAAAAGGTGGCTGTGTCATGCTTCAGGTCGTCAGAATTCATAACAATGCTACCGTATTTTACTTCATTACCGTCTCTGTAGTAAAAAACTGACGTTAGAAGCGTTGCCTGTGCATTATTCCAATGAAAGGATTGAGCAGCATCTTGGACAATAAAACTATAGTTTTCTGCAAAATCACATTGTACGAGAATTTGACCTTCATCGATAGTCTCCTTAAGAGTTTTAAAATAAACCGCCTGTTGCTCTGCAATGTAAGCATGAGGTTTCAAAAGGTCCAAAGCGTCACATAACTCATCTACAAAACTATCGGAAGATAAAAGTCGAGTAGATATCGTGTAGCGGTCTGTGCCATCCCATTTTTCAAACTGCACTTCTGTGACTTGATTGTTATCAAATTGTATTTTTAAATGCTCTCGAATTGCACTTAAGCCTGGACAAGAATTACAGCGTTCATTTGGCGGTGTCTTAGTAGTCATTAAATGACACGTCAGTGTTGGATTGTGACACATCATCTGGCGAAGGCAATCCTTATAAGATGAAAGTTGCATAGCAGACCCAGCTGTAAGATTAGCAATGTCTCCTCCATTCAACATCAATTTCACGTTTTGATGGTAAGTACAAACACATACCATATGTGTTCCGGAGTCGCCTGCGAGGATACATTGTTTGGGTCTTAGTGTAAAAAACTTTGTTAAGCCTACCTTGATGTTAGGGTATTCATCTTTAAACCTCTGATAAAGTTCGTCAATGTTACAGAGAAGGAGCTGTTTCTGTATGTGCGTTCTTTTTCCATCGTCTAATTTAACAGATATAAAATCTTTTTTACCAGGCATTATGCGGCTAATGTCTTCTCGTAGATAAAAATCTTTAACCAAGTTCTCCGTCTCGGCTGGTAGTTTACGACCACCGCGTGGGTTCGGAGAGGATAAGATACCGAACTGATTGACAAGTTGTTTTGCTTTTCTTGCTTGTCGCCTGGACGTTCCAAATTCTTCTGCAAGTTTATTTTCACTCCATGACGTGGGTGCTATTGTTAATATCATAGTCTTCATAGAAGTAGAAGTAGAAGGATGATTGAATTTCTCTTTTAGCTGCTTTAAAATTTCTTCGTTTTCTATGGATGTGTCGGTTTGGGTGGAAATATGTTTAAACTTATCTTCGGGAATAAACGGTTCATCTTCAATGTTTTGCGAAGGTTCACTAGATGTTTGACTGCATTGCACAATGTCTTCATTAGCTACTGGAGGAGATTCAGTCAAAAGTCGTTTCCTGCAGGAGGCACATACGTAAAGATCTTGTGAAAAACTCCACTTTTGAGCTAAACATTTAGATATTTTCCTCAAATTTTTAAACTTTCGATGAAGTACCAAGTGAAATGGGTTAAAACATCGATCACCGTACGGCGCCATTAATAATAACAACTGTCACAGATTAAAACGTGCACAAGTCGCTGAGCGGTTAAAGCAACACTAAAGTTTAAGTTACGAAACCGCTAGGCGTCATATTTCTATCTCTTTCTTGTAGATAGGTTTGACCGTTTGACTCTATCTGAGACAAAAAAGTACTACACGTTACTAACAGATGGCGCTATTAGTCACGTTTCGCAAATAATAAAACTTTTCTACTGCTCCAAAAACGTTTTTTCTTTATAATATATTATTAACTTATATTTGTATTATGTATTATTATGTTATATTTATATTATATTATATTAATAAAACTTATTTCATATCATTAAATGAGGTTAAATATACGCTAAAACGATATAAAATATTAATAAAGTTGCAATATCGCGCAAACTGCTCTCTCTATCTCCTAAACTAATAGAGATCCCATTTTAAATTTTCTAGTGTACTTTCATTATCATTTAAGCTATATTTTGAAAGAAAAAAAAAATAAAAAAAATTGGTCGAAGTGACTGTAATTCTGGTTTGAAAAGTTTACTTCCGGTTTTGGCCATTAACTTTTTTTTAATTTTTAAATTTTTTTTTACTGTCAAAAAGAACAGTATATTTTTAATATGTATCGCTATGTAAAATATTTTATAGTAGATTTGTTATATTCGAAAAATTACTTTCGAAAAATTGTAGTACCAATCAACGACAATTCTTTGAAACCTATAACTTGGTAAATATACACTATACAAAAAAAATATTTTGCGTACACATTCATACCTACTAGAAGTACAAATGGGCCGAATGTGGTCGATTTTCAGAACCTCACTTTTTTTTCCCTGTCCGCTTCACGTGAAATGTCCCCTGTCAGTTTGATCAGCGGCCTAATAGCAACGAGGGTTACAACGAACTTTGCTTTCAACTTTTAATAAGGCGCTCTTTTCGTGTCAATATTTATAAGAACTTTTTGAGACTTATAGCCTAATTGCGTAAATTATTTGATTGCTTTGGACCTATTTTGTTTTTTTTTTTTTGATAGGCTTGCGTTTGACCACTACCTCACCTGATGGTTAGTGGTCATGTGGTCGACGGTGAAGCACGCTTGCCTAGAAGTAACCTATTCACTCTTGACGTAAAGACCTCGAGGTTGTAGCTATCTGTAAACACCGGCAGGGAATTCCACTCCTTCACTCTTGACTTAAAGACCCCGAAGTTGTACCTATCTGGAAACACAAACTCCGGCAGGGAATTCCATTCCTTAGCTGTACGCATAATGAAAGTATTTCCAAAACGTTTAGTGCGTATGGGCACAAAATAGAAAGTATGCAGAAAGGCCACTCCCGCCGCGCCGTTTCGAAAATTGACAGCTAAACTTGACAGATTCACTAGGGTTGGTTGATTCACTAGGGTTGGGTTGGTTCTTCAGTGGAACTGTAGATCCATTCGTAGAAAAATACAAAAATATCGCCTTCCCCAAGCCGACTGGCCTAAGTTCTCGTCCCATCTGGACTCTGAACTCCAAAACTTTCCCCAAATAAATCCTTCCAACTCCCTTGCCCTCTACAACGATTTCGTTGAATGCTTGATAAAAGCGGCCGACCTTTCAATACCCCTGAAGAACTCCGCCCGTCACTTATTACCTTCTCCACCTTGGTGGGATGCTGAGTGCACGGATAGCGTTCGCAAACGCAAAGTAGCTGAGAACACTTTCTCCTCTAGTCTAAACATGACTGATTATTTGAATTTTAAAAAGACTTCTGCAACTACACGTAGGTTATTGGCAAAAAAGAAAAGAAGTGGTTGGCTCAAATTTTGTGAGTCTCTTTCTCCACGTTCCCCAGTTTCCCTTGTGTGGAAAAAAATAAAAATCTACCGAAAAGCTTTTCGACCAACGACACAAGTTCCTGGTTGTAAGACTTCATAATTAAATTAGCCCCCCCTTTGTTCCTAATTTTGATTGCCTTCCCACTATAAATCCTTCTTCGCCCTCTTCCTCTGATAGATTTGATGACCCATTCTCTTATTTAGAATTGACATGTGCCTTGGATCACCTCCACGATTCTGCTCCGGGTGTCGATGGAATCCCCTACTCCTTCATTTCCAAATCTTCTTCTAACTGTTAAACTACTCTTCCTCAACCTAATAAATTCCTTTTTCTATAGAGGCCAAGTTCCAGAGTCATGGAAATCCCAAATCATTATCCCAATATTGAAACCTGGTAAAGACCCAAAAGACTCAGCTTCGTATCGCCCTATCGCACTATCTTCTGTCTTGTCTAAAATCATGGAGAACCTTATCAAGAACCGGCTTGAATGGATCTTAGAAACCAAAGGCATTTTATCCAGATCTCAGTTCGGTTTTCGAAGGGGTATGGGCACTCTGGATAGCCTTAGCATTTTCTTCTCTGATGTCCGCATTGCTTTTTCCAAAAATGAAAGCGTTCTTGGTGTTTTTCTAGACATAGCTTCAGCCTACGATAATGTCCAACTTCCAATACTCAGGCAAAAGCTGCTACAGCTGAGTATCCCTATGAGGATGGTCAACATCATCTGTAATCTCCTTATGTCCCGCTCTATTTCAGTTCGCCTTCAAAATTCCCTTTCTCCAAGCCGTCTAGTGTGGAAGGGCCTACCTCAGGGGTCGGTCTTAAGCCCAATTCTTTATAATCTATACACTTATGATTTAGAGTCTTCAGTTAGCTGCTTCTGTAAAATTTTACAATTGCTCTCTACTGTAGTTCAGCCTCCTTCTCTGATTCCGCATCTCGCTTAAATTCTGCCCTTCACTATTTAAATAAATGGTTGACTGACCACGGCCTAAGCCTGTCAGTCCCCAAGTGTAATGCTGTTGTCTTTTCCCGCAAACGTAATATTCCCCCGATAAACCTTTTAGTTGAAAATGAACCCATTGTGATTCATGACAAAGTTAAATTTCTTGGCCTTATTCTTGACTCAAAATTATCTGGTTACCATCATTTGGACTACATTTCCAAAAAATGTGAAAAAGGCATATATGTCCTGCGTGTCTCTGGTGTACGCTGGGGAGCTCATCCAACTTCCCAGAAAATCTTATACAATGCCATAATTCGTAGTCACTTTGACTATGGAAGCTTTCACCTGGAACCGTGCAACAAAATAGCCCTCTGCAAACTTGAAAAGATCCAATCCAAGTGCTTGCGCATTATGACGGGAGCTATGAAATGCTCACCTATTAATGCCCTTCAGGTAGAATGTTTAGAGCCCCCACTTCACCTTCGTAGACAATTTCTCTGTGATAGGTTTTTTTATAAAGTCATCCAGAACAAATCTCATCCCCTTCTCCCCCTTCTTCGTACTCTTTGTGAGTTAATCCCAACGTCCCCCTATTGAACCCATAAAAATCCTCCTCTACTTGTTATTAGCTTTAGGAAATTTAATAATATGCACATTTCTTTAGTCCAATCATAAACGGACCCTCTATTTGAAGTAGATTTTGACTCCTTACTCTTCCAACCAAAAATTATTCTTAACTTTAGTATCTCTAAACATGACCCTGCAGCCAATGATAAACTCAAAAGAATTCTAGCTGAGGACTGGCACGATTGGGTCACGGTATTTACTGACGCTTCTAAGTTGTCAGATGATAGCAATGTCGGTTCTGCTGTGTGGATCCCAAAATTCAAAAATATCTTAAATGTTCGTAGTTCTCCATTTGGCTCTATTTATACTGGGGAAGCAATAGCTCTCCTGGAAGCGGTTTCCTACATTGAATCGCATGGACTCAACAAATCCCTAATTCTCTCGGATTCTCTAAGCTGCGCCTTTCCGCTCTCGTCACAATTTTTCTCTTGTTTTACAGATAAAACAACTTCTTTATAGATGCCACTGTTTAGGTATAGAGATTGCACTGGCTTGGATCCCTATTCATTCTGGAATCGTTGGTAACGAGAATGCGGACTCGATTGCCAAGTCGGCTACTCGGAATGGGATCGAATCACGTCCATCTTGTTATCCCCGTGATTTGCGCTGTCTTGCTAAACCAGAGATGATGAAGAGCTGGAATACCCATTGGCAAAACTCACGTTTATTCAAGGGAAAATTTTATGGCTCTATTCAACCATATATTCCTTCTAAATGTTGGTTCAGCAAACTTAAATTTTCAAATAAATCAGCTACCTCCGTTATAATTCGACTCCGACTTGGGTTTGTTTGCACTCCTGTCTTTTTGGCCAAAATACACGTGAGAGACAATTCTTTGTGTGAATGCGGTCTAGCGGAAGGTACTCTGGAGCACTTATTTTTTTCCTGTCCTCGTTTAACTATTCCCCTTTACGACTAGCTCCCTGATAACATTCCCCGCCCAATTAACATCCCGTTTCTATTGACTTTAGTCCATACCCCCGCAGTAAAAATTCTTTATAGATTTATTAATATTAACAAAATCCAACTGTAGCTAGTATTTCTATATAGTTATGTATTATATACTTGAAGTTTCAACATTTATTTTATACTGTCCTATATGTTTTAACCAAAATTGTTTTGTCCCTTTTTTAGCATGGTGAACAATGGAGGTCATCGCTACAAACACTGATCAATAGTTATATGACAGTATTCATAATTTTAAACCGACTATTTTCATCTACCTTGACATTGGCAAAATCATCGAATGTTCATCGATGGAGCTATAAACATAAAAAATTGAATTGAATTGATTGATGCCGAATTTAAAAAAAAGAGTAGTTTGTAAATTACAAACATAAGTACATAGATTCGTCTAGACATACATCATATCAAGCATACATGCTTTAGAGGGTAGACAGATCACGATGCCACATACGAAGATTGGAGGGTAACAAGACGTAACAATAGTGTATTAATTATCACTATAAACATTAAAATGTGAAAAGCACCAAGCTCGACAAAAAAATAAATGTAAAAAAAAGGTAATGAAATCAAAAAAACCCGCCTGCTTACGAAGCGAATTAAAAATATGTAATTAAGCAAGAAGAAAATTATGCTGTGCAGTCGGAGGAAACATATTCGTGAGCTGGATAACTAAAACCGTATTATTATGACAAGTTTCATAGCCTTTCCAATAGATATTGAATTTCTAACTTTTCATCTTGAAAAGTTTAATGATCTTTATAACTTAAAAATTAATGAAAGAACGAATTTTTGATCTGTAACAATTAATATGGGTAACTCAGTCAATGCAATCTCGTTACAGTATTGAATGTATGAATGACCTGACAAACGCCCGCACAAAGCACTCTTGACAGCCGCGACTGAGCTCGGTCCAATATTGCCCATTATTCCCTGTAAAAACATAATGTCAATGTGTGTGTGCAAAATGACGCTTTGTTCGTAGTGGCCTCTCTGTCTGCGGCGCGCCGCCGCTTGCGTACTTTGTGGTATGGGTGGGATGTCCACCATGTACCGATGACGCATCGCCGTACGTCTTGTAGTCCGATGATGAAACGGGCTAGACGGAATTAGATCATGCAATTCCATCGCACAATCCCCACCCCCACATCCACCCTATTTATAAAATGTATATGTTATGCAATGAGGCTGAAGTTCTAATGTCCCCAACATACCTACTCACGGATAGCGAGGCAGGTGGCCGACAGGATTGACGACACGTGACCTTGTCTAACTAAAAGGAGATTTACCAGTATCGTTGAGATCTGCATTGCTGGAGGCGACTGAAGAGTTGGCCAGCGGAGCGATGCTCACGGAGAGCGATGCAGGTGCGCGACTGGGCTGACGGCGAGATGTCACCTTGTCCAACTTGATCTATAACGGAAATAAATACATCCCATGTTAAGTGTAGGCAAATAAAAGTACCTGGACGACCGAGCACTGCTCGGGTGAAAATAGAGAAAACTTTATCTAAAAATGAAACCTAGCTAGATCGATTTATCGCCCCCGAAAACCCTTGCATACAAAATTTCATGAAAATCGTTGGAGCCATTTCCGAGATTCAGTTTATATATAGATACATATATACAAGAAGTTTTATTTCACATAGGCCTACATGGACACTTATAAAACGTCGACAAAAGGTGCACGGTTCGGGTTGTTCGTTTTCTATGGAGAAGAACCGGCAAGAAACTCCATGGTTACTCTTTTAAAAATGGTTTGGTTTTACAATATTTCCATGTTACTTAGGTTTGGGCAAACTTATACGTAGATACCAAAAACATTGGCTTTTTTGATAAACGATGGGTTGTAATGCGCCCTTAATGGCGAAGCGATTGAGCGTTGAGCTACAAAAGCGGCCAGAGGGACACTTATATATTAAATAGTTATTCTATTTATTACCCGACTGTGGAAGGGTAATGTTTTTCGAGTGTATGCATGTAAGTGCACGCTCTACAGCCCAAACGGCTGGACTCGTCGTTGGATTCGTTTCAATTGTGGGAGTGACATATGCTTATTGTTTAAAATAGCCCCCCTCGCCCCCTAAAAAAGGGGGTGAAACAATTATTTTTTTCTTTATCCTATCAATAAGGATATCAAATGAAAGCTTAAATAGGCCATTCCAAAAAATATATATTGTAACACTTCATGTTCCTATTTTGGCACAAATTCAAGATAAGCGTTACTTTGATAGCAAAATAACCACTTAACTTATTTGGAGAATTGGTTCATTACTAAAACTAAAAAGTCTGGCATAAAACAAATTATTATAAAAACAAAGAAACCTGACTGCTAAAAATTTATTAACTGAAAAGAGAAAAATAAATACTAGATATAATTTATACATTAAATAATAAGAGGTGCTGCCAGCGTTGAAAAACGAAGTTTTGGTCAGTTTTTCTGTTTGTCCCGCCTAATCGCGTTTTTTTTAATTCTATCTGATGTCTCACTGCAGGGCACAGGCCTCCCTCTTCTTTGTCACACTTCTATGTTGTTCTAGCACATACAAGCCCTTTTAATAGTAGTCAAGCTCATCTCGCCATCTTCCCCTAATTTGCTGCGTTGTCTTGCTTTAAATACATAACTAAAACACTACTATCAATTTACCTCGACATCAGTACAATCGTCGATGCTGCACAGCGAGTCAGCAATGCTCCTCGCTTCTCTCAGATTGTACTTCTTGTTCCGCAACTCTTCGGCGAGCTGCTGCAGCAACCAGGCACGACGCTGAGCGGCTTGCACCCGAGTCTGGGTCAAGTTGCGATGAGATACTGTGCGGAGAGCAAATTGGGTTATAAGAGGATTAAAGAAAACCTAGGTGTTATCTATGCTTGGCTTAGAAAAAAATACTCTCAACTCTTATTGATAAGCTTACTAGCTTCTGCCAGCGGCTTTGCCCGCGTGAAAAGTGCTTTCTTATCCCAAGGAAACATTAAACCGGGATGAAAAGTTTCCAGATTATAATCTATCTCTGTGCCAATTTCATCCAGACCTGTCCAGCCGTTTTGGTGTGATTTAGTAACAAACATACATTTATCCAAACTTTCGCATTTATATTAAGTAAGAAGAGAAAAAGAAGAAGATAAAATTCTTTCTAAACCACCACATGAATGTAATTTTTGAAACTGAAAAATAAGTACCATAATATGTAGCTGTGCCTAATGCTTTAGGTGATAATATGTTTAAGAGGGCCCTACCCGGTCTGTCTCTATTAACGCGAGTATAGTCGAAAATCTTATTGTTTCATCCAGCGCAATTGAACAAGCAATGTGAGCAAGTGAGAACGCGATTATATTGAACGAAAAATAGTGTTAGAAAATATCATAAAACTTGTTCCAGGAATTGTATTTGAATAAGCCTTACAAGGTTGTGAAATAAATATTTGTCAATTGGAATCTTTATTACATGTGCAACGTTTCTATCAAGACTTTTTCTATACTGTTACAATTTATGAGTAGATTATGAACAAAGTTCAGAATGAACTTTGTCTGAATTTGTTTCTCAAAATGTTTATTTTTTGCTCTCATAGAAACTTAGATATAGTGCACAAGACACCCATTAGTTAAAGAAGATCAAACATAACTAGATGTGTTACAATGGCATAATCACGTACAAGCGTTTGTATGAAAAGTATTATGGGTTGGCCACTCTTAACTGAACAATTTTGTCCAAATAATGATAACTTACACTTGCTAGAGAATTTATCCACCAGCTGGTTCAACTCCTGCCTGGCTTGTAACACTCTCGCTTCTGCCTCTTCTACTCTCTCTCTTTGTGCAGTCTGTTGTTTCCATAGAGAGAGTTCTTCGGGCACCACTACACTGGAATCAGGCTGGGAAGGTGACATAGAAAAGTATTTTAGTAAAATGTCTCTATATGTTACAAAAATATTTTCAATCAGAGCAAAAGCTTCATACTATAGACACACCTTGCAGAAAGCATTCTTCTTCTGGCAGCGTTGAACATCATTGCTGAAGACCTGCAGCCTCTTCTGCCTGATGGTCTGTTTGGGGTCAACATGCTCCATCAAACTGCGCCACACCATGTAGTAATGGCCGCGACACATGCTGTAATACAATATTAATTTGTTTAATATTAACTTCCACCTGTGTGTGGCTTCGGCCTGGTATAATACGGAATTTATCCCAAGAGAATATACACCCAGGATCCTATAAGTACAGAAATGAAAACGCACCAACCCACCCAGGTGAGGTAAGCACCTTTCTTTTGCATTTTTATTATTAATCTGGATACAAGCTTTTTCCTACTATGATATAAATATAGAAAGGGGGGCCTGGATGGAGTAAATATTTATGTTGCAGTGAACCCAAGTAACAACGGACATTGGTAGGCCGATGAATATGATGCTTTGGTAGTTTTACTGCTCATATTTTTATAGCAACATGTTGGTTTTACATTAGTGGTGCCAGTATAATTTAAAAAGGCATTTCTTGTGTTTATTTATTTATTTAAACTTCGTGTACAATGGTGATACATAGGCGGACTTAATGCAGAAAGGCAAGGTGTAGGTTTGTGCAAGTTATATGGAAAAAACACATTTTGTTAGAGTTTTTGGGTTTCTAACAAAGATTGCTTCTCGAATAACCACCAAAAGTATTGCAAAACCAGATATTATAGAAGTGAAGAAAAAATCTTATTTTTTTCTTATTAAAATAACATAATAAACATAGGTTTTTCTAAAGAAAATTCTACTTTCCTAGTACACAAACGTAAAATAACAAATACTTTAAGTATGGACAAAAAGAATTTCCCGTACCGGGAATCGAACCCGAGCCTCCTGGGTGAAAGCCAGGTATCCTAGCCACTAGACCATACGGGATACGACAGACTTTCCAAAATTATCATTCACTTCCTACAGCGTGGGAAAACACCCCCACTTCAGACAGAATTAGAAAATAATTGCACCTATGTTTTAACGATATTGGATATTGTAAAGAGATTAGAAATTACTCACTCAGCAAGTTTATCAACGGGAGGCACTTTATCCGGTGGACAACCCATGGAAAGGAGCCATTCTGCGAACTTCTCAGGCACTTTATCACCGCTCAATTTTTCTTCATTCATTTTAGTTAAAACAACGTTGTTTACAGCTACAAATTACTATTTTGCGGACAACAACAATGAGCAACAGACAAAATTTCAAATTTGTCAATGTGACACAATGTGACATGAGTCAAGTGATAGTTTGGTGTAATCCATAGACAAATTCTGCTGATATTCTCGTGTAGTAGGTAGGAATAAAGCGCGCCACACACTCTATAATCTTGCAACATCCTTTGTAGCAGATATAATAGAAGTAGGCAATTTTTTGGGGCATGTTACATTTTCAATATTATCACGATACTGTGATAATGCTGAGAGTATAATAGGCCGAATCGCAGGATCGTGTTAATATCACAGAATATCCAGAAATCCGCGATACGAAGGTGGCGTGGCTTCAATAATATTGAAATTTCTTCTGCTTCGTCTGTCAGTATTCGCTTCTGTCAGAACTCAGAAGTGAGGTCCAGTTGTGACGATCCATACTTAATATTATAAATGTGAAAGTAACTCTGTCCGTTGGTCTGTCTGTCTGTGTTACGTTTTCACTCTTAGATCGCTGAAATGATTTAGATGAAATTTGTTATATAGATAGTTTGAGACCCTGGGAAGGACATGGAATAGTTTTTATCCCGAAAATCATCCTCAAGAGGTTGGAAATGGGGTGGAAGTTTGTATGGTGAGCTAATAGTTTCTCAAATATAGCGATATAAAACCAAGTGCGAGACAGACTCGCGCACTAAGGGTTCGGTACCATTATCGCAAAAAACGGCAAATTAAAAACAGGTTTGTTGTATGGGAAAGTAAGTGGGGCACTTACATATTTATTTTATTCTGTTTTTAGTATTTGTTGTTATAGCGGCAACAGAAATACATCATCTGTGAAAATTTCAACTGTCTGTGTCTAGCTATCACGGTTCATGAGATACAGCTTGGTGACAGACGGACAGACAGACAGACCGCAGATTCTTAGTAATAGGGTCCCGTTTTTTACCCTTTGGGTACGAAACCCTAAAAATAGAATATTTGAAGTACTAATGCTACGCAGAGGAAGTCACGGGCAACAGCTAGCATAGTTCTCGCCAAATTTCTTAGCCGCCCTGAAGGTGGCTACAATGGCTGCGCAGTAGAAAATCTCATAAAAAACAGCACGGTTCCGTGCCTAGAAAATCGGCAAGCCAACTTCAGGCCAATTATTATTTCAATGCTTATGCTTACGATAATGCCATACTAGGATCGTGATAATATTGAAACTGTAACATGTCCCTTATACAAAACAGAAAAGATCAATGGAAATAATTTGATCTTGTTACAAATATTCTTTCAACGATAGAAAATCTAGCTTTTCAGTTTCGTTCCATTTGCTCACAGTGTACATTATTATTTATGAGAATTTGCAATTGCTAGTGTATTTGTAATTTTGTACTGCTTGGCACAAAATTATATTATTGATTGGAGGATTATATGAGGATTATTGCGTTTATAATTTAGAACAAGCTAGTCATTTAGATTATAATAGAGACCGATTCTCTAAGTCCTAATAAACCCTTACAGGAAACTGTGCATAGAAAACTTTACTAAATAAAGAAGAAGATATTATGTACCAACGTGTTGAAATTACTCTATGTCCAATTAAAAGTCACGAAATTTATGAAAATGGAAACGTCACTAACGTCAAAAAGTTGAAATTAAACAATGTTGATATTCCTTGCCCAATATTTTTCATAATTATAAATAATGCTAGGAAACCTTAAGGATTTTATTTCTGTTGTGCAAGATGGTATAACATCTAACAACAATATAAGGCAAACTATTCAAGAAGTGCAGAAAGTGACGAACTTGTTCAAAGACAGGCAAAAAGTTTCACACGAACACGAAAGCAAAGTCAATTATGGTGCTGGTGGTGCTTTACTGGAGAAATATCAAGAAGAATGGGCTAGAATACACGAGAACGCCGATGAAAACGCTAAGGCAGCTGATGAAATAGATCAAATACTTATAGGATTGCATGAAGTTTCTAAAAAACGGTTACAAAGTGCGAATGAGTTGGCGCAGAATTTGTCGTTTATTCCAAATTTAACTGCGTCCGTGGCGCAATGTATGGATAGTTTGAAGAATGTTGAGGAGTTGATGAAGACTGTCGAGGAAGAGCTGGTGGAATTTGAGGATATAGTCGAGAGAAGTAAGATGGAAAATTGGAAACTAGATCATCATTATCATCTTACTGTGTATAAGGAGAAGAAAATGGGTACGTATATCATAATAGCCCTATTTGACTAAATGTGACAAACTTAGCCGTCTACCCAAATGAGTACTTTTTACCAAATGATTTTCTCTGACCTACATTATCAGAAGTGCAGAAGATTTTGATAAGGATTTGACCTTGGTTTGGGTATATACATCAAAATTATAAAGAGAAAAGATTTTCTTGTTTGTTTGCACGTTTGTTTGTTTGTACCGAATAGGCTTTAAAACTGCTGAACTGATTTTAAAATTCTTTCACTTATGGAAAGCTACATTATTCCCAAGTAACATAGGCTACAATTTTGAGGGGAGCGAAGCCGCGGGGGGTCAGCTAGTTGTTGTATAAATTTTAAAACTTCTTTTGAATAGTTGTTAGTATCAGATATTCATTTGTAGTTCTAGGGACAGACTGTAGTAAAAAAAAGAGAAAATAATGTGTATTAATTACCACATAAATTTCCTTTCGTGCTGTGTTACTGATGCTAGTAGCCTGTCGAGCGTGGCACTGACTGATCCAGTAGGTGCCATTTCATACGGAAACGTGACACCGACTGATTCAGTCATTTGTCACAGACGTCAACATTTGCCTTTTTTGCGACATAAAATCTGATAACTTATTTCATCACAATTCCAACAACATAAGTGTCATGTAGGGTTCCTATACAAAACTTTCGAGATAACGGAGATTTAATCACAAACGGGCATTTCGCGCCATCGCGCCCGGCCGACCTGTTAAAGATCTGTCAAAATGCCATAATGGCCGCCACGGTCCAGTGGGTAGTAATTCTATTAATTAGATCCCCTTTCTTACTACTGCAGTAGTAAGTTGTTAGAAGTAGTAAGTATTTATTACCCATAAATACCCACTTGGGATTGATATTGAGTTGTAGCAAAGTGTAGAAAAAACTGCTACCTTATAGAATTTCAATAATGATTTTCTGTGAAAATAGTCAACAAAGTTATTGTCCTGTCTCAATTGTAGATACCTACAACATTACAAGTCTATACTAATATTATAGAGAGGTAAAGTATGAGAGGTTGTAGGGGGTAATCTCTGGATCTACTGAACCAATTAAGATGAAATCTGGCATGGAGATAGTTTGAGATCCTAGGAAAGACATAGTTTAGTTTGTATTCCCTTGGGATGAGAAAACACTATTTATGCGGGGGAAGCCGTGGGCAGAAGCTAGTCTATAATCATCTAAGATATTTTTAACCCCCGACGGAAAAAGAGAGAGAGTGAGGGGTGTTATAAATTTGACACACGTCAAATTTATAACACCCCACACACACCCCTGTGTCTCTGTGTATCTGTCTGTGGCATCATAGCGCCTCATCGGATGTACCGATTTTGATTTAGTTTCTTTTTGTTTGAAAGGTGATTGTGTCGAGAGTGTTCTTAGCTATGTTTGAATAAAATCAGTTCAGCCGTTCAAAAGTTATGGGCGTTTTACTGTTTGAATCGGGATATTTTCGCAAGATAAATGTGTCGGGGGACTTTTTAAATTTTGAAATTTTACTTGTATACTACTAAGAGTGAATAATAATAATTACTTGCTATCTACAAGGTTAATTGACTGAATCTTGTTCAATGCTGGTGAAATAGTCTATCACAAACATAATTATGAGCTAACATGTTTTCTATGCTCAATTCCAGTGGCACTAGAAGAAGTCCGCAACAAGCTTGCAAAGGAAAACAGCCAGAGAAACTACGAGAGAGAGAGACAGCAACTGGCAGAGTACCAAGCTAGAAGAGAGCAGAGTTCCAATGCATTCCAGCAAGACGTCGCCAAGTACCTAGCTAGCGGTGCTGTGTCTACAAGTAAGTTACTGCTTTATTAGTTCAGTACAAATGACTATCACTTCACACACAATGGTCCTCGTTACAGACTAAGTCCAGAAACCAAATCCCTAAAAAGGAATTGTCAAAATCGGTTAACAAATTGGTGAAGATAATTATTGTTGAAGAAACATTCAAAATAAAACATTGTCAAATTGAGAACTGCTCCTTTTTAGGGTTCTGTACCCAAAGGGTAAAACGGGACCCTATTACTAAGACTCCACTGAGAGATGGGTCTGTCTGCCTATCAGCAGGCTGTATCTCAAGAACCGTGACAACTAGACGGTTGAAATTATCACAGATGATGTATTCCTGTTGCCGCTATAACAAATTAAATTAAATTATATATATTTAAGTGGGGCTCCCACACAACAAACGTATTTTTTTGCGATAATGGTACGCAACCATTCGTGCGCGAGTCCGACTCGCACTTGGCCGGTTTTTTGAAGTTGGTTAAAGAAGAAGAATGCCTATCACCTGCTAAAAAATTTGAGCTACTTGCACTTCGTGCAAATCCCGTCAAAGCCTACCTACACGATTCTAAAAGTAAAATACGCATAGCATTTTAAACTGCTGAACAGATTAACATCAAACATAGCTCGACCACGACCAAGACGACTCTCGATAAAGTAACCTTTCAAATAAAAAAAAACTAAATCAAAATCGGTTCTTCCGTTTAGGAGCTATGATGCTACAGACAGATACACAAATACACAGATACACATGCACATTCTAAGTTTGCTGCTACATCTGAAATGACCCAGACCTACATATTGCCTGAGATAAATTTCATTGAAACAGTGGTGTTATGTTTTGTGTGGTACTCCCTTTTTATTTTTTATTTTCTATTAATAAATGCCTGTGTAGTAGTTGACTTACTCATTATTCAATGAATAAATCAATTAATGAAATGAATTCTTTGATTATAAATGATTTTGATGTGTTTATTCTTTAAGTAAATTCCTGTGTGAATGCAATGAATTATGTATATTTCTCTCTTTTATTCTAGGTCAGCCGACAACACCAAAAATAACCCTAGAACAAATCCAACTAGATGATGATCACACCGATCTGGAGAAGTTCCTTGACAGTTGATGTGATCACTCTCGGTGGGGGGCAACGGTATCGTGATATCTGAGCTTGTACAATTAAGACTCATATTTTATGCATTCTATTTTAAATTCCAAAGTTAATATAAGATTGTTGAGTATTTTACTTGTTGCATTTTAATTTTTACTGATGGCAATCCAATAGATTTCGAATTTGGAAGATGTTTTTTAAAGGGAGTGTTAGGCGTTGTATGTGCTATCAAAATCTTAATATAAGAATTTGGAAGATGTTGTTTAAAGGGAATGTTGGGCATTGTATGTGCTATCAAAATCTCTTAATATAAGATTGTTGAGTATTTTTCTTGTTGCATTTTAATTTTTACTGATGGCAATCCAACGCTTCTTCCTCGTAGTCAAACTTTTTAGTCCAACTGGTTTGACCACGAGGAATCAATTTTCCTCGTGGTCAAACTACTCGAAAGATTCTCCCTGTATTAACGTCAAGTTATAATTGTGTACAGTCAAACACTGATGTTTTCGATATAATATGATGGGTTCGAAGTTACAATATAAAAATGAATCCTATCTCTGTTTATTCAAAAAATAACTATCCACATCTATTTCATTGTTTATTACCTCCATTTGACATTTTATAATGAAATTTTTTTTTTTTATAATTTTGTTCACTCTGACGAGAAGATGGTCCTTCACGAAAATTTGTTTCATTTTCTAATAATGTTTTGAGCAAGCGAGCATCTACATTTATAATTATTGGATGATGTATCCTCATGGTTTTATTAAATTGTGCATTTCAGCTCTCTACGTCATTTTTAGTGCGATGACTTTGTCGAATACGGAACAATGCTTTCTAAGTTATTCATTCTTTAGCTATGCAGTCTCAAAATAGTTAAAATATTTTATTTTTGTTTATAAGTACTATTAGATTGTATAAATTCCCAACCTTCCTCTATTCTATTTTCGGGAAGGAAAGCGAGTGCTGAACATAGTCCGACAATTCAATTTCCGTCTTTGCTCTTATTATTATTTTTTTGCCTTTTTAGATTGAGAATTTGTGAAATGATATTTTTAACAGTGAAATTTAAACGTCAGAAAGAAATCATCAGTTTCAAAATCAAAATTATGGAGACCACATAATATGAAATAATTGAAACCACATACTTGTTATCGCTTTTTTGACGATATGCAAAAGATTAACGAAATCCGTCCAATAAGCCGAAAAGAAGAGTTTCTGTTTATATATTTGAATTTACTGTGATTGTTTTTTAATTTGGCTTTTTAATTATAAAAACCGTTTTAAAAAATAAATTCATTATAATAATATTTTTTGTTGCCGGCCTTCGAGAAGTATCACGTTTACGCTTCACTTGACGTTTCACATTAATTTATTCTTATCTATCTACGGCTGTACATACAAAAACAGCATGCATACAGCGTGCTGAAAAAGTGCAATGTCAACGAAGTTTGACCACGAGGAAACACAATTCCTCGTGGTCAAACCAGTTGGACTAAAAAGTTTGACTACGAGGAAGAAGCGCAATCCAATAGATCTTGAATTTGGAAGATGTTTTTTAAAGTTAGTGTTGGGTATTGTATGTCCTATCAAAATCTTAATATAAGATTGTTGCGTATTTACTTGTTGCATTTTAATTTTTAATGATGGCAATCCAATAGATTTCGAATTTGGAAGATGTTTTAAAGGGAGTGTTGGGCGTTGTAGGTGCTATCAAAATCAAAATCCTCAAGTTTGAACAATTCATATAAAATTTATTTTAATGTTAAATACCTAAAGAATTCAATTTCTGTCTGTTAACCTTTTTTTTGAACTGAAATTATTTTTCTTATTCAATAATAAAGTCAAAAATACAAAAATATATATACAAAGCATTTATGACTAGTAAAAATAAGCACATTGCTAAAACAGCTCTTATCGGAACAACACGGTTCTCGCCGTCCGCGACATAGTTCGATACAGGTCTACGAGGGATCCCACAAAAACTCCTTTCACAGCAATAATTATATATCAAAAACTGACTCCGACCACTAAGAGTTGACGGACGCATCATATAAAACAGTCAAAAATATATCTGTACGCCACAAACACAAGGAATTTTACTAGTACGACAACTGCACTGGGGTTAGCTTCGGTGTGACCGGCCGCGGATGCCGTAGTTCACAATGTTCCACTGCTCTTCAACTGTCAGTGGCGGGAGTGCGTGTAAAGTGTAAAAATATATGAGTAGCAATCGTGGAGGGTTAGCTGGACGCCGGGCGTGTGCCCTGCTACGTCTTCCTCATGATGGGGTGCAGGTCTCCGCCGCCGTGCGCGGACATCTTCACCTTGCCCGCCATGTTCTTGATGCACGGCCCAGCGTCCTTCATGGACACGCTCCCGTCCTCCATATCCTCGTCGGAGGAGAAGTCCGTGACGCACAGCGTCAGGTGCCGCTTCTTCGGCGGCACCACGTGCAGCGTCCACCGCACGGGCCCCTTGTGGTTGCCCTTTAAATTCTCCCGAGCTTCGTAGTCTGTATCGGAGGCCGCTCGCTGGGACTCACTTTTTAAACTCCGCAAGTTCTTACTCGGTCTGTGGGTTTGCTCCTTTTTTTCCCCCCTCGGGGGGGTGTGGAAGTTTTTTAAATTCATTACACTGGACGTCTGCCCCTTGGAATTAAGGTCGGGAAAATTCTGGGAGTATATTACGACGCTGTCTACCGGTTTTTCTTTATGAAATTTTGCCGGCTGTTTACTTTTCGTGTCGCTCTCTGACGGCGAACTGGACGCTCGCTTCTCCGCTGAGTTGCCGCTGCTGCAGCTGGTGTTGCTGTTACTATTACTGTATTGTTCAACAGCTTGCTTTTCTAGTTCTCGAAACTTGGTGTCTATGCTCTCATCAGATGCTTTGTATTGCTCAAGCGCTTCTTTCTCCAACTCTTCGAATTTATGATCGACAGTCGGCGGGCGCACCCTTGATCCGGGGAGCACTATCTTTGTATTCAGTTTCAGGAGGCCCGGCGTCACTAGTTTCTGCGCTAGTCTCACGACCGGAGTGAGTCCTATAGGCGCCGGCGCGCTCATGCTGAGTACTGTGCTGTAAAGGCGCTTCTTTCTTAGTCCGGTGTCCATGGCGGCTGCACTAGTAGACGGTAGCTGGCCATCGGTCACGATCTTGTCTTGTGTGCTCGGACTTTCTGGCTTTTCACTTGTTGTTTGTGGTTCATTCACTGGAACCACAGCCAGCTCGGTAGTAATGCTGCTGATTTCCTTCTCCTCTGGTTCGTCTGCCTTCTTGGTCTCTTCAGTTTCCGTCTGCTCGGGAGCCTTCGCTGCGACGGGGGTAGCGGGTGTGGGGGCTGCCTGTATGTGCGTTAGTTGGAAGCGATGGTCAAGGCGCGGGGAGGGATGGTCGCGCGGCCACCACACGCCGTAGCGGCGCTCGGGGCAGCGCGCGGGTCGCGTGCCGGTGGGTGCGTAGCGGGACACGTTGGTACCGCGGTAGGGGACGCAGCGCGCCGCCGACGCGCGCATCACGGCCTGCACGCTGGCCGACAGCCTCCCCATGGCGCGCTGGCATTCCGTCAGCTGAGGGGGCCGCGGCGGATCGAACTGGAACTGACACAAGGGTAACTGTGAAACCATTCCGTACAGGTATGCTCGTAACACGATGCAGGGTACAGGGGCTGTATCTATAGGAAAGAGCCAAAGTCATCATTGATGCGAAAGTGAGATGGAGCCACAGAGCCTCTAGACAAATATCATTCTATCAACGAAAGCGTCGCGATAGCAGTTCACAAATGTATGGGATTGTCCCGTGATCAATACCATACATTTTGACATTTCGACATACGCTTTCGCTGAGAGAATGACATTTTGTCTAGAGTTTGGTTGGATAACTATAAAATCATCCCGTACAGATATGTGCGTAACACGACCGGCTACAGAGGCGGTATAGTGAAGTGTCAAAGTCATCACTGTTAGAGCGTAAATAGTGATGGAGTTAAAGTACAGAAAGTTTTGCGAAATCCCTTCGCAATTAACTCGCTAAAAACTTGATACACGTTTCTAGTTTGTAGGAAATATACTGCAAGCAAACAAATAGTCTCTGCAACTGCAATATATCATCATCATCATTTCACCCGAAAGACGTCCACTGCTGGACATAGGCCTCCCCCAAGCGTCGCCACACTGATCGGTCCTGTGCGTTTCGCATCCACCGGCCGCCCGCAGCCATGACCATTTCATCGCTCCACCTAGAGGGAGGCCTTCCAACGCTGCGTCTTCCGGTACGCGATCGCCACTCTAGAACTTTCGGCCCAAATAGCCATCCGTTCTGCGAGCAATGTGCCCTGCCCACTGCCACTTAAGTTTGGCAATTCTTCACATTTACGAAAATTCTTACACTGATAGAAATCTACACTATCGCTGAGTGCAACAGGCTATTTATTAATCCCGGCAATACGCACGGCTCCTGCGGTTAAAGGTAACGGACCAAAGCCGACGACAACAGTACCTGATATACTCACTTTGAACGTCGGGTCACAGAAGAGTTGAGCAGGCACATCGAGGCAATACGCGGGCGGTGGTGGTGCTAACGCCGTCAGTCTCCGGGGCTGCCGACGTCTGGCCCGCATCTTGCGCGACACCGCCGGCGGGCTGGGCGAGCGCGGCTCCTGTAGCGGTGACCGCGACGTCTGCGGCGACGCCCACAGCGCTCGTACGCTGAGCACGCGGGCCGCTAGCGCCGCTTCTTCTCCTGCGGCTCGCGCCCCACTCGGGCCCCAGCGCTCGCTAGCTGCCGATCGGTGCCAATTAATTCCTCTATTCCTTTTTCTTAACATTTCTATCAATATTGCAAGGCTGTATTCCGCTTTCTCTTGTTGTGTCTTGGTACATTTATAATTATACTGTTTGGGACCAGGAGGTGCCCAAGTCTATTCAGCTGGTACGATGGTGATTACTCGCCATTCTAGCCTTTTTTTTAAAATGGTGATCCAGTATTGTCCCACTCACTGCTAGACAAGAGCCGCACCTCATATTTCCACAAGTGTCTGCCTTAATTACGGGCGGCTAGGATACAATTTATTCGAAACTAAATCTCAGTCTTACACCTCTGCAGCGCTTGGTAGAAACCTAGGTTATCGAGACGATTCTGATGACCGAATAAGGATCGAATCCAGTCAGAGCAGTTGCTATATTGCCCATATTTTCTCTAACTTGGTCTACTACAGTCTGATTTAGCCTAAAATAAAGTCATTAGACCGACTGACTAAAGTGAATGTATCTACTAAGTAAGATAATATAGACGCACAAATCCTCGTCGGGCAGCATTCTGTACTGACGACGGCGGCGCGGGAACATGCTGCGCTCCGCTGACTCGTCTACCAGCTTGCGAAACCAATACTCCACCTGGACATACAATGTCTATGGGTTTATGACAACGAATATAACAATACTAAGGATGTGAATTTGAAAAGCCCGTACAAAGGTTGGAAAGTAAAAATGTGACAGGTAGTATTTTTCGAGCACTGTAGATCCTGTCAGATAAGCCATCGTTGCACTTGTAGTGGTTGCAAAGCAGACAGACTTCTGGCAAACATTACCAAAAGTCAACTGCAGTCGGTTAGTCGTCCTCTTGCTCGCGAGTCATGATCTAAAGCTAGATCTTCTCCGTATCGCTGGCACAACAGTGATTAAGATTTTTTTTGGCCCAAAACTTCTCTCCACTGCCACGGCATCGTCGGTGGCATCGCAAATGTCAGTTTGGCTTGTTTTGCACACGGGGCAAAATAGGAGGTGAAGCATAGTTTGCGACCACATCCACACCTACTGCCGTTCCATCATGGTAGCCCAACTTTTACGAGGTTGGACACCACCTTGAAATTGTCCATTTCGAAAACCCAAAGAATGAGGACCAGCTGTATCATCTAGCAGAGACGTTCAGGAAGAGTAGATCCTAATACCTGCTCCGTATGAAAAGGTTTGGGAATAGTGCGGTGGTATTGCTACATAAGACAATTGCTTTTTTTAAAGAAGTCTTTGAATTAGTGAGTCAGGTTATTAATTCTTTACAAGATGTATTACCTCAGGCAGCATCCAGCATTCCGTAAGATCAGAGTTTTCGCAGCCCTGTCCGTTGTACCCGCGCAAGTTTGTTCTTTCGTTCGTACTTGTATAACATTTCTCTCTTGAAATAGAAAACAAACTAGATACATTACGCGGTAAATTACAAATGCTGTTACCATTTCGGGAGATATAAACGAAGTCCTGGACTGGACTCCTGGAGATATGGTAACAGGTTCTGTAATTTTTCAAAATGTTTGAGAGCGAAAAACAGCGGTTGAAATGCTTCTCCATTTGAAAATACGTTTTTGGAGTTAACTTTGATTATTTTGGACTTCTCTGACGACAAAAAAGCCGAAAACCATTATTTTCGCCAGCCTAAATACGCTTGTTTGCTATAGGCTTTAGGGGAGTCTTAAGTCGGCTCTAGCAGATTTATTATTTGTCATGAAACCAAGCAGTAGCTAAATCATCATCATCATCATTATCATTTCAGCCGAAAGACGTCCACTGCTGGACATAGGCCTCCCCCAGGCGTCGCCACATTGACCGATCCCGTGCGTCTCGCATCCAGCGCCTTCACGCAACCTTAACCAGGTCATCGGTCCACCTAGTAGGAGGCCTTCCAACGTATCTTCTTCCGGTTCGCGGTCGCCATACCAGAACTTTTCGGCCCCATCGGCCATCCGTTCTGTGAGCAATGTGCCCTGTTCTCTGCCACTTAATTTTGGCAATTCTTCGGCCTATGTCGGTAACTTTGGTTCTCCTGCGGATATCATTTCTGACATGATCACGCAAGAATATTCCGAGCATAGTCCTCTCCATTGCCCTTTGGGTGACTAAGCTTTCTGATAAGGCCCATTGTCGACCACGTCTCGGTCCCATAGGTGATCACTGGCAACACACACTGGTCATAGACTTTCGTCTTGAGATATTGCGGTTAATTGGACGAGAAGATACCATGCAACTTCCCGAACGCCGCCCAGCCGAGTCGGATTCGACGGTTGACCTCTTTCTCGAAGTTGGACCTACCCAACTGGACCGTTTGTCCCAAGTAGACATAATCGTCTAAAACTTCCGAGTGTAGAGTCTCCGATCTTGATAGGAGTGGGCATTCACCATGACCTTGGTTTTGTCCATGTTCATTTTAAGACCCACTCTTTTGGAAGTTCTACTGAGGTCATCTAGCATTTTACTGAGGCTATCCATGGTCTCAGCCATGACCACTATGTCGTCGGCAAACCGAAGGTGAGTGATGTACTCGCCATTAACGTTGATGCCAAGCCCCCTCCAGTCCAGAACCTTCAAGACATTCTCCAGCGCAGCAGTGAACAGTTTCGGAGAAATGACGTCTCCCTGTCTCACGCCGCACTGGAGAAGGATTGGTTTCGATGTCTGATCCTGAAGACGGACTGACATGGTGGCGTTTTTGTACAAACACATCAACACCTCAATGTACCGGTAGTCGATCTGGCACCGTTGGAGAGACTGCAGTACAGCCCAAGTCTCGATCGAATCGAAGACTTTCTCGTAGTCCACAAACGCTAAACAGAGAGGCAGGTTATACTCTTCGGTCTTCTGCATAATCTGACGCAGCGTATATGGTCTACGGTCTTTTCGGAATCCGGCTTGTTCGGGAGGCTGGGTTGAAAACAACTTGTAGACATGGCTAAGAAGTGAGATGGGCCTATAGTTCTTCAGCCGGGCATTGTCGCCCTTCTTGAAGAATAGTAGCACCACACACCTGCACTATGCCTGTGGCGTTTTGTCGTCGAGTATGACGGAATCAAACAGCTTCTGAAGGGCCTTAAGGACCGGTTTTCCACACGCCTTCAGGAGTTCAGCCGTGATTCCGTCATCACCCGGCGCATTGTTGTTTTTAAGCTGTTTCAGAGCCATCGTATTCTCGTACAGGCTGACGTCCGGGATATCTTCGGTATAGTGTCGGGTCAAGTAGTAGCTAAATAGATAAAGGTATTCAAATGTTTTAGAGAAAAAGTATGATAAATATGGGAGGCCAAAGAAAAGATGGATTGTGTGATTGATGGATCTGATAATAAGTAAGACTTAAAGAAACGGCCAACCTAACTTCGTCGTAATAGAAGTTTCCATAAAATTGTGCCAATCTGGACTCTGGTATCACGTCTTTCACGCTTCTTCTGCCACTACTGCTTCCATTTTCTTGACTTTGGCTTGAAATTGCGCGTTTATTATCTACAATCGATGTTAGCCGTGATTAGATTGCTCATGATCAGAAGGTCTAAGTAGCTAAATGTCCAACAGCGCGAAATGTCTAATGAGCGGTAAGTCTAATTAGCAAAATGTCCATGTAGCAAAACGTCCAACTATCAGATGGTCTGTATAGCAGAACATATATATAGCAAAAAGTTATTTTTAAAATGTGTTGGTACTATAGATAGAAAGTAAAAGTCATTTGTAAATTCAACTTATTTGCTAAAAAAACTGGGTTAAAAAGCTAGTAGCCTCTTAAATATTATCAAGATATAAGACGCACAATCCCCTGCATTTATCATTTTTTTTTTTCATTTATCTGGTACCTGTTGAATCTCATCTTTTCCGAATTCTTTATCAAACATTTTCTGGAATGGTTTTGCTTTTTGGCGAACTAATTTCTTGCATTTGTCCATCACTATGTTAGTCCTGTTTTTATCGAAATTAGCTTTACGAGTAGGTATGCTCATTTAACTGAAGAATTATCTTGTTTTCGTCTTTATTGGTTGTAACAGCTGGACTAGGTACACTCATTGCGCTAGGAGCATCTTCATAGAGTTCATAATCAGCTTTTTAATGTTCCCACTGCTGGGACACAGACCTCTTCTGTGTGAGGGAATGGGCCGTAATGTACCACGCGGGCCCAGTGCGGTTTGGTGGATGTCATACATCTTTGAAATTTTGGTTCTAAGACACGCCGGTTTCCGCACGATGTTTTCCTTCACCGTTTGAGACCAGTGGTGATGAAATAATTTACACAAAGTAAAGCGCAGGCAACCTACAACTTGAAGTAGCGACCGGTACCGCTGGGCCACCACTGCTCCATAGAGTTGACCCTCATTTGTGATATATGGACCATTCTGCAGCAGAGCCCTCTGCTGCACTCTCACTTCTTTTGACTTTCGATGAAAGTAAATGTCTGTTCTTCATCTACTTTTAGAATTTAGAAGCCAAAACTATTGTATTATAAATACAAATGAGTAATGCTAATCAAATAGCATTCATCGCAATAAGTGTCAGTCACCATAAAAATATATAATATACACTACAAGTACATAGACTAAAGAATATATACATATTATATAATACCATGTCCGTTTCCCTCCCGAGGCAATGTGTGTGTTGAATTTTGTGCCTGTGTATACAGACATTTTGAGAATCTGACTTTTTGCTATATAGATGTTCTGCTATACAGACCATCTGATAGTTGGACGTTTTGCTACATGGACATTTTGCTAATTAGACTTAGTTACTGCTCATTAGACATTTCGCGGTGTTGGACATTTAGCTACTTAGACCTTCTGATCGTGAGGGGATTAGATTTGTTTTATGGAATAGGAGGGTTGATCGCCCTCTAATAGAACGGACTTATACTTTATTGGCGAAATTAGAGTGTACTAAGGCCTAGTAAACTCTAATTCGGCCTACAGTACTACATACCTTTGCAGGCATGAAATTAGGAAAGTTTAATCAAATGGATAAAGATTAAGGTATAATAAGATCACGAACCCAAGTAATTAGGTACTTTAGTAGAAGTCGAGGCGATTGCCAGAGGGAGGATCCTGACCAAGATCGTGCTGATATAATGAAAGAAGTGGTGGTCGAAGACGGTCTAGACTTAATATTGAGAGAGTCAAAGCCTGCAGCACTTTTAAAGGTATCTTTGGATTATTCGGTTTAGGACTTATTCTGGTTTGGGCAGATTCTTTATACGGCAGATGTAACATGCCCAACAAACCATACAATTTATGTAATGGAAAGTAAATGGTCTATTTAAAGTAAATTTCAATCAAAACATTTATTAAAGGTACCTACTTAGCAAAGGTAACAAAACGACAGAAAAAATCTTATTCTTAAAACAATGAGACTATGGAGACATATATATACATATTTACTCTATAAAGACCAGATGATATCGCTCCTGATCTGACCAAATCAGGCAGATCAAGTCGTGCGTGCCCGCAACAAATAGTTTTCCAAACAATGCAAACTTTTCTGTAGACGACTGTAAAATATGTCTTATCAAGAATCTGTCGTAATAAGAATCTGCCCGAACCAGAATCTGTCCTAAACCGAATAACCCGTATCTTTTTCGGGCCTCACGAATGGCAATTCGACTGACTCAAGGCTGAATGGCAAGTCTGCTTTTGAATTTTTTGAACTTTTGATGTAGATGAAGTTTAAATTGTTATTTCACTATCTTAGGATCTGTGACTCCCAACCAGGACCATAACTTGGTTTCTGTACGTTGCTGAAATCCCAGACAGAGGAATAGCCTCAGATATTGTCTTGAATTCGAAGGCGCATACAATTGAGAGGAACAACTCTCTACAAAACATCGAGGTCCACTTGTTCCACTAACAGACACGCTAAGAACTCGAAAATTTACAGGCATTCGTACTAATTTCTATTCTAAGTTCTGACCTGTTGATTCGCATTGATTATTCGTTGGCAAACTTTGTGATTCCAATGATGTGTCTTGCAGTACTTGGGAGACACGACAATGTTGTGTCCAGAGACGCTGAAAACGAAGAAACATCATACCAGGACGAAAAACTTACGTCAGGACAAGTTTTATCAAGAAATTGGTCATTTATTGGGCATTTTCTGTAGGTTACCTGATTAGCTATAATAAATTCATCGGGAGGTTCCGTAGCCCATGTGAGATCCGCACAAAGGGCGATATGTGCCCACGCAGACGAGTAACGATCCACTTCGAAGCTCATTCAATGTGACATTTCACACATACAATTAATTATCTTTAGAATAAGAAACGAACTAATATAATAGTCACTAAATTTTAAGAGAAAAATTAACGGTAAAACTGTTAATAAAAACGAAGAGAATTTGAAAGACATTGGTGGTTAAATCTACAATAACAAAATTTTCCTCTTTTTTGATAGATACATGATATTTTTTTCTTTTATTTTAAATCTCTTTTCGAATTTCGTACCAAATGAAATGAAAGAAATTGTCATCGCGTTGGCTTGGGCGGATGTCCGTAAGTAGTTTTTATTTGTAGCTTTATGGTGGAAGCTTTCACTCTAGATTATTTTATTTAAATTGCTCTGAAACTATTTCAACGAAGCATATATTATGTGCGTATACTCATCAGACTGCTGTGTTATATTATATCGTAGAAAATTCTTGAGCTGCAAATAATTATGTTCTTTTTATCGTGGCAACATAGTGTTTATGGCCCAAATTTTTCCTCGCTTGCAACATAGGCGGTCCCGCCCGCTAGCACCCGCCCGTCACCCGTTATGTCAGTTTGGCTTGCGCAGCCAGGTGGCATTGTCCTCGCGGTCGAAACGCGCAAGCGCGCACAGCTGAGGTGGCTGAATGAACATTGACAGATCAGTTAAATAATTATAATTTATTTTATTAAATAAAAATAATAAACCTAATCAATTAAACAAACTTGGGCTTTTATTAGAAAAAGTGTTACAAGGTATTGGCATAATCGAGTTTGTATTGTGAACAATTGGAGAAAGAAGAGAGTTAAAAAAAAATCGATTACAAACGACAGATCGTATTTTCGTTGATATTTCTGAGTGTTGAACGACTTTAGTTTTGCAACAAGTGTGAGCCCCGCTAGTCGTGCTAAGAACGGGTTTCGGGACCGTTGGGTTTTTTGTTTATGTATATTTGTTTGTGGTATATATATTTTGCGAGTGAGTGTGGTGTGTCGTGTCCGTTAGTGATGCTGAAATCGGGTGCAAGTGGTCACTGCTGAGTCGTCCTCTCTACTCGTCTGCACGGTGAGTGACGTCCTCTACTGCTCTTTATTCGTGCTATAACACTGGTTATGCAAGTAACGTCACTGGAAAGTGCTCTCGAATACTTGTTTAAGTTCAATCGGTTTCATCAAGTGATCTACCTGTACCATGTGGATGTACTCGTACCTGTTACTTTTGTTCGAGTAACTGTCCTTTCTAAAGTAGAAACATATTTATCCTATTTATCTTTCTAAGTATTCATTACACTTATTATTGTTATACTGCACACTGTACCCACAGTAAAACAATTACACTGTACGTATTGTTTCACGATTGATTGCGACATCTATTCTTTTACCAAGTTTAGTTATGAATTGGCTTAGTGAGTCTATTGTTATTTTATCAATCAAATCTTTGATTTACACAAAGGAACTTCTTAACAAAAAACACGAAATATTTACGATTAAAGAACACTTGTTTATTATTATCAAACTTACTATTACCGAGTCTTATTTACATAATAATCTTGTTTAGCTCTTGTATGCAAATTATTATTAGTAACATTACAATGGATGATCGATCATGCATTATTCATAATTTTATTATGTAGGTTAACAGCACAGTTTATCAATCTGATTTATTTGATAAGATATAAAGAATAATATAGATACGCATTGTTTAATGTATATAATCATAGTAATTCTTAACATTATAGTTGATATGTGAAGGTAGGTCTATATATCCAGCTTGGAAAGAAGTAAACTCTAAGAAGATGACAAATAGAGAACTAGAAAGAATAAGACGTGTTTAGTACAATAAATCTAGATTAGGACACGAGGATGATGATAAATAATACCAGTCTGTTACTGTCCCACTGCAGGGCAAAGACCTTTTCTCATACAGAGAATGCACGAGCATTGATCACCACGGTTGCTCAAGGCGGGTTGGCGATTACAAACTTATATTAATGATATAAGTCTAGGTTTCCTCACGATGTTTTCCTGATATGTAACGGAGCACTTATTTATGCTTTCTTTATTAATACTTACACTACTCAAACCAGCATCACCCAATCTACATATTACTCCTACTAACCTATTCTTTGTCTATCTGCTTTTCTAACACTTTCTTTTTACTAATATATGAATCATATTCTTTATTGTACGCAAAACATTCATATACAAAATCTCAATGTGTCTATCATATTTCATCTTTAACATCCTTACTATTCTGGTTGCACCTTCCAGTCTAATCAGATGCGACTATTATAATTTGTTTTCTCTCTTTAACTGATATTAATGTTATGTTTTGTTTTGTTCAGGTTGGTTGAGGGCTGACAATTGACTTGGCTTGTGTTGGCGATAATTTCATCATCACTAATTAACCCTTGCTTCTTTATTAACTGGCTTGCTTTTACACTCTTTGCTAACATCGCACTAATTTGCTTGACTTATATTTCGTGTTTGGTCGAATTGGTTTACGAAAAATAAAAATATATTATGTGCTCCTCGTCTACCTTCAAAAAGAGAATTTCGCTTAACGAGGTAAACCTAAATTCGACCTGTCTTGCTTTGAAGTTGAATGGAAACTATCTGGTTTAAATATTCTTAGGTACCTTATTAGAACCTAAGAAATATTTTGCTAATGTTTTATGGTTAAATTTTAGCTGTTTAAGCCTGATCATTACCTTAAAGACTGCTTTAACATTTTTGGTTTACGTTGCATGTTGTTCAACAAAAATTGTACCATTGAACATTTTGGCATTAAAGAATACTAAAAACTTTTTGATCATTTACTTTGCTGCCCACAATTTCACTCCCATTAAAAATTTGCACATTGTTAAACTTATTTAGAATGATTTTGTCTGCACGTATTTTTAATTAGCTAAAACTACCCGACCTCCACAAAAAACCTTACTAAAAGAGAACTCAGAACTGTGTACCTACTCTTTGTTATCCGTAAAAAGGGTGGTCATATTGTTTGCCACAAGATTACTTATCTCGTTGTATCATATGACGTAAGCAGCCTTCCAAACATTACATTACTCCACATTATCCCGCGCTAGATCCCCTAAACATTGCCAGTGCCAGGCCGCGGGACTGGCCTTGGCCCCTTTTCCCAATCCGAGCCATCTCGAAGGACAGCCTTTGGTATATTTCCCCGGATGTTATAAAGCTGAAGTCTCAATGCGGCATAATTCCTGCAAAAGTAATGGCTGTATGAAAATTTTGGGTCATCTTATTCTAAGAAAATTTGCTCCATTTTATCGTACTAAAAAGCATTGACAAATACTCTATTGAAACGAAAACTATTCTACAATGTGTATTTCCAAAAGTGCTCGTTTTACCAAAAATATTCATAGAATTATCTCTGGTAATTCTATTTGCTATAATGATCTATTACGGCTGCACTTATTAGAAAACCAACTAAACATTTAGATGAAATTTGCTTATCTTTACTCCACATTTGAAACGACATGTTTACAAACACTCATATCGCACCCAATCTTATCCCTGTCATTTTATTGCACTATTTACCTACCCACGTCAACTCAACAACTTTTTTACACAAACCTAAATAAATATGTTTCAATATGACACCCAAATTTTTTTGTTGCGTCTTTTTACGTCTGTATGCGGTATTAGGCCCGGTGGTTCGACCTTGGCCCATTTTGGGGAGCAACCCCGCTAGGATTTTTACATACACCCTCTTATTTAGATAAATTATTCTTCGGATGTAACTGCGGGCACGCGTGTATGTTTTTTTGAGATGGTTAACTGCTCGTGCTTCTATTAAATCGATAGTTGTATGTAGATTTGTGTTGTGCATGAGTGTTGCATGTTTGCATTCTTAGCATGTTTCTATCTCCATTCTTAATTATAAACAGCTTACATTATGACTGTATCATTATGGTAGCAAATAAAAAGTTAATTTTAACTAGCAGCGTTGAAGTGTTTTCTATATTCTTTCCTCACGTTGCATAATCTATTATGATAACATAACTTATATAGCGTGAAGATTTGTTACAGTTGAAATCACCTACTTATAAAACTCAGATAATAATGGGCCTAAAATAGTGCCTTGGTGAATTACTTTATTTGGAGCTCGTAAAACTAAAGATTGGCCTACAGATGGCCAAGACTATTAATCGTCTTAATCACATTACTTGTTTCAAAGAGCCCATGGAGCTACGATAGTTACATACTAATTAAAAATCCCATAAAAAGGTTGCGTAATGAATGAGAAGCCTCATAAAAAAGCAGTATTGAACAAACTGTCGATTTTATGACGCCCATAGCATGCTTGATTCGCGTAGATACGGCCACTGTTTGCCGCTGACCTGCTTCGGTTATTTTTTCATTTTAATGTAAACCGCCCGATGGACACAATTATGGTGTTTATGTAGTTGTAACAGAGTCTAAAATTGTAGGGAGTAGTTGGGGTATTGCAATGTGTATTTGAATTTATATCAGGTCACTATGATGCAAAGATAGATGATCGTGCTTGATATAATTACGCTTTGTAGGAGAGGAGCTGACGTAAATAATTGTTTCAATAAAGCATTAATCTGGTCCTGGCAAAGAATTTGAAAATCGTTTGGAAAATATAATATTTTGGTATATGTATCGAATTATCTTACCAAGGTAAAAGCTATAGAAGTGAAATTGATTGTTTGCTAATAGAAGGTAATCACTGGAAGTAATTTAATTACGGACGCTCACTTACTGATAGAAAGCTACAATATCTCTCTCCTATAAATCCCGAAAAATTTACGGTTCCTGTATTTGAGGCCACGAGATTGAAGCTAATGCTTTACAGTAATGAATCACTTAAATAAAGTTTATAACGTCTATAGGTATACTATATATATAATAACTATATACAATATCGTCTAAAATGAAACGTAGATTGCCGTGCCACATAGAATTACATCACATGCTGCGCTGAATGGTAGGCGCGAGGTGATTAGCTTACTAGTCACTTGCATACTAGCGTTGAGATCATAATAATTAGCAACATCGTTGATTGCTAATTGCTAAAAAGGTTAACCATATCTAAACCAATATCAAGATATATCACGTATTTGTTTAATTTAATGAGGTCGAAGATTAAGCAAACAACGTAACCAGAAAATATTTGAAGACATTAGAGATATTCAAGTTGGACTAATGTCTAGTGAGAAATTGTTCGTTCATTGCCATTAAGCCAATAAGATGGGTATTTAAGAATAAAGTGGTAAGATAGAGCTACTGAATGAATCTTATAAGCAAGATGAGCGGGGACAAGGGATAGTGAATTTCTTGGTTAGGAAATCGGAATCAAAAATGGTAGGTAAAAAAAGTTCTGAGGTAACACACATATTAAAAAGAAATACAGTCGAATTGATAACCTCCTCATTTTTGCGAAGTCGGTTTAAAATAACCCATAATTTTCGTGACGAAACATTAGACAGTAAACCCGTAAACGTTACATTTGAATTTGAATCAACACAGTTTCATTGTTGACGTGAATCAACTAGATAACACAAAAAAAAATACATTTTTTACAACCGGTAAAGTAGCCTAAATAAAAATTTAAACAATAGTTTTCGCTAAAGGAACTAGGAAGTTAGAAACTACAATGCAAAGAATAGCAGGTTCTGCTGATAGTATCAAAGTGTGATGCCGCCAGTTATGCACACAATGTACGGTAGGTCCAAGACCTTGGAACACCGTGCGTAATAATTTTCTTTGCAGTGCTAATAAAATGCGATAATTCAGCCTCTGTTAATATTAACAAGCTAGTGCTACCGATGCAGACATAGATCAGAGTAATACTTTGATTTTGTTAGCAATGCTTACTCAGTTGATGACAATGATTAATAAAGAATGGCCATCCGGTTGTCGTTGCAACTATGCAGCACATTGTATTGGTCAGGCCTGCTTTTAAAGATCATTTTCTTGGATACCTACGTATTGACGCATTTATTCTGATAATCTATATTATGGTTTAAATTCAATGGATCTGAAAAAACAACAAGTATATGGGCAAGTGTTTTTGCTGCAAAGCCATCACAAGGCTAAGCTACTATATTTCGGTATAAAGGATATAGGATGCCGTTGAAATCACAGAAGCATGAAACAACAATATTGTTCCTAAGATGGCATATTGTCTATGTTATTAGAGTTGTCCATAGACGACACGAGCTTTAACTCACCATCAGGCAGGTCAAGCCCAAAAAAATTGGAATTAACAAACAAAAAGTCAATAGCAAGCTACAAACACAGTAGTGAACCGAAATTTAAAATTGCCAATTGCAACTGAATTTTGCATCTCGAAACTTCCAACCGTAACTCCAGGCTCGCTGGCAACTTTGCCAATAAAACTACTAGGACTCCATTGTTTTTCAATGTTTATTTTACTTGCCCTCTTGAATGTGCTCCCGTTATGCACTCGCTGCTTATTTTAGTCTTCGAATGCTCGTTCAGCTGTTAACGGAGCACTTATCATAAATTTATTAATAGTGTCTGCATAAGTATGTTATGGTTCTTAAGATGGGATGGGCTTAAGTGGTATGAATTTTACTATAACTGATGTTGGCATTGCTTTGAGTTGTGTGGTCTTGTGCTAGCAATAGAGAGATGGGGGCATCTATTGTTGTTATGCCAATTTCGTAATATGCTACATCATCGTCCAGATTTTTTTTAGTTCTATTTAAAGATCCTTTTTACCGCCAACCCTTCTCGATTCCACCAAGTTTTCTTTATACTCTGCAATTCGATAATCAAATTCAGAAAAAGTGACTATTTAAAAGCTTTTTGTCAATTCAGCATTATAGTTGCAGGGAAAGTTCCAAGAAAAGCCATGTATCAACTACATAATCTAACCTTCCGTTCAAAAGTCACAATACGAAACGGTACATGATGCTACGGTAACTAGATACTTAATGGAGTCTCCCACGCATTCCCATCATATTCCCATAACCTACTGATTCACTGTACGTTATTCCACTAGAATATTATCGATTTGACACGATTCTGAGTCTTATTGCTTTAAAGTTAAGGAAGGAAGTAGTAACTATTTAAGTATTGAACTCTTGATGGTGAATTAAGGAAATGTGATGAATGTTTTGATGAGAAATCGAATTAAATTAATGAATAAGACGAATAGAGAGAGAAATATATAATTGAAAAACATACGAAAAAGAGAGAAGGAAATTAACCAGAGCATGAAGATTATGATCACATCATAAACGATGGATGATGCTGTTATATCAACACTAACTAAAAGCATAGCATGTCTAGAAATGCAAACTCGAGAGCAAAAAAAAACAATTCACGGTTAACTAATATGTTGGTATGAACTCATTCCAGATACAGAAAGTTCGATCGGCTTCGAGGTGATAAAAAAACATGCTTCTATTGAAAATATCTACACATGCTCTAATTAAAATTTTTCATTTGATTGTTTGAAACAGGAATTGAATTTGCTCTGAAAGCCTAAGCGGAAGAATATTACATAGTATATCATTAATTTATTGTAGGTAATTGAAAACTTGATAGTAATTAGATTGAAATAAAGAAAGTCCTATTTATGACGAGAATTAAATCATTTGCAAGAGTTTCTTGAAAAATTGCGTGTTGCAACTTTCTCTGTATTAAAAATTTCGTGTTTCATAGTTGTTTATTGATTAATTGCAAAATACTTAACTATTCATAAAGTTCTTTATTTATGATGACTATAGAAGTAGGAGAAGATTCAATAAATGGATGGATGCATGCACCACGTGAAAAATCATATGTCTAGCAAGAACTACTCCTTCTTTATCCTGCCCTTATCCCGTGTTACTTGGGTTCGGCGCTATACGATTTCTCACTGACTCTCTTTTCTTTCACGTCACTCTTTATACAGTCCATCCATCTTTTCTTTCGCTGTCCCGTCCCTCTCCATCCATCCACATTATATTCATAACTTTTTAGTAACATGCGTTTCATCATCCCTCCTCATCACACGACCATACCAGGACAAACGGTATTATAGGTGGGGTTTCAACTTATCTGTCACTGGCGCCAAGTACTGAGATGCCGAATAAATCGAATAATAGAGGACTATGGAAGAAGATCTGTTGTACCTAGATACCCCAAATAAATCGCGATAAGGGCAAAGAAAATTTTAATTTTAGCCATATGAATAGCTTATTTATTAAGTTCTTTTTATATATCGTCGTTCATATTCCCAATATAGAGGTCCTTAACGTGTATTATGTTCAGAAACATTCCCGTTTTCTAGAATCAATTTCAAAGGCACAGCTTGCAAAAATACCATTTCTTGAAAGATAAAAACAATGATGCATACAAAGGCATTGGACACATCTGTTACATTGTTTGTCATTGTATGGCTTGGCTAGCATGTGGGTACAAACTGTGTTATTAAAGTTGCACTGAGTAAAAAATATGGCTTGAAAAGCGACCGCAACTAGTCACAGATGTTGAAACAATTTATTTATTCAATTAGACATATTGAAAAAATATTGTTTTGATGGGAATGTCGGATCAATAACTTCATTCGTTTAGTCAAATTGTATTTATTTGTGAGAATTAGATTTCTCAAACCTGAATCTGTTTGATACTATCTCGTGAGTCATTAGAAACGATAGATTTATGTCTGGGAATTAAAATAATAAACTTTTTGCTCTACTAGTCTGCGTAAATGTAATCACCTTATCCTAAATTATTCTATTATTTATGTACTAGCGTCGGCCAGCGGCTTCGCCCGCGTTAAAGGCGTTTTTTCATCCCAAGGGAACATTATACCGCGATGAAAAGTAAGTAGCCTTTACTCTGTGCTATTCCATACTATAATCTATCTCTGCGCCAAATTTCATCCAGATCCGTTCTGGCGTGATTGAGTAACAAACATACATCCATCTAAATTTTCGCATTTATTATATTAGTAAGAGTCTATGGTCTATATATAATATAAAATATTTCTCGTAGGTTTACTTTATTATCCTTTCGTAACCCATTTGTTGATTAATATAAGTTTTGAACAATTTACCAATACTTTGGGCGGTACCTACTAAACTTTCAATAGATCTAAATATAGCGCAAAAGAGACATAGACGCATAAACTGTTACCATGATGATTCTAAACAAAATTAAGACTACAAAAATTAAAATACAAAAATTTTTCGTTGAATCACTTCTTGAAAGCCTGAGAGAGAAAAGAGACCACACAAGTAAATTAAAGTAGTATCTAAAGGTACCCATGTCCAATGCGTGTAAGCAGAACCTATGTACTAAGATTTTCTCCTCGTTCGCTCCTCAACAATCGCCTCGTCAGTGCTTGTCAATACTGCCTTCCACACAATTATGGTATTGTGTCCATTCACAATAGATACTGCACTGGTCTTCTCCGGAAGGGTCCGAGGGACCTTGAAAATGTATGTTTCAATGGCGTCTCCTTGACATTAAAAGGCTTTGAAAGACTCTGCAAGGACACATCAATTAAGTCAATAGTTAATTGATGTGTCCTTGCAGAGTCTTCCCGTGGGATGATGTGTAAGTTAGGAAAAATACGTGTGTTTTCTGTATATATCTTTAAGTGATATATAATATTTTTTTTGACATTTCTTCTTTATCACAAATAATTTGTAGGTATCTATATCGTTCACTTCTTACTGTTTAGGTTCAACCGAAGTTTATTGCTTCTCGTAATTCCCCTTTTCAGACTTGTAGGACAGTTTTGTTACTAATTAGATACTTTATTTGATAAATCTGGGTCTTTTATCCGAGGATTTGTCCTAAGCTGACGCTGCTTGATAGCCTTCAGAATGAAAGTCTGGATTTACTTCTCCATCTTCGTGATCATCTATCATTAATTTAATTTAAGACAAGCCGTCAAACTTTGTAACCTATATTTTATACACGCGTACTTTATTTAATAGCAGAATCTATGTCCTTACCATAATTCCTTCCTATATAATTACCTATTATCGTCTCTTTCACGATGAGACTTTTTAATTACCGGACCGTCATTCGTCCGGAATATAGAGCAAGGAATCGTCACGTTCGGCAGCGACTAGAAATACCATTAGTCCATTATTAATGTAACTAAGTCGCGCAATGTGCGCTGAGCATAAGTTACGAATTTTATTAATCGCCATAGTAAGAATTTTCGCGGGCCGTTTTAGACTGGGCATAACCGTTATAAAATTGACTAATCTGTCTATAGAAAGAGAGATGCGATACGTACGGTCAATACTAGTCTCTTTTCTTAATGATGAACACGAAAATGACGGCCTGTGGCGTGGACCAATCAGAATTCTGTTAAAGACAACAACTCTCTCGTTCACACTTGCTGGCCGTATTCACTCGAAAGCCAGACAGGGAATTCTCTTCTCTATGCTGTTCTATATGGAGTAAATGGTGATATTCACTGAGACGCTTGTTTTGTATGGCAACATGGCAAATTTTACTAATGCCGTTTCTAGCAATGGCCGCATCGAGGCGTGTCTAGCTAGCTCTGTGGTCAGGAATACTGCTCGGTGGCAGTTTTAAAATTGAACTGTCGATATTATCGACTTTGCACTCCACCAGTGATTAATGAGAGAGATATTGGAAGCTTTGGATCTCATATTTTCAGATTTAAAAGTAGAAATATTAAGTTAGGTGACAGTTTATTTGATTAGGTGATCATTAGCTTGGCTTTTTGCGTCTGATATCTTTATAAATCTTGCAGTATTATGAATGCCTTCGAAATTGTGCAGTAGATTAAAGGTAACGTAATTTACATGGATTATTTATGTATTATTATTGATAGGATCGGCTTTGACTACTGTCTCATCTGATGGTAAACGAAGATATGACCTTCAACAGAGCACGCTTTTCTAATATATACTTAATTCCTTCTTGACTTAAAGACCAATACTTGGTCTGCTTTGTCAAATGTCATTCTAAATTGCTACTTGCGCTGAAAAGATATACCTACTTAGAAAAAAATATAATCTCCATGGGTCAGCATGTTTTCAACTTTGCTTTTAAATTCTATAATATGGACTGAGACACGTTCTCAGACACTCAGACACAACATGTTTAATTACTTCAGCACATTTGACACAAATTAAAATTGTAACACAGTTCGCATGTGCGGCGCTGAAAAATAAAAATCTCGACCTATAAACCTATAATAAATAGTTACTTGCCTTCTTACACCAGCTGTTTGGTATTAACAGACCATAAATTGAACTGTCATCTTCCTTATGAATGTTCGACCACAGATAATATAATACTAGCATAGTTTGACTATCAATCTCTCACGATACGTTGTCCATAGCTAACATTTATCTAAGAATTAACCCTATTTAGTAGTCCAACAGTGTTTGAATGTGAAATTAATTTCAACTATTATGAATTCTGTCCATAAAGGTTATGTTGAACACGAACGAACACATGTCAACATCCAGTTACATGTAAAGTAACAATTATAATTCTAAACCAGTTCTTGCTGCTTTATGAAATACTAGCATCCCACGTGTAGGAGCAATTTGTTCCTTTATTTTTAGGTTATATTTGACATAGCAACTTGTAGGTAAACACGCATGCAAGCGAAGACACTGGCCCCTATGATGCAGTTGACACTAGTTTAAGGGTCAAGGGATACATGTTCCATGTACAACTTTTATGTCAATAATCTTAACAAGATTATTTAAAAAAAAATTGTAGACGGGTAATAACAGCGGAACAGGTTCATATTAAAGGATACGTTTGCTGAGGTCGGTCCGTGAATGCGAATGGGTATCCATCCATGACAGATACCAAAACTCCTTCTTACCTTGGAAGGTACGTTAAGCAGTTGATCCCGGCTGATCCGGCTGAGCTGTTAAGTCGTTAAGGGTAGTCAGAAACCAGAACATCTGACCACAGGACTTTCGAAGGGATTTATGGAGTTTCTTGTGCATTCTTCTCCATAACAAGCTACTTTGCCGAATGCACGGTAGAATCAACTTTTATTAATTGTAAATTTTAATTATTATTTATGTTTGGCGTTTAAAAGTGCCGCTTATTGGCCTAGTTTAATAAATATATTTGACTTTGACTTTGATATCGTGTTACTCAGTTACTGAGATACGGTGGATACAGTTCCTGAAACGTGGATCAACGCGAGACACAATAGCTTTTTTACTGTTTCCTTATGTCCTCTCTCTCCTCACTCGCAAAGTCCTATGGAGCGACAATTCCACCCGACCAGACGCAGAACCAAAAAAAAGGTAATTTCAAAATCAGAAACTAGACTGCTTAAGGCTTGCCGTCGGAGGATAAATATTCGCGAGCTGCCTGACCCCCTGATCCTCCGACTGCACAGCATGATTTTTCTTCTTTACAGATTTATAGAGTCGGGTTTTTGATTTTTAAATTACCTTTTTTTATTTACAACTTTTTGGTTTTGTTTTATACGAATTACTTTTAAACATATAAGTGGTATATGTTTTTCTAATCACCTCTTAAAACCCTTCATTTTGATAGAAAGACTGCAGAAAAAAATCGGGACCCGCACGACGGCCAAAATTCGCTGTTTTTTTTTACCGACTTCCCAAAAAGGAGGAGCTTCTATGTTCGACTTCAAGTTTGTTTTTTTTTTTTTTTTTGTGTAAGTTCACCGATAACTCCGTCAATTGTGGACCGATTTTTTTTTTTCTTTGTTTGAAAAAGTGTGTTCCGAAATTGGTCCCATTTTAATTTGGTGAAGATCTGATGATGAACTTCGGAGATATACAACAGAACTCTTCAATAAATAACGGCAAATCTCTCGGGATTGCTGCAATCGCATGTCTGTTTGTTGTTTATAACATTTCATAACATAACATCACGCCAGTTCGCTCTTAAGGGGTAAGCAGATCTCTCATTTCACCGGTTATGTTCAAGTTTCATGAAATCTATTCTGGCGAAATAGTTCCCTTACTAACTTGCCTATAAGGTACGTACAACTAAAAAGTGAAAAATAAAAATAACTTTATGCAAAAATATACTACCGACTTCCAAATACAAAACTACAAAGTGAAAAATAACTTATTTTTTGATGTCGGTGTCCATAACGCAAAAAAATGGTACCTACGAAAGACACCGACTTCAAAAAATAAGTTATTTTTCACTTTGTAGTTTTGTATTTGGAAGTCGGTAGTATTTTTTTGCAAAAAGTTTTTTTTTTTAACTTCACCTATCTAAGAACACTTGGCCGGTCAAGGAGTATCTAACGATGTCTCAATTATATAAATCCGTTTAGTGTTTTGAAAGATATGCGGTTATAAATAATATTACATACATACAAACATATAAGATACGCGGGAAACACAAAACCCTTATCACCAATCCGTGTACCAAGACTAATTATTATTTTTGCATAATATCAACCTACTAACCTTTCAAAAAGTGCAGCGCCTTATAGTCTGACAGAATAATGTATTTCAGCAATATTTTCTGCCTACATGTAGTAGACTGCATGAACCATACATATGCACGCTAGACAGTGTTGCGACATGTTCTATAAAGTAGTTCTGCACATGCGACGCGATTGCTGTACACGTGTTCCTTACATACATTGCGGTATATAGGCTTTACTGTTTTACATTTATTTCTGTACGATTGAAACTTTGAATTGAATCTTTACAAACGTTGTAGGGAAAAGGGATCAGTTTCCTTTGTGGCTAAGTAGGTACTATGTAGCTATAATAATACTTGACGGTGTCCTTTGAAAAAAATATAAACATAACATCACAAGGAGGAAGCGGTTCTGCCAAATATCAACTTGATGCACTTTAGTCGATTGAAAAACGGGTCAAGAGGTTTATCGGCGACGATGTACTGGTCGACTCAAAGCTCCAGAGCCTTGAACATCGAAGCCGAGTGGCCAGTCTGTCGGTATTTATCGGTTACATTTCGGGAAGTGTGCGACGGAACTGCACAATTTGATTCCGCCTAGCCCTTTCCATCATTGGACAACAAGACGTACGGCAATGCGCCACCGGTACATGGTGGACATCCCACCCATACGTGCAAACCGATTTGCGAATACTTTTATTGTGCGCACAGCTAAGTAGTGGAATGCCCTGCCGGAGTCTTTGTTTCCTGATAGCTACAACCTTGGGGTCTTTAAGTCAAGAGTGAATAGGTTACTTCTAGGCAAGCGTGCTTCACAGTCGACCACATCATTGCTTACTATCGGGCGAGATGGTCAATAGCGAGACTATCTTTAAAAAAAAAAGTCACGTCTGTTTTCCCGACGGTTTGGCAGAGGTGCATCCCCCTATCACCAGTTATATTAATTTTACCAAAAATAATGTACCTATGGTGCCTTGCTAGGCTTGTTTCCATTAAAGCAATGATATTCAAATAAAAAGATATGTTATGAGCGCGCGCATTTTGAAGACTCGAATAGGTCACAATTGTGATCTTTAATCTTTAGTTTATGTCACGCATGGCGAAGAGCGATAGGCTTTGTTGAAACAAAAACAAAATAAAATAAATGCCATCGTGTGTATTTGTAATTTATTTATTTATTGATTAAAATAATTATTTTTTAATGTTAGATGAATGAAAAGTGTGTATGTGTGCTGCCGCTATCTGCGGCACACTTTTTTCAATTGTTTTGTGAGTGTATAACGTATCTGTTTATTTGAATATCATTGTATTAAAGCGTGTTTTTTAGTTTTTAGTTCATTCGCTTATCCTGAAGATCCTGGTAAGGATAAAGGGACAAACTATAATTATTGCATTCTCATCGGTCCTTGATACGTGTGCAAAGTTTCAACTGATCCGACATTTTGAAGGGGGTGAAAATCACGTTTAAAGATTCATAGTTACATAAATACCAAGCTAATAAAACCGTGATAAAAATAAAACTAGATACTTATTTCAAACACTGTATTAACTTAGTGCATCAACTCTTATATAAAGACAGATAGTATCAAAACTACAACCAAAATGCAGTACTTCTAAAGACTTAGAGAAAAATAATAGCGTTATGTTTCCTTAACTCCAAGAATCCGCAAAGCTAACCCACTTCTGATCGTGCGCAGGTAATGGCGCAGTGTTTAAAGACCTAGACACGACTGAGCGACCATCTGGCCTGATGGACTTATTATCTGTCACAGACTTGCGATAAATAGCTTTGCAGGCATTTGCAGGTATCTCCACTCTCAAGCAACGGTGTTGAGTTCGGTGTGGGATGTATTTGTAATGGTATGGCGTTAAGTGGGTATTGCGTAAGTAAGTGATTAGCGTTCAGGTTTGAATAAATGTCAGTAGCGTAAGTAGTAGTAGGGTTTAGTGTTCGACTGAAAGTTCGGTTTCGGTTTTGGTCGAGTTTCGGCAAAAATACAAGTTTCGGTTTCGGCGGCAAACCTGTCGAAACTACAACCGACACTGAAACTGCACTCGGGAGTTCTCGCGCTGTGATCTGTCATGTTGGGCGCCTTAAATTCCATCCAAGCACATATTTTTTTGCGAATATTTTATTCTTAAATGTGGGGTTGTTATGTTGATTACGAGTATCATACCAATAAGTGAAATTTTCGAAGGCTGCTTAGCTATGCGATTTAAAGATAAAGACTGACTGATTATAATGACGTTTTCTTTATTTTCCCCTCAAAACATGATCCTTGTAAGGAAATTTCGGTTTCGGCCGAAACTGAGACTGTTGCCGAAATTCGGTTTCGGTTTAGGACGTAAAGACCAGTTTCGGTCGTACACTAGTAGGGTTACTTAGGTTGAATGTAACTCTTCCTTTGCCTTATGTATTTGATATTTTCTACACTTTTCTGATTGTTGACATAGGGTGCATATCTCTGTCTCTTTTTCATTGACCAAGTGTTCAAAGAACAATGGTGTTTGGCTCCCTTCGATCAACTTCTGGTCGAAGTGAGCCCCATTTCAGTAGTAACTTTAGGCATTTTTACAAGCTTTTATTTAACTTACAATGTATGTATGTGTGTTCGGGTCAAATCTTGCAACTGAATTTTAAAGCAGTTATCCTCCACCGATAAAGATGAAATTTTGCATACACGTTTAGTTTGGATGACAATGCATCGTTAGCTAAGTGACGTCATTCTAAATCCAATATGGCGGACGACCCAAAATGGCGGGCTAGTAATTTTTTGATATGGGCACAGATATGGGTATCAAATGAAAGGGTTTGCTGAGAAGAATACGAAAAAAACTTGTTTAAAAAAAAGATTTTTAATTAATAATTTTATTTTTTCTCCAATGCGCTGCATCTGCCTCTATACGTGTAAACCGGCTGACATATGTTCTAAAACTAAAAATTCGAAGATATTGACATCAACTTATCCGCTGGCCCGCGTGGCGTGGTGATAACAGAGCACTCTCTCACTCTCACTCTCTCCCCTTGAGATGAGGCATGTGTCCCAGCTTCGAGGATATTATAAGCCTAAGCTGTTAGTGTGCGTAGTAGTTGCTAATGTGTCAGCCTGGCGAACCACGCAATGTATTCCAAACCACCTATGTCTAGGAACTAAAGCCTCAGTTTGTTCACGACATGATAACACTTCAGAAAAAAACGCTAAACATTAAAACCATTCCATTTCCAACAAACTATCGATCTTCCAACACATTACCTCAAGAAAACTGCGCCAAAACGGTGCTAGCTAAGTACCTACGTGCGTCGGCGCATCGAACGCCGTGAAATTATAAATTTCTTCAACTACCCGCTAATGATAGGAACATGCTCGGTATTGTGATGCTCTGATACGTTTGATATGAAAGCAGTATTGGGGCATAACGGTCACGATAATGTTTCGTTAGGTGCTGGTACGTACTTGTGTTGGTTGCGGGTGGAATCAAAGACAGAGGTCATGTCTCATGACCTGAAGGTGTAAGAGTATTCGTGGATGGATATTATTAGCTTTGATTAAAGTTTGTGAGGTTTGTCAATTGAGGTCAGTTGTGTGATTTATGGTAGAAGCAGTGTGACGAGGCTTAAATGAGGTCTATGACAAGTAGACGTCTTTCTCCTACAAGTAAAATTTCAAAATTTACAAAACCCCCGACACATTTTTTATTTCATGCTACATAATTAATCTATACCAATATTATAAAGAGGAAAGATTTTTTTGTTTGTTTGTATGTTTGTTTGTTTGTACCGAATAGGCTCCAAAACTACTGGACCGATTACAAAAATTCTTTCACCGTTGGGAAGCTACTCTATCCCCGGGTGACATAGGCTACTTTTTATCCCTGTATTCCCACGGGAACGGGAACTACGCGGGTGAAACCGCGAGGCGTCCTCTAGTCTAGTACATAGTAGATACGCTTCGATCGGCAATCTATTGAACACGTAATTATGACACGGTATCTTGCGAAAACACCCCGATTCAAAAAGTAAAACACCCATAACTTTTGAACGGCTGAACCGATTTTATTCTAACATTGCTAAGTACACTCTCGACAAAATCAACCTTCAAACAAAAAAACTAAATCAAAATCGGTTCATCCGTTTAGGCGCTATGATGCCACAGACAGACACATAGCAACACACGTCAAACGTATAACCCCCCCTCTTTTTCCGTAGGGGATTAAAAAAAATATGTGTATTTCTTGCAAGTAGATTGATATGTAAGTAAAAAGAGTTGCATGAGAGAATTTCTAGTCTTATTCCTGTCTGTGTGTTTTGTCTATGTTTAACCCCCGACGGAAAAAAGGGGTGTTATAAGTTTGACGTGTGTGCAAATACATAGGTATTTGCCTGTCTGTGGCATCATAGCTCCTAAACCGAAGAACCGATTTTGATTTCGTTTGTTTTTATTTGAAAGGTCACATTATCGGGAGTGTTCTTAGCTATGTTTGATGAAAATCTGTTCAGCCGTTAAAAGTTATAGGCGTTTTACTGATTGAATCAGTGTATGTTCGCAAGATATCATGTCATATTTACGTGTTCGATAGATTGTTGGTCGAAGCGTGTCTACTACTAGATAAATTATTTAGATAAAAAGTACGAATTAAAAATAATTGTCGGGGGTTTTGTATTTTTTATTTTTACCAGCTTTATATTAGGTACCTTGCTTTAGTATGTGTGTACCTACTAGTAATGCATTTTTGAAGCAGTTCCTGGTTTCCGATTAAGCTAAAACTTGGCGTACGTATGTAATTTCGGAATCATTTAAATATTATGGTACAATGGAGCCCTGGTCTCATCATGGCTATAGCTTAGCACCATCGTGTTTCAGCTCATTCTGGCTGATTAGATGTGTTTGACAAGTGATATTACATTTAGTATCTTTCAGTTCAAAAAGCTTGTATTAAAATGTATTTTTACTTAATACTTATTATGTCAATGATTCCAAATTAGCTCTTGTCTGCTTTTATGACAATGATTATTGGCTCATAATTTAGAATCAATAGAAGGCATTGACCTGTTTTGTATAAAATATTTAAAAATCTAGCTTTGGTTCGCCACGCCACTCTTAGTGTGTAAAATCTAAATATGCTGTTAGTTTTATAATGTTTTATTAATATTCACATTATAAAACCAGTAACTGGATTTATTAAAATATTTTTCTGTAAGAATTTTTCAACCACGTTCAACTTTAAAACCATGAATGTCACTTGAAAGTCTATTCAACCCTCAACGCAAAAGAGGTTTGAGATAAGTTGGAAGGCTCTCCAAAGAGTTCTGAAACCAGGACGCGGTAACTGGCAACTTCCTGACCAGACCGCAGGCTTTCCCTTCCGTTCCTGAAGCAGTTATAAAGTCTGCACTCGTTAACTGTTTATAAAAATAAAAGTACTTTACAAAAAAAAGTAGCTGTCTGTTATTTTTATAAACACTGACCCATACACTGACCAAAACCTAAGTGACGTATTTTTTAATCTGGCAACATTGTTTTTTAGTCTGTGCTGTCCTATGTCGTGTTTCATATTTCGTGACATGCAATTTTTGAATGGCTGGCGGCGGCATTTTGGACGTTGAAAAACGTCAGGAGCAGAGAATTGTTAATTTCACACTACATGCACTGTAATTTGTAAGCCAGGTGTGCACTGTACACAGCTTTTAATTTGGCTCTCATTGTTACAAAAAGATCGCAAATATAAAGAGTATATAGCTCGAAGGGTAACGTTTTTTTCGTCACCTACAGTCATAGCAATTATTTTTTAGTTGCGTTCGTTTAGTCCTTTTTAACCCCCGACGGAAAAAGAGGGGTGTTATAAGTTTGACGTGTGTTTGTGTATTTGTGTATCTGTTTGTGGCATCATAGCTCCGATTTAGTGTTTTTTTTGGTAGGTGACTTTATCGAGAGTGTTCTTAGCTATGTTTGATGGAAATCTGTTAAGCCGTTTTAAAGTTATGGGCGTTTAACTGTTTGCATCGGGCTGTTTTCGCAAGATATCGTGTCATAATTACGTGTTCATTAATTGTTGATCGAAGCGCGTCTACTACTAGATAAATTATGTAGCATGAATTAAAAATGTGGCGGGGCTTTTTAATTTTATTTGTAGCTCAATTAGGTATTGAACCATGTTCTACTTAAGAAACACCTACGCGATGTTAGCCCAAAAAGACCAAAAAACAATTTGCCTTGTCCAGAGATTACCTTTTGAGTCTAAACAATGAGGGTCTTGATTGAGTGCTATTTGTAATTGTTGTATTGTTTTGTCTCGTTACGAAACTAAAAGGATGATGACATGTTTGAACTACCTATTATGAAGTTATACAGTATCTTGTCTTAGTTAAAAAATACAACTGAATTAATTTCTGCTCCTCATCTGTAAGGCACGTCCCCTTCAAAAGCTTCAGAAAAATCTATCCCTGTTTTGATTTTGCTAATACACTTTCTACGAGTTTTCTACCTGAATACTAATGGATAAGAGCCTTGAAGATGCCAATTTGTGGAATTTCTAAGGCACCTATTTATATTCCTAATATACCCTCGGTTTTTGAAAACAGAATAGTTCTCATGTTAGAATTTGACAAATGCCCTCTCAATTCAGTAACCGTCTTGCCAGCCGGTCTTTTAGTCTAGCTTTTATTATTGAATTTGGCTATCAATGTCTACCGATTCACCTTTGCACATGTGATGTGCAGTATCTATTGAAACCTTGTTATATGGTTTCTGTCTAGCATTTATCATTGAATTCCGATATCAATGTAAATCAATTCACCTTTGCGCATGTGCAGTATGGCAGTTAATTCAGAATACAACCCAGCAAATAGATCGACGTGAGGCGGCCAGGTGTCGGCCACGCGTTCAACTGACGTGCAACCGACCGTGGATAGTAGGGCGGCCATCTTTTTGGATGTTCGTGGACAGACTTTTTAGGGATTAACCTAAACTATAAATGTAGTCTGCCACGATTGGGGTTGGCTTTGGATGAGGATTTGCTAAACATAACTTACTAGTGTCCCGCCCCGGCTTTGCTTGGGTCATAATAATTTATAACCATCTGGAATAGTGTACCTTTCAAATGGTAAAAAATAGTGTACCTTTCAAATAGGTGTAGTGGTTCCAGAGATTACCCTACACGTCTGAACAAACTCACAAAATTCGGGCTCTCTCTTTGTAATATTAGTTAAGATTTGAAAAACTACCTACGTTATAAGGCTTAGCACGCACTGCGATATTGATTCGCTCGAATTATTTTCCGCGCGAATTTTTTAGTACTATTTGAGCGCGATTTTTTTTCCGCAGTGCGTGCAGCTTCATACAACTCCATAGGCCACAGAACGCGCGGAAAAAAATTCGCGCGAATAAAAATCGCAGTGCGTGCTAAGCCTTAAACGCCATTAATTTCTGTCTCTAATATTTATTCCTGTTACAGATGTTATTTCCTTTTTTATATATATTATTTTCAATTTATTTTGTGGTATGCTGTGTATATGGACTAGGCATTTGATGTTAAAATAATGACTTCAGCACTGTAGTTTGTTGTCGAAGTATTTATTTTGCAAACTAGCTTCAGCCAGTGGCTTCGCCCGCGTGAATATCGAAAATTATCCCAAAGGAACATATTCCCGGGTAAAAAGTATCCTATGTGCTATTCCAGACTATAATCTATATGCCAAATTTCATCTATATCTGTTCAGCCGTTCTGGCGTGATTGAGTAACAAACGGTACATCGATCCATCCAAACTTTCGCATTTATAATATTAGTTAGATGTATGATTTTTACATTTGTAAAATAATATTAAATGTATATATTTACAATTTAGTCAATTATGCATTTCTTACATAATGCTTTGTTAGTACATACTTGCATTATTTGTCAGTCTAGTCTAGACATTTGTTTTTCAGTCTTGTAATCCAAGGTCTTAAATATGCTGATTTGTGTAAACACACCAGGCTTTACTTTTGTATCAGCAATAGTATAACCTAACAATTACCTAATTAAATATTCGGTATCGCAAGACGATAAAAACATGAGGTACGAAAGTCACCGACTTCCGACTTACTTTTCTAAAAAACCGCATCAAAATCGGTTCAGCCAAACGTGAGAAAATCGCAGACAAACATACATACAAACATATAGGTCAAACTGAGAACCTCCTTTTTTTGAAGGCGTTTAAAAACCACGTCTATTTTCTGAATCATAAAACAAAGATGTTGAGTGCATACACAATTCGACACTTATGTTATACCTCTACAATATATGCAATGTCGAGCTTATTGCCACAACTTCTACTGTAAAATTCCGAATCAGGTTTCTTTAATTTCGATTTTTATTAGTTTCGCTCCAAACTAGTCTGACACATCTCTCCAGACAACAGAGCACTAATGAATAGTGTTTTATAAAACCTACCGAGCAGGTTAACGAAAACCAGTTTAATTACATCTAATAGGTTTTTTTTACAATATTGATATTGACTCTGTGTTCATGACCGTTTAAACTGTGCAGAGTTAAGTCTGTAATGTCAAGGACATACCTGGATCAATTGCTTCGATTGTTTTCCTTCGTAAATTGTTAAAAACTTACGTCGTTTCTTCTTTTAAACTGTGGAGGCAATTGAAATTAATACTTTTATAAGTTGTGGTTCCTTATGGGATGGAAACCAATCGCAACTTTAGGATTACACTGTGTTAATAAAATGTCTGAACCCAAACGCAACAAAAAGCGTAGATCGTAGCAGTTGTTCTATAGTTTCTGCTTATAACGGCTATGAGAAAAATAATAGTTTAAAAACTAATAATCACGCTATAATAGAAAACCAATCTAAAAAGTAGTAAATCATTTTCAATAAATTTGAATTAAGATCAACAAAAAAAAAATGTAGAAAAGCGTAATTATCTTAAAAAAATATTTTTGTAAAAAAGCGTGGGGTGCTCCCACGCTTTTTTACAAAAATATTTTTTTTGTTATTCACACTATTCTTAATTTAAATTTATTGAAAATTATTTTCTACTTTTTAGTTTATTTTTGTATTTAAGCGTGTTTTTTTAGTATTTTTAAACTATTATTTATTTTTACCTTTTATTTCAATCGCTTATCCTGAAAATCCTGGTAAGCATAATGGGACAAACTATTAAAATTATTGCATTGTCCACGGTCCTTGATAATGTGCAGTTTCAAATTAATCCGTTGATTTGAAGGGGGTGAAAATCACTTTCAAGGATTCCGTTACATAGTTACATACATGCATACGTACCAAGCTAATAAAAACGCGTTAAAAAGGCATATGTTTGTACTAACATTAAAGCCATCAATTTATGTTGCCTGAATATCGATTATCAAAACGAAATTATTCGTATGCACGTCCTAATTTAAATTTCGAGTTTGGTCACCGTATTCCTTATGAGCAGCGGTTGCACAAACCCTTCACGGTGACTGAATGTCTATAGAGGCAGAGCACGAAGATATGAGCTGCATAAAAAATAATAATTGACTTAAATGTAACTGACCTTTTCATCAAATGAACAAAACCAGATTTTTCAAGTAAGTCGAAATAGGTAGATATCAAATTACAACATTCGATTTTCAATTGCCTCCAGAGACAGAACGAAAACTTTTTTTTGTTCACAATGATCCCGCTCTTGACTTCGATCACACCTGATGAAAAACAATGGATGATATCGGCGATGGAATGAGCGAGCCTGAAGATTCCTGTTCACTCTTGTTTTGGAGGCTGCCTGTTCGAAGGAGATAGAGACCACAGCAACTAGTTTTTTCGCAGTATGGTATAAGACTATTAGCAATAATATTTAAATTATATGTCAGAAGTTAGAAGCCATTAATATTTCATTACTTGTGGTAAAGATAATAAGCACCTATTTCTAAAAAGTTGCATAAACCGTTCACGGTTGCTGATCACATTTGAAGGCAGAAGATGTGTTACAAACAGTGTTGCCATTGTAAAATATTGTTGCAGAATTTAAAGCAGTGCTAACTGCTAAGTAACTAGGTATTGTTTTGTAAGTGTTATTTTGATTTGAAAGTACGTTATTGTTATGTAAACAAAAAGTGCCATAAGTTATATTTATAGTGCCATTGAGAAAACAAAATTTATGTAGGGAGCTTTGACATTGTTACATTTTATAACAATTGACAACCAGTTTCTGGTATTTCGGGTGGTATACTTTTACCCAGTTATTTCTAGAGGTGAGACACGTAGCTGCTCCAAGTAAAATACTGGTATTTAGCTGCTTCCAGTTAGACTGGAAGGCCACCCCAATATAGTTGGAAACATTCTAGGTACCTATATTGATTGATTGGTTCTATAGTTTTCCGTCGCGTTTTGACAAAATTTAGGCTTGGCGCAAACAGCCACCAACCACTGCCACCAGTGGCCAACGACAGCGACTTAACAAACTTTTCCATACATTTTGTATAGACGCACCGCACACGTGTAGATGGTGGCGGCCACTCACTACAGCAGTGCAGTGCCCGCGACTCCCCACTTGTGGTCGCTGCGGGCGATACAAGACGTCGACACCCGCTAGTGACGCGCTGCTCTGCTCGCAAGTGTCACCATGGAGCATGACGATGTCTCAATGGATATCGATACTTTCATATCAGAAATCCAATTACGTGCTGCTATTTGGGATTTACATTCTGATCTATACAACAATAGAAACGTGGTGGCTTCCAAACACCGGTGTAGTCGCGCACTTCTGCCTCTGTTACAAATGTGGCGGTAGCGCGCGACCACCACCGGTGGCTGTGGTCGGTCGCCCGTTTGGACGAGACGTGTAGACATTTACCTTAATGAAGATTCATTCTTTCTTTCGTTTGTTCGACAAATAGGTACGATGAAAGCGTCTCTATTCATTACCCTTACTTCAAAATCATGACACCGGCTCATAAACCTCAAGCGTGCCTGTATTCAATTACACAGCTAGTATATTCCGCTAGCTTCTCCAACGCTCCATTTCAAACAACGTTAGTCGATTAGCTACAGTCGAATTGGCGCGTGTTCTCCGAGCGACCATAGAGATTAGTCTCTATACGATGAATCACCATAGAGTAAGATATACTTGTGATACCCGACGCCACTTCAACTTATTGGCGAGCTATATTTGCGTCATGTGGTGCGGAGTGTTACAAATCTGTTACGCGTTTTATTGATTGATGGGTGGTGGTTGGACTAACTGGCAATGTTTACAGTTTGAAAATATGTAAGTGCAATAAAACGGTTTGTTTGTGTTTCAAATGCTTCCGGGACATTAGAGTATGTGCTCGGTGATTTGTTATGACTGTGGCTGTCTTCTGATGATAGAAGACCGCCCGTATTACGCGATTGTTATTAAGTTAGTAGACTCCTATATATATATATATATGTCTTCAAGGAGTTGAGTAGTTATGTTTGCCAATTGCTCAAGAAGGCAGCAGGAACTTAGGTACTTACTGCTTGTAGATGATTTATGATATTAATTGTTTTGGTATTTAAAAAGTTCCGACTAAGTTGACTAACCAAACACCGGTGTGGTCAATACCACAGGCGTGAGGTTTTTAGGATAAAAATATAGAGCAAATTCAATGCTGTTTTTTAAAGTAGTTTGAAAATTTATTGTCTCCTTTTATGGCAACATTGGTATTTATTTCATAGCGTGATACTGGTACTCTACATAGAAATTCAAAATGGCTGGCGTGACAACCCGCGATAAAATATAACATTAATAAATTGGTCTACACAATTCAGCACGCTAGTTTTCAAAGGCACTTGACCTAACTGTATTCTGTTGTTATATTTTTTAATGCGACATTGCTATAAAAAACTTAATTTCCGGGTTCTGATTTTTGTAATTTGTGGTTAGACCTTCAATAATTGAAATCAATCCAAGGGTTTCATACTATTCGCTGATTTGACTGGTATGATTGGCAATGACAATAAAATTCCAATTTCAAATTTTTACAAGGAAGTGAACGCTGCTACCATTTCAAACAGTCATTTTTATTGTCGCCAATTTCTGTTTTCCGTTTAATATAAACAAGATTGTATCCAATTATCCAGCTATTAATAAGAAAGACATTAATTAGAAACCAGACAATTACCGTTTATTAGCCAGAAACATGATTAAACAGCCATAACTGTCTGTTTGACGCGTTTCAATCGATTTCACAATGCTTAGATACAGGTTTTAACATGAAATTGATTTTGCAAAATCTGCAATATTTATTAAAGTAGTTGGTTTGTTACTTCATTAGTTGCAAAATTGATATAATTTTTAGAACAGGCATGCGTATTGCATTTTGTATGACGTATCAGTATACTATAATTTGCTGTCAGCAGTCTATGTCAGTGACATAGACTGCTAACAGCAAATTCACACTAGACAGTTGGTCTATCTATATTTCTCTATGGTACCTATTGCATTTAAACAGGGCATGACATGCAAATCTCTTGGAAAATGCAATAAGTAGGCATCTTAAAGAAATATTAGTCTATGTAATAAAACGTTTGCAGTATTTCGAAATCTCCATCTGTCTGCAATTAGGAAGAAAATATGGTAGACGAATAAAAATTGCTGACAGCAATTTTCGAATACAGACAGTTGGTGTATTATTTTTTCCCGACTAAGACAATATCAATGAATACTGCAAACGTTTGTTTACATTCTTTAGAATATTCTTCAAAATATTGCTCGAGCATGTCTAGTTCATCTAGTCTTAAACTAGACTGCACGCCCTTGAGGATAATCCTCAAACTATCCTTTCCATAGGCACATTTTAGCAAACATTTTTCACAAATGGCGTTGCACGTCATAAATTCTCTTTAAAATCCATCACATTTCGATCTGCCAGAGCATTTTATATCCAAACAAAGGCTTCCACAATCGATCACACTCCATCCAGCACGTTTTTTTGCGTACCCCGTCAGAGTTTTAAATCATGTCCCACAGTTCATTGTACCGGCAGATTGAATCCGCAGTGATTGCGTGATTTTCGACACAAACCCATTCGTGATCAACGATGGCCCGTCTGATTCTACGGTGAGAGTTTGTGAGTTATTATTATCTTTTTGGTTTGGCACTATGAGGATAAGATAGAAATTTATAGAAGAAAGTGTTTGCAATGAAGTCAATGTTTTAGTTAAGGGTACAGCAACTTTATCGTACATTTTTCTACTAGCTTTTCCTTACATTTTTGGTCCCATCGCCAAAAATGACTTCTGTCTTCTGTGACTTCTGTACCACCAGCGAAAGAATTTTCGTATTCGGATCAGTACATCCAGAGATTTCTTTTTTACAAACGTATAAACAACTAGTGGACACCTCGCGGTTTCACCCGTGTAGTGCCCGTTCCCGTGGGAACACAGGGCTAAAAAGTATAGCCTATGTCACCCGGGGATAGTGTAGCTTCCCAACGGTGAAAGAATTTTTCAAATCGGTCCAGTAGTTTTTAAATTTATTCTTTACATAAAAAATACAAATCATTCCTGTTTATAATATTATTATAGATATCGATTGTAACCTCTAAATTATGGGGCTTAGTTTAACTAAGACAATTTATTCATACATAATATATTTTCTGGTCGTTGATTAAGATGTAACATGGAGCATGACATGTATTCTGGAATATCTATATTCCCATTTCCAAACCACTGAAACTTACCTTTTGGTCCTATAAGCTGCTCATAGTCACCCCTTAAAAGTCCGTAGGTACATAATATGAGAATCCATAAAGTACGATTCCAATTCCAAACATGTCTCATTCAATCAAATTTCAATAACGTTTTCCTCCACTTTTTGCCCTCAAAAGTACAACATTTTTTGCTGCGATCTATTCCGTCTGACTCTGAAGTAAGCACTTATTTCAGAGAAATTCATGAAAAGAGAAAAAAAGTAGACTACCGAGCCCTACAGTCGTCGATCTGTGCCCCCCCTCCCTTTCCGTCTGGCGTACGCTTTGTAGTTGGTAACAGTTTTTTATTCACTTTAATATTTTTATCAAGCTTCATTAGAATTGCTGCTTTTTATCCTACTTCTATGTATATTTTGTTCTGCTGTTTTTATTTTACGCATTCGGAAGCTGACATTTGAATTTTTACTATGTTCAGAGCTTTTGTCTCGCCTTGTACATAACTGGTGATTTGTGGGACTTTGGATGCAGTTTATAACTCTGTTTTCAGGGTATACAATGAGCTGAAGGTCAATAAATTCATGTGCCGAAAAACGTTCAAATTCAAGTCACATTATCATCTCAGCGTCAATTAATGTCAAAATGCGAGGAAATTATAGGGTATTTTTGACAGCCTGAGACTGCGATGCGAATGCAAACGTTCCCTTTAGGTACAGAAATTTTCCGTCAGATGTTGATCACTCAATTATATTTAAAAGACGTATCTGTCAACACACTGGCAATACTGGAGAAATTACTCACGCAGGCCAACGATTTTTTTTCTATATTCAATTGTTTTCACAAGCCATTAAGGCCACTGCGATTGAACTCCTTTCGGAAGTAGTTAGCACGTCTCTTAAGAGGTTAGAATACAACGCAAATTGTAGCCAGTGTTGCCACTTATCTATTCAGTGTTATTGGCACGCATTGTAATACAATCAGTGTTGACAGCCATGAGAAAACCGCATGGAAATCGGTTCAGTGGCCCAGGGCACGGCCATTCTACAAATTGCTTCTCTTGATTTTTTGTCTTGCAAGTGTGAGGTCAATTTTCTTGTATGTATATTGCTATAATTATCGGTAGTGCTTTGATTGTGGTGGAGATTGAGTCATGGCGGTCTTGTTTCATCATTGATTCTGGATTTGTATCTACGTACATCATTCCTTAATCTCTGAAGGGTTAGACTGAGGATTATCTATCTAATATACAACCCCATTTCGATAGTTAAGATAGTCCTATGTAGTCCGGTCAAGCTAGCCCGAAAAATAGAGGTAGGTACCCTTGCATAAATTCCAAAGAAGCTGAAAATTTACTTGAACTTTGGCGATACCATTATAATGAAATTGTGAAAAGTCCTCATCGATAGCATGAGTACACAAAAAAAAAATGTTCAAAGTGCCCAAAAATCAGTCATTTTCACAAATTTCGGCAAGTCTGCGACTAGACCGATGACGTCCTCACGACCACTCGCAGATTTTCTATTTCGGGTGCAAAATACCAAGTTAGTAGTTCCCCTTGTTTTTGTTTTTTTTTTAAGTAAGGAAATCATCCAATGACTTCGCCCGCTCTGGATGAAGCGGGAGCCGTGTCAGACTTTTAGGTACTGACTAAAACCCACCCGTGTTCCTTCAGTTGCTTGTGCCAGGGCCACGGTAACTCTTTCAATTTTATCCGCGACAAAGACAGGAGTAGTTATCCCCTTGCTCTGTCTTCTAAATAGCGTGCAATGTAAATACTACCAGCGAAGCATAAAGCACGGAGAATTGCCTCTCCGTGACGGTCGCCAATTTGAATTTACTTGATTACCAAAGCATGAAAATTGACGTCTGATTGATTTAATTGCTTGTCACAATTAAGCTCTTATTTGTTTTTGAGGACAGTACTTGGTCTATCAATTTTTATCTGGGATTAGATATGTATGGATGAGTGATGTTCATCAGAAAGGCCAGGTGCGTAGTACTCACAACCGGCTTGCGTGTATGACCGATGTATGAACAAAAACGAAGCAAAAGGGGTGTGTAAGTATCGTAATCGTAGCATGTGTTCTGTGGTTTCTGCCTATTCCCATGGGAAAAGATCGCGGGTTTATGTATAGTAGGTATGTTCATATTATTAGAAATATATAGAACAACATACGGTGCCTGAGGACGGGCGTCGTAACCGAGGCAGGCCTAAGAAACGCTGGTGAACTCGTTTTTGAAGGATTGGCCGGCGAAGGCAAAATTCAAAGAACGTTGGAAGGCTATCTATGGGGAAGGTCTTTGCCTAGCAGTGGGACACTATAGACTAATAAAAAAAAAGAGACCAAACAAGTTTTTTAATTCAGTATTTGATTCTTCTTCTATGCATTTTTTAAGACTTGACAATAAACTGTCCATGTTTTTGAGAGATATTAATTGCAGTCAACAGCCCTATTACGTATGACAAAGGACCAAATTATCTCAAATCAGGTCCCAAGGACCACAACAAAGCTGTGGTACAAAATCTTCTTAGAAACTCCTCAGCAATTTCTAATCATTGTCAACACAAGCACAACATTGATGATAGGCATTAATTCAAGCCTTACCCAGCATCCATCCTTTGTCCTAACACAATATATCACGTTCCGTGTACACAGTTGTCTACATAATCTCAATCTATCCGAAACGGAATCTTCCAATACCGCTGCCCTTGTCAATTTTGTGCAAAGACAACAATGTCTAGTCTTTGGTCCGTTGTCAAGCGGCCATTTTGACGGCGACAGAGCGTTTGAATAAAGAATGATTGGCTTACTTTGTTAATTAATATCAATGGCGGGCTTTTACTGTTTCACAACAGGGCAAAGGCCTCTTCTTCTCATACAGGGAAGGTGGGCATTAATAACTCTTGCTCAATGTGGGGTGGCGATTTCAAACTTATACTAACTTACTGTAAGTCCAGATTTCCTTACGATGTTTTCCTTCGTCGATGTCCAAGATAAACTTAGAAAGTAGTTTCCGGTAGGTATGAATTGACAAAATTTACATTGGTACTTGCCCCGATTTGAGCCCTCAAGCACGAGAGGCGTTCTCTTAGCCATTGGGCCTCCACGAAAGTAATTACTTTTTTACTTAATTAAAATTAATGGTGGCTGGATGAATTTAAGGATCAAAGGAAGAGGAGAAAATAAAATCCTGATTTTGCTGAAAAACTTTGGCAAGTTGCCAAATCTATTGTATCATTATTGTTGTGGGTGGAAGACCCTTGAAAGAGATTGTATTTGTATGCTTAATCGATTTCGGTTGGCTGACAGTTTTTATTTGGTTTTTGTAAAATAATAACAGTACGGTTTCAATTACGCCCCATGTAAGCTAAACTTGGAATATAGTTGTTTCAAAATATTCATCCCTTTCAATACGGCAGATACATTTCTATTGGGGTCGGTAGAAGTAAAATTTTAGGTCCCACTTGATCCAAAGGACGAAAAAAAGTCGCACGTCTTTTGTTTTCCCTGTTTTCAATAATGAATTCCCTTTTACACGTGCCATTAGCAAATCACAAAGCTTGGACTATACTGAGACTATAACAACTCTGGTATTGACACTCATTTTTCAAATGTGAAATCCCGAAATGTCAAACCATTCCTTTGCTGACTTCAAACGACAAACGAAACTGACATTCCCAAAGAGGTATTCCATTCAAAGAATGGTTGTTTACCATTGATTTCATTGTGCTAATGTCCAGCGCTAACCCACTTTGAGATGCCATTCAATGAGCATTGTCTTCTAGTCTCAATAGACGTCGTTATGTAGAACAAGACAATTTGTAGAGTGAATTAGGGACTGAGCAGAGTTGCTGATATTAATCACTGAGTAACTAACTGTCTCTTCTAAATAGGTTCAGTATATAGGATTGAATTGTGGATCTCGTGGTTAATGAATAACAGCCGGATGGTTCGGTCTTCGAGGATAAGCAACGCATGCCGCGGTCGCTCCGGGGATGGATGACCGTCTACTACATACCGAGACTTTTCCGTGCCTCGGTAAGCACGTGAAGAGGAAATGTGGGCAGAGAGCTCCGACTGGATTTCCAAAGTAAAAAGTCATAATTCGAGGTTTGGCGCACGCCTATTTCCTCCTCCAATATTGGACCATTTTAAAAGATATTCCATAAACTGGAAAATAAAGATATATTCTATGCCCCTATGTTTTTATTTTTCTTTTATAGATGTCAAATTTGTACAATAGTCCTCCGTTGGCAGCGTAATTTTGAGCATTTTTGGAGGATTCTAGTGCTTCTAATGTATCATCAAAAAGGAAAACACACGTCATTTTAATTACTTTTTACATAGGATATTCAGTCGGATGTCTGCGACAACATTTCCCCTTATGTCGTTGATCCCTGCTGTCATTTGTCGATCTTGCATTGTCATTTGAAGATATGAATTCGATACGGATAATCAGAAGCCAGAAAATACGACACCCAGTTTTGCCAAGGGTTTCGGTTTATCCAGTTATATTTGTGTTATAATTGTGTAGGCAAGACAGGTAGCAGCTTCATTTAAAATACTGGTAGCCAGCTGTATCCGATTAGACTGCAAGCTGACCTCAAAATAGTTGGGAAATGGCTAGACAGATTAAAATAGGACTGAATTGAAGTACTTAATTCTAAGCCCCTGATTAGAGCAGGACTGTAGATTCTAATTAGTTATCTACCTACGTCCGATAAAGTCTGAAACTACTCGTACAAACCAACGGCCTAATGAGGCGGTCAAAAAGTAGTTCCTATTTCGAATTTAAACCTCAACTGTTCTATTTTTTTTAACGTGGCCGTTAAAGTTGCCAGTGTAAAGTGCCTATTAGGAGATAATGACGTAATTTGTTGCCAGTGTCAAAATATTGCTGGATATTATTGTAGCGATACCAGTAATTGCGCTGTGTTGTTTTATGATGATCCAAATTGTAGGTTAACGTGGCAATTCTTCACTGTAAGTCCGTTGTCCGTTACGCAAGACTCTATTCGAGGTATTGTTTGAAATACTATTTTAAACGAGTTTGCTTCATCTTTTAAAAAGAATAGAGCGGTACAGGTAGCTCAAACATGAGCTTTTTAGAAGGTTATTGTCACCGGATGTGCATAAATGATGACCATGTTACTTTTTGTTATTTGGTTTTACGCCTAAGGCCATGTATCTAGCCCAAGACTTTGCTTTTAAAATGATTAACTATGGTTACACATTAACTATGATATTTCTCTACCATATAAGGACCAGATCTTCACACACACAAGTCACAACAACAAGGCACAAGTCTTCAGTTGCTCAATAAAAACTTTGTCTGAAAGAAAGCCACTGCTGGGAGTCTATAGAACCAGAAAGCTTGAAAAATAGAACACAGGTATCCTGTCCCTATTCTCATTTCTTTAAAAAAAAAGGCAAAGTGATTGAACTCGCTGTCTGCCGCTTTCTAAATATAAACATAAACTTCCAAATCAAAATACCTTGTGAACTGTTCTTAGCAACATTTTGAACTTTGCTTCTAATTTATAACAATATAGATAAGTTGCGTCGTTTATGTCAAGACCATAAACAATGACAATTTATTGAGTGCCTTCCGATTGATTCCAAAGTCCATAGTGAAAATTCTTTCACTGCTAGCTTGCTACCAGTGAAAGAATTTTCGTAATAGATTTAAGGCCCAAACATACAAACAAAACCATTTTACCTCTTAACAATATTAGGTTAGTCTTTGGTAGAAAGTCGCAAATGGCAGTTACCTTACCTTCCGTGTGTACTCAGTGAATCACTGCCATTTAATCGATTTTCCCCCAAACTGGTAGTACGAGGCTTCAATTATGTATAGGGCTGCTTCTGATCCGGTTAGAGCCGGATCATCCGGTTTTAACTTGATTTGTTTGAGTGCAGTGCACCGAAATCTGATTAATTTGGTCGGTTTCCGTAATTCAGGTAACTTGATGAGGTTTTTTGGATGGTTATGTGGCTTCAGCGTTTAAGGGACTGTTACAGAAAGCTCGGTAGCCAAATTTAGTAGGTGTGCTAGATAAAGGAGTGGCTCCTTTATTTAGCACACCTACTAAATTTGGCTGGTACTTGGTAAAAGAGGTACCTAGATTAAGAGTAATATCAGAAAACAAGCTCATATGTTACGTTTTTGTATAAAACTATGTACACATAAAGCCAAAATGTAAACTTGCTACATGCAAAAAGTAAACTCATCGTCGTTTTTTAGGACTCTCTTTCCTGCCTCTGTCCTATAAATCTGGACTGCAATTAGCAGCCCTAATCACAGAGCGAATCAAAGCCCGGAGGCGTAACGAAGTTTTTACAAAAAGTTTCCAACTCGTGGGTGCACCAAACGTGACTGGCCACTAATCGCAAAAAATACACAAAATGGACGTCGCTGGTCGTGGAAATCAATAATGGCGGCAAAAAGGTGGGGAAATATTTTTAAGGTTATGTTTTTACTATCAAATGTAAGAAAGCTAATGTAGGTTTTTTATAGTTCTTTAAAAGCTTTGATTTAAGAAGGCGTGGTAAAGAAAGTTAAAATAAATGACTATTACCTATCACGATTTCGCATTTTTTGGTCTTTAGTTTTTGTTGTGATAATGACAGAGAGAACATTCACTTCAATAATTTAAAATTCTGCGTGAATTGTCTTTGAATGACCTAAGTTTTATTTTACAAAGTCTTCCACGAAATATTTGCCGACATGAACCTACTTTACCACATTTGCGCAATAGGTATACGTGGTAGGTATATTAGTTAGGTACCAAACAAAACAATGACCTCACTGCAATTTAATTTTACTTCAACACGAAAATACAAATAAGAAACTGTCCCGACAAATTGTCCTGTTATTTTTCCAAGAAGTGTCCACTTTATATACTTACTAAACTTTTTGCTGTGACTACGTCAATACAGTGCAGCTGCGGTTTTGTAGTTTGAAAAATAACGCAAGAATGCAATATAAGAATAAAGATTTTTTCTTGGGGTCACGTGGAGTCAGCCAATTAATGTTCCCACTGCTGGACACATCCTCTATGTAAGAGGGGATGCACAGGCTACTTAGAGATACTACGTTTAAGTGATGGGTCGTAATCCACCACGCGGGTCCAGTGCGGTGGATGTCACATGTCTTCGAATTTTTGGTTCAAGGACATGCGGTTTCCTCACGATTTTTTCCTTCACCGTTTTTGAGAGCAGTGGTAATGAAAAAGCGTCTGCGTCTTTTGTAGGTACCAATTTTTTGCGTTAAGGACACCGACTTCCAAAAAATAACTTTATTTTTAGTTTTTATTTGGAAGTCGGTAATATTTTTTTGAAAAGGTTTTTTATTTTTTAGTTGTACCTACCTAATAGGCAAGTTGTTTAGTAAGGAGGTACCTATAACGCCAGAATAGATTACCCGAATATCATGAAACTTGAACATAACCGGTGAAATGAGAGATCTGCGTACCCCTTAAGAGCGTACTGGCATGATGATATGTTATAAAATGGTATAAACAATAAACATACATGCGATTGCAGCAATCCCGAGAGATCTTTCGTAATTTATTGAAGAGTTCTGTTCGAAGTTTTTCATCAGATTTTCACCAAATAAAAATGGGACCTATTTCGAAAGATACTTTTTTAAACAAAAATATAATTTTCAAAATCGGTCCTAAATTGACGGAGATATATATGCGTGAAGATACAAAAAAAAAACAAACATAATGTCGAATATAGAACCTCCTCCTTTTTGGTAAGTCGGTTAAAAACAACCTACCACAAAGTACATATGCGGCGGCGTATTTTGTGCTCCTACACATGTCATCATTCACACAATCCGTCCAACATTTATTTTGTCTATTACGAGTAACTTATAACGTGGAATAATAAGTAAGGAATAGACAATCATGGAGTTCCTTTAAGATTCAAAAAGAGGTTAATCGAAATACCGTCGATGAAAAAGGTCATCAACCAACCCCCAATTTAAGAAATTGTAGGTAACCAAATCGCTTTATAAATCTCATGTTACTAAACTATTAACTATTGACCAAAAAACTAACAACCGATCATCAATTGACAGTAAATTAGAATCAATTGGACAGGCAATGATGGCAAATTTGGGAGCCACGGCAACTGCTTTTTCACCATAATCTATCTGTAGAGCATCTCTCTACTTAGTCTATTCCCAATGATGATGAACGAATTAACGTCAGTTTAAAATTGGAACGATGGATAAGGTCCAGAAGTATGTCTGTCAAAGTTTGTTTCATACCTACTACGGTCCTGAAAACCAAGTTTACATTTAAATCATATTCAATACGGTAGGTATTGAAAAAGCCCTGAAATTCATTGTCCCGTATCTCATATTTGCCAATCTAAGGTATCGATAAGACCGCCCATTGTACACTCGCTATTATGATTTTTTGTCCTGTATATATATTTGTGTGGTGTACAATAAAGAATATAATAAATAAACTTAACAACAATAATATAATAAGGGAAAAACCCGCTCACTCACAAACTCACAACACAGTGCAGTTTGACATATCGGGGACCTTACGCTACACCAGCGCCTCTAGCGGCGAATTCATACGCGGTAGTTGCGCGTTAGTACGCGCCCAGTATGTTGAAGTCGGCTTCCAAGCTAACCTGATGCAGCTATGCACCAGTATTTTACATCCAGTAACTGGGGAACACGGTACCCCTTGGCAATACTGGTGTCAGAGTTTCTGGCTCCCGACCCGACTACCCATCAAATAACAAGTGTAAATGTTTAGGCTACCAAACAAATGAACATCAAACTCATGTCTGTCTGTGCATCATTTAATATTTAGACTGGTAAGCATCAAAATCAGATGAGGCATCACAGACATTCGTAAATATAGCATCACATCTATTATTCACAGGACATTACCCTTTACTTGGTAGCTTGGTAGTAATCAACCCGATTACTACCAAGAATTTACCGTGTTGTGATTACTACCAAAACCATCGGTATTTTCAATCTAAATACGCTGAAACAAAGCTATTTACGATCAGATATAATGGCTGCAGTTGATAGGGAACAGATAGTTAAATGTTTTAGTTCGAAACATCGGCCATTGCTTAAGGTAGGTCAGTGACCGACGAGCTGAATTGATTTGAGAGAGTACATGTCAATTTGTGGGCTAGAATGGTAATGAAGGGTTGATATAGGAGATTGGAAGTTTTGGGTACTATTGTTAATGTTTAGTTGTTGATCCGTTAAGATAAAAGCCATTTATTCAAATTAGGCTGAGTATGGGCTGAGTTCTTGTAAAGAGATGTATAACTTTTTAGTGTTCATAAAAATATATTCTATTAAATTCTATCAGCTCTTTTTGAAAGTCAAAATTTACAAAAGACAGTCATCCAAAGCGACAGCTTCCTATTATAGTAGACTAGCTGTTGCCCGCGACTTCGTCTGCGTAGCATTAGTACTTTGAATATCCTATTTTTTATATCACGCCGTAATATTATAGGTGTGTGGGCCGTCTTACTTGGGCAATTACTAGTTCACCATACAAACTTCTACCCCCCTGTCCACCCCCTACAGGATGATTGCCGGGATAAACACTACCCTATGACATTCCCAAGATTTCAAACTATCTCCATACCAAATTTTATCTAAATAGGTTCAGCGGTTTATACGTGAAAAAGTTACAGACAGATACACTTAATTTCCCATTTATAATATTAGTATGGATGATCCTAATTATCATTATGCTTGATCACTGCTTACATTTTCGTATCCAAAAAGTCTTTCCATCATACTTGAACCTTATACACACAGGGAGACTGGGAAGATATAAATTTGATTTTTAAATCAAATCAAATATTGATTGATTAAATCAGCCGAAGACGTTTAGGGTCTTTATATTTTTTATGTACCAAGTCTCCCGTATAACCAAGTCATCCCAGTCTTCCATATATTAGAAAATTCTGAGCTAACCTAAATTTTCTATGTATTAAGTGCCTGTCTGGCATAATTATTCGCTAAAAAGACGTTTCTAAATTGAGAAGTTCTCATCAAAAGCTTAAAATTGATTCTAATTAATAATTTTCTTGATGAAATTGGTACGTACCTACTTTAATTTATTAATCTACCCACAGGTTACTATCAGCCTGTGTCATCCCACTGCCGGACAAATGCTAATCTACCCACATCCACTTTCAAAAGATTTCATGAAAGTACCTACATACTTAGTAAATACATTTATGAAATCTTTTAGTATTCTATGCTCCCTAATTTTAGTCAAATACCCATCTTCGGTTATGCAAATCACAATATGACTTGACATAACACCGAGAGGCAATAAATTATAGATAAAAGACGGCTCCTATTTCCGTAACAGATGATATCATTTTGATTTATGTACATTAAGCGGTGAACAAAGTGCCCTCATTGGTTTGGGAATTAATTTCTAACTGTACTTGGTCGAAATTTAAGAATTAATTTCTTACTGTACTTGGCCGCTATTTTTGCTTTGTAATATACCGCCCCATTTCTTTTTGCGTGGGTGTATTGTCCGATTATTGGAAAAATGAGAGCAACATCCCGACAATATGTCGCCATGTATTGCTAGGTCGTTTTGTATGGAGCTGTGGAATTACTGACTGCAATGAGAATTGGCTTGAACCCTGACTTACCACCGATTTCTGAATTATTTGTAGTTAAGTATATGTCAAACTCTACTTTAGCCTGAAGACCAGGCAAAGTTTGACATTATAGTGGCGTATGACACGTTCTTAACTAAAAATACTCAATTCTGAAACAGGACCTAAATTGTCTCGAGGTCTAAATTTCTCGTTGCTAGTAAAGCGTTGTTTAATGACTAGTTGTTAAACGCAATCTTCAGCGGAGCCGTAAGCAATCATTGTCAACATGGAACTCAGAGAAACCGTATCTTGCTTTTGGGTCCCTCGATCCGAAGACAAAAGCATCACACTTCAGAGGGCAAGATTCTTCCTATTAGAAGCGCGCATTACAAAAACTAGAACCTGAAAAGACAAAACTTGAATATTTAGTAGAGACAAATCTTAAAATAAGAGAGAGCCTCATACATGCAGTGAGACTGATCCAATTCCAAACGTACCGAACAGCTGAATATAAGCCTTAACGCGACTTTAAGACTAACCACACACATAAAGTAATCCAAAACCCGATAAAAGAAGATAAAAAGCCGCATGAATGGCATCAGATTATTCGTTCGAATCAAACCGCTGTACATAAGTATTGAGCGAACGGTTGTTATAGCAACCGCCGCGGCAGATCGATACAGCGTAAACAACTCTGCATCCCGGCGAGGCTGTGATTTTCATTGACGTTGGGATCTGTTGTGGAATAAATTAACTGTTGAAGGCGACTTTCTTTTGCATACAAATTGTAATCCACCGGTAAACCCCCCCTTAGAGCTCTCCGGTCCCCTTCAGGGTTTATATCAAGCCTCAGCTTGCTAATATCTGCAGATAAATGGTATATTTCACTTTGCCAACACATTTCGGTCTTCTGCTAAACTGGGCTAGTGTTAACGGTGGGAGTCATATTCGTCACTTCATCATCATCTTTATCAGCCTTGGCTGGCTTATAAGTTAGATTTTGAGAAATCTTTTCTTTGTACATCTATACACCCTTCAGGGAACGTATTTCTACTTTCTGTCTTTAGTTACAGTTGTTAAAGTTAGATATATTGATAATGTCGTTCCATCGCACGTCGTCTCGAGTCTCGACCGTTGACCTAGTCTTCCTTTGTTTCATTCTCGTTCATCTTAGTTATTCTCAGTCTTTCACTATCCTCTGTATGAAATGTTCCTTACTTTTGATAACTCATTGCCACAAGCTCTTTCAATATTCACAATCTTCTCATATATGAATTGTATGATGGTTCATAAATCGTCCGTTTCAACATAATCAATAAATGTATCAATTGCTGTGTAACTGCAAGACAACATATCTTGGAAAACTTCGATCTCATTTATATTTAACATCAGATTATCCAAATCTCCCATCATTTCTCTCACTTCTCTCTTCGGCAAAGTAACATTGAAAACAAAACGCTCAAGATATCTCTAAGTGAGATAATAAGTTAACATCAAGTTTCGACACAGCGTGGGTGTGTGTGGGCAGGCCAGTTTGAAGTAATCTAACCGAATCTCGTACATTGGGTTATCAAGGACAGCGTTATTTATTAGTATAGTCAACAACCGTATTTGGTTAACTGTGTGGTAGTTGGATTTGGAAGTGGAATGGATAGGCCTACTGAATGTGACGAAAATTGGCTGGCTTGATTGTGTGAAAATGATATGGGTAAGAACACAGAGATGTCGCTTGATTTAGATGTATGGGAAGTAAAGACTTGCTTTACAGGTAAACAGGCACCAAATGGATTAGCATTTGTGATGTTCGATGAAGACAAAATGATCTATAAATCTTAGTTCGTTTTCATCTGAACTTCAATGTCGATTGAGTTAACTTTCATTTGATGCTAGTTACCACTGTAGGAAAGTTACTTTTTGGTGGTAAAACCATATGAACTATACCTGTATTTACAGATTATCTTAAATTTTCTACTTCTTCTTTTCAACATTACCATTGGAGACATAAATAATCCAAGATACAGACTGAATTACTTCAACAATTTTATATGTGTGCAGAGTCATGCTCGGTCAATTGTCCAGGTACCGTTCTTCATTAGCTCCGTGTGATTTCTGAGCCTGGAATTAGGTATTTGCCTAATTCTACCACACGGTAAAAATGAAGTGAACAAACAAACATCGGGATGAGGAAAATTAACTCATTAAATGTTGATTTTCGTTCGTTTAATAAAATAGCGTTCCTTAAATCCGACTACCGTCAAAACGCCTGCTCATTTTATAGAAAAAGTTTCGCTAAAGCTTGTTAAAAGTTTTAAATTAAATTTTAATCAATGGTGGTTTCACTGTCTATGCGTCCTTTGGGGCTATGAGTATGACAGATTTGTGGAACTGAAATATTCTGAGACACCTTATTAACAATGAATTTAATTGTAACATTGACAAAATTGAGATTACTCGTAATGGTGTCTAGACGCCTTCACACAAATCTAATTTATCTTTGTCTCGTTAATTGAATCAATATGACGTTGCCGTTGGGCACATAATTATTAGTTTTTTTTGTTTTTTGTATAGTTATTTGTGACATCAGTGCTAATTTATAGATCCAGGGGAAGGCTATAGACTTGTTAGATGATAGCAGAAGATTCAATCGTGCGTGTTTTTTCTAAGACTGTCCCTTCTTCTTCGTCGTTCCCTTGCAGCTGAAAATCGCGATCACATACGACGTTTCTCCAAGTTATGCGGTCTTCTGTTCTGCACCTTAAAGGAAAAGACATATCAGTTGCTTAGGAACACTCTTTGTTAGTCTCTCTGTACTTTTCAAGATGTCACTCCTTAGAATTCAAGGTTCTTAATGCCATCTTACTTCTCTTGGCAACCAATCCATCACAGTATGTAAATAATAGAATTGCATTATCGTGTATATTTGCCGCGATTTCCCTTGTATATACGTCATATACTTTCACTATCGATCTGCGGCAGGTCTCACATTGCATCGGATTATGTAGTAAATGCTACCTTTAGGGAAAAGTTGCTAAGCTTACCCTGATGCACGATGTCTAAAGCCTAAAAGCGGATTGCATAATTATCTTACCAGTCGTAGAATTGATAATTTATTATCATCGTCATCATTTCAGGGGAAAAGCAACGCCGATGTGCCGACACATAGGGAGGCGTAATTGTCGCCACATTGACCGGTCTTTTGCGTCTTGAATCCAGTGGTTTCCCGCAGCCTTATCCAGTTAATCAGTCCACCTTGTTGGATGCCTTCCAATACTGCGGTCGCCATTCCAGAATCTTTAGGTCCCATCGACCATCAGTCCTTCGGAGGATGTGCCCTGCCTCCTGCCACTTTTTTGTGCTAGATCGGTAACCGTGGTTCTCCTGCGGATATCTTCATATATACGAGTACATATTCATTATACATTCTTCATAAATGTTCTACAAATACAAATTTGATATCGATGAATGTTCTCTGAAATCCCGTAACATATTCTTTAAAAAGTTTGTTAGGGCATTTCTTACCTTTTAAGGGATAAAAAGGTTACGCCTAGCTTTGAAAAGTTTCTTACGCATTGAGATCTATATGGTAGACAGGTTTTATGTCCTCCTATATATCTATTATTTCTGCGAAAAGTTTAAATAAATTAGCATTTTCTAGTAAGTTCATTTATTTACTGCCGAATTTCGTTCGTTTTTGCAAAGATTTGTCGTCGGATATATCATTCTCGTTTTCTCGACCCACGTCAATTACAAAAAGGTCTCTGACATCTTGTGTTAGCTCAAGGAAAAATCAATTACGAATAAGTAAGAAAGGGAGACACTTTGCTGATGTGCCTTTAATTGAAATTATGCCGTTCTGTACCTAAATATTTTGACCCTACATACATAAATTACGTAGGATAGGCAGAAACTAAAGAACGCCACCGGCTACGAGCCTTATTATTTTTGTTTCGTTTACGTTCATACATCTGGTTGTGAGTACTATGAACCAGACCTTTCTGAAGAACATCATCATTAAGGTCCTATATATTTCCTCTCAGTCCCGATTCTACATCTTCAGGTTCTACAGTTTCTTTGTCAACTGCGTAATCATTCCAAATTTCTACAGGCTCTAAATCATATTACATAGTAAGTGCAGTAGCCTTTAATTGCTTTGAATACATTAAAATCAATAGAAACCGCGTAATGTCGTCGATTAGCCGGTGACAGCAAGCAATAGAGTGCACCAGACCAGTATTTACGAAAACCGACTGCCTGTTCCGATCACGAACTTGATATATTGAGGGCTACTACGAGTTCTGAGAAATTGACAGATCGATAACAATCCTACAATTAAGACTGTAATCGAAATTGTGTAGTGATTTACCTGTTTCCTTCATCAGACTATATTTTTGATTCTCTTCTTCTTAATTTTAGCAGATGAAGTAATAAAGGATTAAACTTTTCTGTATTTGCATCTCTCGGCAGACTACATGTCAGTTAAATATAGACCTTACCTATTGCATGCTACTGCCGAACTCGATTATCAGTTTCTGTCGTATATCCAAGTACTGATTTCTTAATTTTATTATCAAAGCTGTCTAGGAGTACCCCCTTTCTAATCTAAAAATCCCTTTAACTTGGACTTTATGAGAAGACTCGAAGAAATTAAAGATGAATCTCATTCAATTGAACACAGTGGCAACATTGAAATTGCAACATCTAAGCGTACTGCCAAGACTTGTTTTCAAAATAATGATAGTTGCATCCGATCGGTCATTCCCTTCGATGATCTAAGCATTACATAAACAATTTGTATTGTTTTTTTGTTTGAAATTTGTAAAAGGCGTGAAGTCTTTCATCGGAGGACTGTGACTTGTATTTTTCACGCATATTTTCTTCGCAGCGATTGCGAATAACAGGTTAAAGTATCTAGATTGATCGCTGACCGATTACGCGGAATTATTCGATTCGTTGCAGTGGTAGATGTAACAGGCAAAACTTACGAAAACATTGAAAAATAGTTTGGAAAGTAAAATAGCACCATTTAGATTTATCAGAGCCATTCTTGAAAGCATTTTCATAAAAAAAAGATGCACAATTTTCTCTCCCGGGCATATATCCGAGAATCTTAAGCTCATAATCGATTACCTATGTCAGCTTTATGAATCTAACTAAAATAAAATTGTTCTCATTTATTTTCTCAAAATGGTTAATGGTTATTTGTTCCACTTCCGTACACACTCAAATATTATGTACCACTTTCCTGGCACCTTCAATAAAATCTCCTCAGTCATCATCTTCCTGTCCTTGTCCTACATTACTTGGGTCGCTGCAACACGTATCCTTATTCAATTCCGTCCTGTCATCCGTCACGCTATCTCTGACAATTTTTTATTTCATTTTATTCCCCACATATTTAACATCACCTGTCAATGAATCCGTTATTTTAAATATTCAAAATTCGAATTCGCATTTCCCTAGTAGACCTCTCAGGACGGTTGCAGGCAGTACGACCGGTTCCCACGGTGTACGATATAATATATCTGGTCAGGCAAGCAGTTTGCATGCCTATCCTATCCCAGTCAACAGCCAGTGTGAATGTAACGACGCCATTCTCGACCAATAGCGGTGCGAAATGTTCGTAATTATTGGGTAGGAAGTAGGCTTGATAAGATTTAGTGTGCTAGGGCTCGTGGTTGCTTTTGAAAGGCTTATAGGCGGTACTAAGTTTAACAGATATCTCATCATAAAATTCGTCTTCTCCTAGCAATATCCAGTTTCTTGGATTCATAAATAAAAGTCTTAATATATAAACGTCTAAACCCTGAACAGCTAAGTATCTGTAGGCGATACAAACATTTGTTTCAAATAAGAAAAGAATCAGCGAATAAACTGTATCTCCTCTAACGCCAACAATGTCTTCCTTGTGTTAAACGCGGAAATAATACTCTATTTGTTCTAATGACATGAATTTAGAACTGGGGGATGACCATACGCTCTTAGAGTAAGGTTATTTTGAGTGTGTGTAAGTGACAGATGTATGTGACGTGTATACATTTGTCACTTATATCTCAAAATAACCTTACTCTAAGAGCTTATGGTCACCCCCTATTCAAAGATATAGGCTAATAGAGAGATTAGAAAGATTTGATTTTAAAACTTATACAATTTGACCTGCAATATAGAGCAATACACTGGATTGACGACACAGCTAGGTTACTAACCCTTCTATATACTTACAACTACATATACTTTCTCAAGCAAAGACTATCGCATAATTAGATTTCTTAAACGTAAAGACGATAAAAACGCACCATCATGACAACGCCATCTTTTCTGTTCGAAACAGACGTAAACCATTAAAATAAGACTATATAATTTTAAGAGCAGAATAAAACCAGTTTTAAAGTGAATGAGAACTCCTTGGAGTATTATCACGTTACAAGTTATGAATGAAGCCGTATGAACTCAAGTGGCGAGGATGTAAGCCAGATTTCCTGCCCTTATTGGATATGCACAGATTATATAACGGATTAAGTAAATACGAGCCGAGCGTTCTTTAAGAAGCAGGATTTTAAAGGCTCTTTTGCTTTGTAAGACGAACACTGACAGTGACGGTGATGCGGTATCGGATGATCGTCTAATCTGTCATCAAAAGTAAAGTCAACTTATAGATCGCAGTTTCTTTTCTTAAATAGGCTTGAACTGTTCGAGAATAGCATCATGACATGTTCAATTTTTTTGCTAGTCAGCAAAGTGGTAGGGGACTAGCTGACTGTCTTAGTCCGCCGGATGTACTTTAACGCTACTCGAGGAGGCTTTTTAATGCTCTATAATAGCTATCATGAGATTTGTTGGAGATGATCTTGATTAAGTTTCCGGCAACTGGGAAGTCATAATCGTAACTTTAATGCTTGCATTCCCTGAAGGGTAAGGTAGTGGTTTTTCTGTAGGACAGCCGAATTTCGTTAGATATGTTTAAGTCCCAAGTGATAGACAACGGATCCGGTGCAAATCCGGGCTAAACTGAGAAATTACTTATGAAATAACCTAATAACATTTTTCCCGATCCGCAAATCGAATCTAAGACCTCAAGTCTTAGATTTGCTACTGCGCTTAAGACTGGACCAGCAAGGCAAGACCTCAGAAGTAATATGTCGCTACTGCGCTTACGGCTGGACCAACAAGGCAAGACCTCAAAAGTCATATGTCGCTATTGCGCTTACGACAGGACCAACAACGCAATACCTCAAAAGTCATATGTCGCTACTGCGCTTACGACAGGACCAACAAGGAAGGCAAGGCAAGCAAGGCAGGTGTCTTATTATTACGTACCTTGAAATTTATCATCATTTTCTATAATAAATAAGCCTTTGCTATAAAATAATAGAAATTAGCATAGAACGGCAGCTACCCAGACGAATAAGGCTATCGTATGTGTATGCTTGACTCATTTGACATTTATGAGCTGTTAAATCTTTATAAGGATGAGTTTGCTGCTAAGCGCCAGATTACGAATAGCCTAAATGGACTAGCTTTTTAAGGATAAAAATAAAACCGACATTGATGGAAGGGAAGAGAGAGACATAGGTATGTAAATATGGATGGATTGTGTGGGAGAAAGAGAGAATGACTGTTACAATTAACAGAGGACAATGTAAAAGAGAAATCCTTTGCGTAAACCACAGTAATACGAAAAAGGCATACAAAACAAGAGGTGAAGAAAAGCATCTGGCAACTGGGATTGAATTCTAATAATCTCCAGTTACCAAGAATCAGAGATGGTATAATAATTAATGATTGATTCATCTCTGATAGAATAAAAACCTTTGGTGCATTGGGATTACCCCAAGCTGAAATTCTAAGTATTTTTTAAGTCTTGACTAATATATTTCTACTTATTGTGTTCCTCTAATCCTCCATCCATCGATGTTGCATTTTCCTCAACTTTAGGGAAAAACCCCTGTTAAAGCTTTATCGATAACATGTAGCAGAATTATCGTTAGCTCTGCTAGGACAAACCCCATTTGGAATAAACATTCGACTGTACCCAAAACCGACTTCTGCTACAAAAGCTTTTTACTCTCATCCCGCAACTCGTTTGCATCATATTGACTTTAAACTCCGTTAAATAAAAATACATTCTATATTTAAATATTCAATTTGTTCGCGTTTTTAGTCAACAGAGTTTTTCCACTTGTTTTCCTTTTAAAACAAGATATCTTTACCTTTTTTAATTTGTATATACTTCTTTTTGAAAACTTCTTATTCCGTATCCAAAGAGTAAATATACAAGTAAAATTTCAAAATTTAAAAAACCCCTCGACACATTTATCTTGCGATAACATCCCGAGGCCAACAGTAAAACGCCCATAAATTTAGAACGGCTGAACCGATTTTATTCAAACATAGCTAAGAACACTCTCGACATAATCACCTTTCAAAAACAAAAACTAAATCAAAATCGGTTCATCCGTTGAGGTGCTATGATGCCACAGACAGACACACAGATACATAGCAACACACCTCAAACTTATAACACCCCTCCTTTTCCGTCGGGGGTTAAAAATACATTGCAACGTACAAAATCATGCGTCTGTTTCAATATTTATGAAAAGAAAAATGATAGCCACTTTTGTTTTTGAAGTCCGTAAAAAAAGAAATGTAAACACTGTGGGAAAAGAAAACACATAAATAATTATTAAAAAAAACTCTCTATAAAACATATGTAAATAAAATAAGTATTAAGGTATAAATTTCATATTAATTAATATAATTTAGATCTAATGTAACAAGTAAAATTTAAAAATTTAAAAAACCCCCGACACATTTATCTTGCGAAAACATCCCGATTCAAACAGTAAAACGCCCATAACTTTTGAACGGCTGAACCGTTTTTTTTAAACATAGCTAAGAACACTCTCGACACAATCACCTTTCCAACAAAAAAAACTAAATCAAAATCGGTTCATCCGTTTAGGCGCTATGATGCCACAGACAGACACACAGATACACAGATACACAGATACACGAACACACAGATACACAGATACACAGATACACAGCAACACACCTCAAACTTATAACACCCCTCTTTTTCCGTCGGGGGTTAAAAACATCGGTATACAGGAAAATAAAAATGCTTTTTGCTAGTCTTGATCTCGTCGCGTATTATTTGCCTAGCGCTAGCGGATGTCCGGTCATTCATCTATTGCTTCTCTGATATATCTGTGCTGGTTTTATGTCGGAATATATTTCTATTTGGTTTTAGAGAGAAAGATTTGTTGATAAAAAGTTTGTCCACACTGTTATTATCATGATGGTTGGACGTCAGCAAAGAATTGCGTTTCAGAATAAAAACCACAGATTTAATCACATGACCAGTGTAGAAAAAGTAGGTAGTTCATATTCTAATGTGCTCATAGCGCCCATAGCATGGCAGGAGGCTCTAACCAGGAAGAATATGACTTGCTTACCAATACAAAACCCAAGAAAGAACCTTATCATGTTTTTATCACACCATAAAAGGATACAATAGCAAAAAAGTACCTAATTTCCTTCGAATCATTACTTTGAATGCTTACATCTAGCGGATGTCCGGCCATCTATCGACGATTCCCCTTCGATTACTCACCGGGATCCATTCGAAGCGGTAATGACATTGTTCTGTGGCCTTCGAAGGATGGCAATGGCGGCGGGCGCCATACTTGACACTTTGACGTTTGGCTGTCATTTGTCGGCCATTGTCGATGGATTAATTCAATTTGTTGTGGGTCTGAAGGACAATTCCAATTACTTAAAAAGATTTTGATGAAAATTATGTAAGCGTTGTTACTTAATCTTATTGTTAGTTTTAAAGAATGTTTTCGCTGTCAATGTCTTGTAACTTTTTGTAAGTTGACATTAGATTGCAGATCTAAATTTTTAGGACACCGTAGTCAAAAATTTAAAAGAAAATCTAGCATGTTTCAAAGATAGAAATAAACTTAGATTTTTATGATTATTTTAGTTTCGTTTACTTCGTACATTTAGGGTTTCGTACCAGACCGCAAACTTAAGTTGGTTGTAGTAGGACAATGAGGGAGTTTCAAAGAAAAGATCTGATTTATCAATATGTTAGTATTTGTTAGTAAAATATACGTAGTAATAAACATTATCACCAAAATTGAAGTTCATAGGTCAATGGGAAGTTAGAAAATACTTCGAAATAAAATTAAATGAAAAGCTGCTTTTGGTTGTTTCTCATTCCTTTGTTTTCCAATATTTTTTAAAACAACAAGTAAAATTTTAAAAAACCCCCGACACATTTATCTTGCGAAAACATCCCGATTAAAACAGTAAAACGCCCATAACTTTTAAACGGCTGAACCGATTTTATTCAAACATAGCTAAGAACACTCTCGACACAATCACCTTTCAAACAAAAAAAACTAAATCAAAATCGGTTAATCCGTTGAGGCGCTATGATGCCACAGACAGACACACAGATACACACGTCAAACTTATAACACCCCTCTTTTTCCGTCGGGGGTTAAAAAAGACAGTATTTATCTATTCAACGAGGACAACGATACCCCACTCGATAGGGTAGGCCAATATTTAACTTTTCGCGCCAACCTTTATTTCTATGGGAGCCCCCTTATAAATATTTTTTGACAATTTTTATGGTCCTATTCAACAAGATACTTATACAGTGAAATTTTGAAAACTGTAGTTCCAACCGTTTGTCTGTAAAACCCGTGTGAAAGACGACAGACACGTGAGTGACATCAATAGGGCTCCGTGTGGACCCTTCGGTACGGAACACTAAAAACGAATATGCCATTGACAAATTAACATTATTCTACCCAACTAGACCGTTTCAGGCAGACATTTACAAAAACAATCTGGGAACAAAGAAAACAAGGGAATGATTGATGATTGTTTTCGTTCTTTTTGCTAACCTATTTTCTGGAAAAACAAAATCTCGTCCGACTAAACATTTTTATTATCTAGACAAAGCGAATTGGTAAAAACATCTATCTTGGCTACTCTTACGTCAATGAGCTTTCTTGAAAGATCGTTCCTTTCTAAGCACGTATTAAGTAATGCAGTAGCGAAGTACTTAAATATTTAATTTCAGAGCCTCGAACATCGACGCCGATTTGCCAGTCTGTCGGTTTTTTTTATCGGTTACATTTCGGGGAGTGTACGACGAAACTGCACAATTTGATTCCGCCTAGCCCTTTCCATCATCGGACTACAAGACGTACGGCCATGCGCTATCGGTACATGGTGGACATCCCTCCCATACGCACAAAGCGTTTTGCTAATACTTTCATTGTGTTAGTGGAATTCCCTTCCAGTGTCTTTGTTACGTAATAGCTACATCATTGGGGTCTTTAAGTCAAGAGTGAATAGGTTTCTTCTAGGCAAGCGTGCTTCACCGTAGACCACGTCATCGCTTAACATCAGGCGAGATAGTGGTCAAACGCGAGCCTACAGGTTATAAAAATAATAAAAAATTACTTGGCCAGTTCAAATCCAAAGAGACTTTAGAGCCATGCCCTGCAGTTCTTTTCGTCGATAAACTCTTTTATTAAGTGATGCTTGGATCTTTGAGGACGCATTCACTTCAGGGATCGAATCTAGGTTATGCAATGAGCTTTTCAGTTACATATTTCACATTTTGGTCTTAATCTTGGAAGGAAGATTTGCAAAAAGATGATAAAGGTTATATTAAAAAAAATATGGAATTAAACATATTTTATAATTTTCTTCAAAAGGGTTAAATATAGGTCTAACAACACTGGCTAGTATGATCCCTCTGTTCGCAACATTCCAAGTTTCTCAAGATTCCAACTTTTAAATCAGCAAAAGTAGTTTAAAAGGATCGTAAAAGCTGGCGATCTGTAGTTTTTGTTTATCCCATGGGAAAACTGCTTGAGTTTATTATATTATATAGGTATGAATAGATAGAAAAAAAAACATTAATAAGAATATTGCAAAGGGCCAGACATCAAAACTAGTGACATCTAGACAATAGAGAAACCTATTTATAAAGCCGTTAAAGTTCTCTTTTTAAACTCGGTTAAAAACGTCAGTCATCTTCGAATATCGAATGCCAGAGTGCCAGTAACCTCGCACAGTTCGAAACTATGTGACATATTCAGCTGTGAATGCATTCCACTGTCAATGAGACAATGTCGGCGCGAGCGCAACCGAGCAAGCGGTCTTTGAGATACTTATCGGGACTGAAGAGTTAGTTGAGGGATTGCGAAATGAGGATAAATAGGGAATTTTCTAAATAGATCTTAAAAGGCAAATGGCGTAGCAAGACCATTGGATTTTTTTATTTTATTTATGAAAACTTTGTGCAACATACAGTAATCCCCAATCTTTTTGGCGGCTCTGAAGTTGGCTACAATGGCTGCGCGTAAATCGTATACAATAAAGAAAGTTAATGGAAAAAAACAAAAATCCCGACTGATGAATGAAGAAGACTGATGAAGATTTTGAGCTATGGCCGATCTTTGCGTGTCATTGTTCTTTACCGCATAAAGAACAATGACACCCAAAAATCGCCCATAACAGGGCGGTAAAGAACAATGACACCCAAAAATTGGCCATAGCTCAACATCTTTTGGAATCAGGATTGAACCACTGGATTGAGTTACATAACCCTCAGGTCATTTTGATAGAACAGAGTCTTCCAAATAAAATAGTACCTACGAAAGACACCGACTTCCAAAAATAAAGTTAAATTTCACTTTGTAGTTTTTTATTTAGAAGTCGGTAATATATTTTTGTAAAAAGTTTTTTTTCACTAACAAATTAGGATGGACGCCCAAATTATAGGCATTCACCTATTTCATAAATTCAATAAGCTACTTGACAATAGTGTCGCTCGCTTCATAAGAATATTTTTAAAATTGGATTTGTACTTCCAGACATAGACATCCTTTTACAAACATAGAATCAATTATACCTATAGATGACAGTACCAAGTTACAGAATATTTAGTACCTTCCCACTATTTGGGGGGTAAAATAATGTAAATCTAAATACAGTACTTAAAATGATGAAGTGTCACATGTAAAGCAGATGCATTGTCGCAGTGATCTTGTATAGCCGGGTACACAACTACACAATGTTAGTCGCGATGTGAACGAACGCAGAGGCGTCGCACAGTGGTGCAGGTAGTACGAGCATGCGGAAAATATTATTTTTAAATGAAAAGACGTTGCGTTTCTTCATAATACTTTATTAAAATGATATAATGAATGTACCAGTACCTACACAAAGAGAAAGATATAATACTTGTTTTTTTTTTTCACATGAAATCAATTAAAAATATTATGCAAAATATACAGTCTTTAAGCATTTCTATATAAATAAATATTAATAAACTAAATATTAAATAGAGAAGACATATAGTTTTACAGATGGGTACTATCCACACACTTATTATCCAAACACTTATTAATATAATGCACTTTTTCTTAATTACAGAGCGTCATTAGTTAAGCACCTGATATTTCCAAGATCGCAGGTTATCGCAGTCAAAACTGATGTATTCTTAATCTATAGGGTCTAATTAATCTCCGAAAGTATATTATTACGCATCGGTCGATAACGGAGATTAGTTATGATCTCATGATTTAAAACAAAAGGTTCCAAATGACCTTCTTCACTAAAAATTTAATAGCAAGTAATTATCATTATATCATAACATTATGTTTACGTATTTTATTAATACACACAATAAACTTATGACTAAACTAAAGATAAAACTTGATAATTATAGTTTTTAGGTTCTATTCATACTTGAAATAACAATATTTTTTGCACGAAATTTTTTAATTCTCGATCACCCTACTTTGGCATCATATAATTAAATACTGTATAATTATTTACCCGTATTAATTTTAAGACTTGTTTCAACTAACATTCTAGTATGTGTGTACCAAATTGTAGACATTTTAAACAAGGTCGAAACGAAGGACTTTTTTCCGCCCTTGAACCACTGTGCGTCGCAGTGAATAAATAATGCGCTTGTGTCAGCGTTGCCAGAATGTAACTTTTGTTACATTTTACGTTACTTTTGACCTTATGATCCTCCACGTAACACGACTCAAAATGTAACTTACGTTACTTTTAAGATTTAATTAAAAAAATATATTTTCCAGCAATAAAAAAATAATCGTGAATCGAAACGCTTCTAAGATAGTTTTCGTTCGTCGTATTGTCTCACCTGATTTTGTGCCACTCGAATTGACGTATTGCATATTCACTCACTCACTCACGTGTATGTCTAAATCTTCCATCCAGCTCGCCGCAGAGCGAATGAGGGTAGTAATGTCGTTTTCCACATAAAATAAGATAATATAACTTTTCTCATGAAAATGTAACATTTTGAGATGTCTCATGTAATATTTGACTATCTGCCATTGGCAACACTGGTCAGTGTACACTCGCACGTAGCGCAGATGGTACAGCTGATAGTTATCTTATGACAAATACATTAGAGGAACAAGGATTACGAACAAGTCTGAAATATAATCTTCTCAGAATGTTTTTATTCTATGATCATTATTTTGTGTGTTACTCATAGGAAATGTATTTGTAAACGTGTTGCACCGACCCCAAGTAACCTGGGACCTTGGCAAAAAGATGATGAGGTGATAACTCTTAGGAAATTTATTTCACATTTTGCGACAAAAGGAAATACGTTGATTGTCCTGTACATGTCGGTCGAATCTGGACAAATTTCTCAACGTGAAATGAAGTGAGGCCTGCTTCATCAAGTTTTCTTAGCTGCATTTTTTTTAAACAAGGTAGGTAGGTACAGCACGAAGACTTGAAGCAATTGAAACCGTAACACGCAGTGAAGTTATCGTAGAATCCATTCTAATATTTTTTTATGGACATGTCAGCGAGCTCATAGCTCATACCGTGATAAAAAAAAAAGTTTTATGATTTTTTGAATTGACTATATTTTTGAAATCAACTCTTAGAAACCTTTATTTTGATACCCTACAAGATGGGCTCGGAAGAAAAAAAATGGGGCCGTCACAATATGGCGCCCAAAAGCCGCCATTTTTCTGTTTTCCAATTTTAATGTAGCCAGTGACACCCTCAAGGTTAAGACGAACCGATTGACGTAAGAATCATCAAAATCGACCAACGCGTTTGGTCTCTAGAACGCCACATATGAACAAACACACATGCATACATACATAGACTGATAAACACCTTTCTTCGGCAGACGGGTAAAAAGGCATAATCATTGAAAGCAGTTAGAAATGAAGTTGTTTATCCAAGAAGCGCCAGATGCACAAATCGTTAGTCAAAAGCTGGTCATAGACCTCTTCCACCCCATCAATTTCAAATTAAACAACCCCACAGTCACTCAATTTATGACACCACATCAAAGACATACACATGACACACACTGTAACCTATTCAACATAAGACCACACAACATTAAACAAACTACACATAATATCTTTAGAACTGTACCAGGCGGTTTGACGGTAACCACAAGTTTCTTTTTAAGTTAAAACACACTTGGGTTAAGTATTAGTCTTTGTTCCTCTGGTATGTGTATCTTTTTACCCTTTACACTGAATTAATGAGTGCATTCCATTGTTTATGTTGTACTAACTCTGGCCAGCGCTTCGCTTGTTTAAAAGTTGGAAATTATCACAAGGAATACCAACCCGCACTGGGCCCGCGTGGTGGTCTACGGCCCATTCTCTCTCACAGAGAGGAAGCTTGTGTCCCAGCAGTGGGAACATTAAAAGGCTGATGATGATGTTCCCAAGGGAACATATTCCCGAGATAAAAAGTACCGATGTCCTTCTCCAAGAACAATCTATCCCTTCAAAGACAAATATATTTTATTTCAACTAAGCCACCAAGCGGCACTTTTGAACGTTAGATACATTAAAATTTACAAGGAATAAAAATTGATTCTACCGTGCATTCGGAAAGTACCTTGTTATGGAGAAGAATGCACAAGAAACTCCATTTACCAAAATTATTCAAATTGAAGTATTATTATTAATTCAATTATTTAGATTTATCTATTGTGTACAGATTTCTGCAGCATCCAAATGTTCTACCATAAATTAAAAATAATCTGAATTTTTGGGCTACGAAAATAATAATATTATTATTTAATTAGGTATTGGCGCGAAAACGTAACGGACAGATATTATAGTCACAACGGATCTTTGTTTCTCTGAAGTTGGCTCTGCCAACCATTGCGCAAGAAACAGTTTGTCATCGAGTATACTACATAGAGTAAGCGAGATAGGACGATGCGATAAACGTTAGCGAGGAAAGAGACAGTTAAACAATGCTACCTACTACTTCAACATTGACACAAAAATAGCTACTGCGCAGGGTCTTGCAGCCAATTCAGAGACACAAAGATCCGTTGACTTGTGAGTAGTTACTTTTGCATTTTTTTAATTATATTTATGGGACTGTTGGGTGCAGAACGGTAACTTTATTTAAATTATATATTATTATTTTTAAATTATTTAAAACAAGTATCATTTCAAAATTTTAAAAACCCTTGACACATTTATCTTGCGAAAACATCCCGATTCAAACAGTAAAACGCCCATAAATTTTGAACAGCTGAACCGATTTTATTCAAACATAGCTTAGAACACTTTCGACAAAATCACCTTTCAAACATAAAAAAATCAAATTGGTTCATCCGTTTAGGCGCTATGATGCCACAGACAGACACAAAGATACACAGCAACACACGTCAAACTTATAACACCCCTCTATTTCCGGCGGGGGTTAAACAAAGTGACATAACACAGATCTCTGTGATAGCTTTGCAAAATATTAAAATCCTTTAAAATTGTCAGTTGCTGTCATTAAAAATTGTGCTTAGAGAATACAGGTTTATTTATCAAAGATTTGATCAGCGTACCTGCAGTGATGTCATGTTTATATTGTCTTTGTAAGCAAGACTGGGTGTGCCTATGTTGACTTCAAACATGACTTCTATATTTTTCTATGATTTTCAAATAATTGCTACATCTTTCTGAGAAAAGGATAATGATAAATCCCGCCTTAAACTTCATCTCAATTTCCCATCCCATAAAACTCATTTCTATTCCCACTCCCTCTCTGTCCATGCAGTACGATTGTGGAACTCACTTCCTCCTAAAATCCGTGACTCTCAAAATGTATGTTCTAAAAACAAGTCAAAGAACATTATCTCTCTACCATATTGTAATTTTGTATATTATATGTATGTATTTTTTTTATCTTCTATACTTATATTTAGTTAAGGTATAATATGTGTAATTTATATATAATTAGTTAAGTTATTGTAGTCTATTTTAGGTATCCTTATTTCTTTCTACACACTGTGTCTTCGTGTATCATCCAACTGTCCTGTCGCAGGTCTGCTGGAAGAAATTTCTATTGAAATAAGCAGTACCTTTGTGCTGTGTTTTGTGTGTACATAAATAAATAAATAAATAATGGGTACAATTCAGTTCTGGTCTATCCATGTGCCAAATTTCATCCTAATCTTTTCAGCCATTGAGGCGTGAAAAGGTAACAGACAGGCAGAGTTACTTTCGCATTTATAATATTTCTATGGATATATTCTACTTAGTTTTTTTAATTCAAGTATTCATACTTTTCATATACCATTAGTAGTTTTAAATAATTCCTAAACGAGTGCATCTGTGCATCACACAGCGAGAGTATCGGAACGGTACTTATGTTGTAACTCGGTAACTCATTCGCTTGTCAAAAGCTCCGCAACGCAACTGATTTCGGTCACGTTCGCAACGGCCGACAAAAAACCTTTTTTAAATTATTGCGAGTTTTTACTCACGCTCACTCGTGATACGTAAACATCATTTTGTATTGAAACTGGATAAGCGCCGTCTGGTGACGGTAAGGAGAAACCACTTTTTTTGTATACATTTTGACTTAAGAGATCGTTTACGTATCACGAGTGAGCGTGAGTAAAAACTCGCACTAAGGCCTCTGAGGTCAAGCGAGAGCGATGGACTGGCCGATTGTTGTGATGATTTAATTTTGGAACAACTTTTGTGTCTATGGTTATGCTAGTATTATATTATCTGTGCTATGGTTCTTCAACGCATAGAGTTCTCACCTCTTACAGCGTAGAGCTCTAAAAGTTTTCATACTAAATGAAACTGAGTTGGTAGTGAACGAATGCTAGCCACAATTTATTCGGTTTATGTAACCCTTATGTCAGTGACATGTATTCAGATTATTGTATCAATATCTAATTAAAGCCAATCAGTATGCAAAGTACCATCACCACAGAAATAAATCTAACTAGATGACGCGTTGTATGTAGGTGTAGTTTTCGCCAAAATTCTTGGCCGCCCTGAAGTTGGCTACAATGGCTGTGCAGTAGTAAATCTCATACAAAAACAGCACCGTTTCGTGCCTTGCGCATCGGAAAGCCAAGGCCCAGAAGTTTGGCGAGCACTAACTTCGCGTGTAAAAAAAGTGAGTAAAATTACGATCAATAATCGTACTTTGAGCTGTTTCAACTTTCAATTTAGCAATATCGGCACCCGACATCCACCGAAATATTTTTTTGGCAGTAGAAATATTTTATTTCATCGGTAAGTAAATTTGTTCATTGTGTGTGAAAAAGTGGCACGCTTGGTTTTGATACAGATGGAGGGACTTGCGTTATCTGGTTAGATTTATGTCTGTGACGACTACATTTCCTTAAATCATCATCTTCCTGCCCTTATACCATGTTACTTGGGGTCGGTGCAACACGTTTTTAACCCCCGACGGAAAAAGAGGGGTGTTATAAGTTTGAGGTGTGTTGCTGTATATGTGTATCTGTGTGTCTGTCTGTGGCATCATAGCGCCTCAACGGACGAACCGATTTTGATTTAGTTTTTTGTTTGAAAGGTGATTGTATCGAGTGTTCTTAGCTAAGTTTGAATATAATCGGTTCAGCCGTTCAAAAGTTATGCGCGTTTTACTGTTTAGATCGTGATGTTTTCGCAAGATAAATGTGTCGGGGGTTTTTAAATTTTGAAATTTTACTTGTCTTATACCCTGGTTGAATAATAAACAATGTTAACGTGACACCACCACCACAGTCAAATGTCATCATTGTCTCCCTTTTCTTTGATGTCTATCATCATACAATCCATCCATCAATTCCTGAAGCCTAGACTTTAAATGCAGTATCACAAAAGTCCTCTCCAATTTTATTCAACCAAGATGCAACCGACTCTGTCGCAACTTCTCAAAGAATTGTATGTGGTGTTATTTTGATACGAACTCTAATAAAACGTATAAAAGCGACGCGGTGTGGCGTCGTGTCGCCTGTAAATGTCCAGATATATCGTGCATCTGTGTCATAGTTTGTGGACGCCATGGGGACTGATTTTCATGGGATATTCCAACTAGATATTGGAAGTGCATTCTTACGAATTTTTCGAGGGATTGTCGTTTGTGTCTGGTCTCTGGTGGTTGAATACTGTTTTGCGAAAACAACGGTAGTAGTATAAGTTTTGCTCTGTAAATTAGAAGCAAACAGCCCTACTATCAATCTAATTAAAATATCTTCTCATACTCCTTTTCATTTTGAATTGTGGGCTTCCCTTTGTTACGATCTTTAACTATCCTCATTCCTTGGAACTATTATTTCGGTTTGATAAACAATCCCCCAGTCACCAGTTGTCCTCGTCCATGATTTTCCTATCGTTTTGAAGAAGTCTGTCCATCGTACTTGTTGTTACATTATCTTCTTTCTTCCTTGTATTATTCTGACATCTTTTATACTCTTCTCTATCAATAGGTACGCAAAGCTTTTGCTTTGCTTTTTAATATTCATTCATATAATACGTATACGCTTTCTATGAATGAATATTAAAAAAAAAACTATATCAAGAAGTCTCAAAAAACCAACTCCTTCCCAAGTCAAATCAAAGCCTACAAAATCTAAATGCCAAAGTCAAGCCAGATGCCTGTGGGGTTCCCAGATGTGGCTTAGTTAACTCTGACAACAGAGGTTGGCCACATCCTCACACGAAAAAAGAAAGAAAGATCTAAACGTATCTAGGGAAGTAGGATTTGTCCCACTCCCGCAATGTACATGGTCCCCCATTCACCCCGCGGATGACCGGGCGCACACCGATAACTGCTCAGAAATAGTATCGATTACATCCTGCAGCTTCCGTGTTCTGTGTCACAGATAATATGTTGTTATATGACAACTGTAGTGATTTGTATTACATGCTACACTGTGTACTGCCACTGTCGTGTTGGTTGCTTGGTAAATGGAGGTTATCTTGCAAGTTATAATAGTTATAAACTAACTGCAACGATGTTATAAAACTTTGACGTTTGACAGCTGCAGCCGTTTATTTTGTTACAGACGTTGACGTTTCACATCAATGTGACAGCTGTCAAAAAGTATTATTTTGTTATAAAGAATTATAGTAATTTCTAACTATGACACCAGAGGTGGCCACATTCTCACACGAAAAGAAGAAAAGATAGTAATTTATACTTTCATAAAATTGTGTCAGTTTAACTATATTATTTTTAGCTAGTTCTGTGTTGACAATCTCTATTTAAATCGATGTAATGGGGGGCATGGAGTTCTGAAATACAGACCTTGGCTTAATTTAGACTCCAGATCTCACACAAAATATTTTTTTCTAAAAATATCTGTCATCGTAAATAGTTAAGATAAGGATGTAGTTTGTGGAGATGAATAAACGCTTTTTAATTATTTATTTAGCAATTGTTTTTTATCATTGAACTAGCTTCTGCCAGAGGCTACGCTCGCGTGAATGTCGAAAATTATCTCAAGGGAACATATTCCCGGGATAAAAAGTATCCTATGTGCTATTCTAGACTATAATCTACCTCTGTGCCAAATTTCAATCAGATCCTTTCAGTAGTTTTTGCGTGAAAGAGTAACACACACACTCACTCACAAACTTTCGCCTTTATAATATTATAAGTGTGAACTTGTGAAGAATACTTCAATATTACTAATTTATTCTGCACCTATAAATTATGTATGCAGATCGATCGACCGATGACGATTACCAATGCAGTGAGTTCCTACATAGATACAATAATATACAATTTATACTACTACGTGTAATACTTACCTATACATTTAATAAAATGTCTTAATCAACATTTTCTCTTTTGCAGGTAATAAAGACGAAATCCGTAGCGGTAGCGATTGTCAGGTATAATTTAATTATCTAGGACGAAGCCGGGCTATATTTAACTGCGGCAATTTAGACTGATCAGGAGAATGACAATCGATTTCTTCACTCTTCGTTATTTAGGACAATGTTTACACCACAGACATAAATCTAACTAGATAACGTAAGTCCCTCCATCTGTATGAAAACCAAACTAAACTTTTTCACACACAATTTAAAAACAAATGTACTTACCAATGAAAGAAAACATTTCCAATGCCTCTGCCCACTTTTTCTATACATTCTTTACAGCTCAATATGGCATAATTAGGTATTTTCTAGATTTCGGTGGATTTCCGGTGCCGATGATGCTAAATGAAAGCTCAAAGTACGATCATTGATCGTAATTTTACTCCGTTTTTTGACACGCGAAGTACATAAAATCGTATCATCTAGTTAGATTTATTTCTGTGGTTTATACTTTGCCAGCCCTCCTTAAGCAAGAGTGGTGATTTATGCTCGTTCGTCGAAGAGGACTTTGCTCTGAAGTTGGACATAGGCCTATTGTTATAATATTATTCTTACAAAAATAAATTCATAAGGACTTCAGTCAGTGTAATTTGCATTAGTGGTTTAAACTGGTTCAGCAATTAATGCATGTTAGACCCGCTGTGTGTCTCTGAAGTTGGCTCTGCGAACCAATGCACAAGAAACAGTTTGTCATCGAGTATACTGTAGAGTAAGCGAGATAGGACGATGCGGCAAACGTAAGCAGATGAAAGAGGCAGTTATACACAGCTATCAGTGGTGCCAACTTAAGGTAATTTACCCTAGATTTAGAGTAAAACTTTATCAGCAGGGTAATTTTTAGGGTACAAACTCAGTGAGGGTAATTTTAGGGTAGCTTTTTTGTTGATGCTTGTTAACTTATTTGAGTAAAAATTTGTAATAAAATGGACTTTATTATAAATATTTGCCTTGAATCCGCAATCTCTTAAAACTTCTTTCTTTCTTCTTGCATGAAATATATCAAATATGGATAGTACCGGGCGGGAAAGCAAATTAAAAATTTAGGGTAATTTTTTCATATAACTACAAATCTAGGGTAAATTGGGATCAGACTTGGGGTTAAAAAAAAAACAAGACCTGGCAACACTGCAGCTATCTTCTACTTCAAAATTGACACTTAAATAACAACTGCGCAGGGTACTTGCAGCCAACTTCAGAGACACAAAGATCCGCTGTGACTACTGTAGGTGGATGGAGAAGGATGGGAGGCCAAAGAAATGATGGATAGATTGTGTGAAGAAATGGAAGTGAATGATAGTGTTACGGTAAACAGAGGAAGATCAGGAAGATGAAGAAGTAGGTATTGCAGTTATTTAGTTTTAGGTAACACCACGGGGTCCCAGCTCTAACAGAAAGTTAGACTCAAATAAATGCTACTAGATGGCGCGATTTGCATCGCTTTTTTTATTTAATTGTGTGTAAAATTAACATTTTCTAGAATTTATCATAAAAATTGTATGTTCTTGTTTAATCAACTCTCAGCACAAAATTATAGCATATTGGGCACTCAATTCACATTTCAAAGATTATTGTAACGGATCATTTAAAATTGGTTCCAATAGATGGCGCGGTTTTAAATATCTGAGGCATGCCACTCGATTTTATAAATTTGTATTGTAACACATTTTGGTACAATGAAACTGTAAAAAAGTGCAAAAAAATACTATTAAAAATTCGTCACTGTATTTAAAGAAAACAAAAGTCACGAACCGAGAAAATCCTTTTACTTACAAGTCGTTGCTAACACCATCTATAGCGGTGGAACGAAACCGAACGCGATCGAAGTACTTAAAAAAAATTATCTGCCTAATCCGACGAAAAACGCTAGTTACGTCGGCACGGTTTCTTTGTATGAGATGAGGCATCTGTATGCTATATAGTATTATATTATCTGTGGTAACACAATATAAACGTTAAAATTTAGACTGTAAGGGTATTTACTCTGTTGATTTATTTAGAGAAGTACCGTACCGAATTCTCGGTTTTCGGATCACCCGTTAAAACTATTAGGATCTATTTCTATTTAAATCGGTAACACGATGAAGTCCAAATAAACAAACCGTTAATGGAAACGGACTAACAAGTTAAACTGTGATTATCGGTAACAGTTTAACTATGATTACGTTACCTAATGCATATTTATAACCGTGTTAACTATCCGTAATGAAGGCTAATCGTCGATAATGAGACAGACTGGAAAGGTTTTTACCCGACTATTGCGTTTGGCTATCCATGTGAATATTTTTTTTCTGACGCTACACATTGGTCATATTGACCATACACGTCATACTAGAGCAGTGCTTTTCAAACTGTGGGTCGCGACCCCCAGGGGGTCCCGAAGTTTTAGTTTGGAGGTCGCAGTCGCAGGCCAGGTAACAGTTAAAAGTGAGGGTTATAGGTCGTAGAAGGCTGTGCCTGTTCATTCTTAGATATATGTTACTAGCGGACGCCTCGCGGTTTCACCCGCGTAGTTCAGGGATAACAAGTAGCCTATGTCACCCGGGGATAGTGTAGCTTCCCAAGGGTGAAAGAATTTTTGAAATCGGTCCAGTAGTATTTAAGTTTATTCGTTACATACAAAAATACAAATCTTTCCTCTTTATAATATTAATATAGATAGTATATAGATATATAGATTACCTTGGATATGTCTTTGACATTATTTGTATGATTTAAAACATATTAAACATAGACGTACTTATAGATTCAAAAATAATCTCAAGAGTGCAGTTTGCTCGCCCACTTACCGCATTATAAAATTATGACGGTCCTGGGGGGTCGATACAATTTTTTACTTAAAAGGGGGTCGCATATTCGAAAAGATTGAAAAACACTGTACTAGAGTGACGCATTACTTTGTGTAAATTAATTCACCACCACAGCTCTTAAAACGGTGCAGGAAAACATCGTGAGGAAACCGGCAATTCGAAAGTACATGTGACATCCACCAACCCACACTGGGCCTGCGTGGTGGATGAAGGACCATCCTCTCTCACAGAGAGGAGGCCTGTGTCCCAGCAGTGGGCACTTTAAAAAGGTTGATGATGATGATGACTAGACTGAAGCGAACTTGCCACGTGGTTGGCTATATATTCGGCAATTACCGTGTTTCTTTTATGGTGAACACGTATAAGCTAACGTACGGATGGCTGCATCTTTATGTAGATACTATTTATTTAATTAAATATATGTGTATATATGTAGGGTCATCTTTTACTTCGTAACGTTAAGTTTGTATGAGTGACCGCGTTATATAGGCTAGTCTCGTTAAATCTGACATGGCGGCTTAGAAATACAAAATATCCAACACATCAAAAGGTAAATATTCAATTTGCTTGTTCAATTCGCACGTTCCTATAATATAAACGTAAAATACAAAAAAAAATACTCAATTGCCTGTAACTGAAATAAATGTATGTATCTGTATTCAAGTTATATATAATTCCTGTACCTAAATGACATTTTGTTTGTATTTATAATAATAATAATAAGTTTATTTCATAATGGGATTGCATAGTTTACAAATGTTGCATTTATATATATTTTTTAGGTTCAATTATACAATAAAGGCGGGTGAAGTACTGTTCTCCTAGATAGGCTAAAATTTAGCCTGTGTTAAGGAGAGACAGTGCCGATCCCCTGTTTGGCGGATTATTATAGAAGTAGTATATAAGTGTGCTTAATTGATATAAAATCTAGAATTTGAAGCAGCATCTGGACATAAGTGTAGTAAATATTCAATAGTTTATTACAATTATTATTTATACAAAACATATCCTGAGTGTGTAAGCGTGTGTGTGCGTGTGTGTGTGTGTGTGTGTGTAGGTGCATTTATGTGTTAAGTGGGTGTGCATGTGTATATGTGTGTGTTTAAGAGATTACTTTGTGAGGAATAATTCAGTGTCATCATAATTGAGGTCCAAAAGGAGTGTCCGTACAGTTTTTTTACAATTGTAGAATGAGAGTTTAAAGATTGGGCATTTTGCATTAATTTTATTATAGAGGGATGGCGCATTTCACTATATATAATTCCAGTGAACGCTAAAAATCGTACAACATCATTTATTTTTTTCATAATCGTGTTTTAGTTTATTTAATCTTGTATTTAAATAAATTAATACCTTTAAAAAATATTGGGAACCGGGATTTAGTAATCCCGGCTTCCCCTGTTCGTTAATTGGTAGCCTTTGTATTGCAAATTGGATTTTATAGGCAAATTAATTTTTGACAACTTATTTCCCTTCGCTCGAAAATCTATTTAGTGACACCTCGAGATACCGCGTAACCCACAATTTATTGTGCATTCCAAGACATGAGGTTTGATTAGACTACACAATTTTGCACCTGACACAAGGCAAGATCTGGGTTTACTCGACATAGTTAAGTACTCGTTATTTCGTCATTAGGGTCCACTTTTGGCGCCAGCCAAACTACAACATTATTTATTCTCAATACTATTATCTTTAATTTTACTTTTGTTTAATTACGTGCCGCAACATGATAATTAATGATAAAGGAGATTAGTTAGACAAAATCTTAGGACTTATTAAAATTTTAAAATATCAATCAAATGTTTTACCTGGTAAATAATCATCTCTACCTTTCTAATACTTATTTTCATTACTATTATTACCAATCAACGTAAACAAGCAAAAGGGATATACAGTAATCACAGTAGATCTTTGTGTCTTGGAAGTTGGCTGCAAGACCCTACGCAGTTGCTATTTTTGTGTCAATGTTGAAGTAGAAGATAGTTGGCTGCAAGACCCTGCGCAGTTGCTATTTTTGTGTCAATGTTGAAGTAGAAGATAGCATTGTATAACAGCCTCTTTCACTCACTTAGGTACGTTGACCGCATCGGCATCGTCCTATCTCGCTTACTCTATGCAGTATACTCGATGACAAACTGTTTCTTGCGCAATGGTTCGCAGAGCCAACTTCAGAGACACAAGTACAATAGTTAGTTTTAAAGTTACTCAGTCGATCATTCTTCCATACAAACGTAGTATGGCGAATACTCCACTGTTTGACGATGTACGTTCAAAATAAAAAATGATATCAATTTGTCTCATCATTATCTAGCCCTGTATGGAAACAGAAAAGTAAAAAATACAATATTTGAAAGTTATGAGCGTCGAAGGTTCCATATTTCAACACTTATTTTAACGCATCTTTGGGCGGAAATAAATACCATCAGAAGAAGGAAAATGCAAAACGGCCTCCATACAGGGATGGATTAGTAGTTCAACAATGCAAACAATGTTATTTTGAAAAGCTACCTTTTCATGATATCTAGACGCCCAAAGGTCTATTTATAAAATTTCGTTTTCGTCCTAAATCATCATCCATTTCGCTACGAACTTGCAAAAGTGCTAATTCGTACGCTAACTAGCTTCTTACTGCTCATCACAGCATCTATCTCTTTCGCACGTGTTGTCAGATGAGATAGCATGCATTTTAACCCCGCACTCAAAATAGTTCGTGCCGTCGACTAGTGCAACCTTAAACATCATTATCGGTCTATCAGGCTCGGAACGGCGCGGCGTGCGAGCGATAACTACGACAAGCTTACGGCCACCACACAGGGTCTGATGTATTTAACCGCCCGGGTCTTTACCCATTTAATTATGAAAGCTTTAGGGTGACCGTAAATAATGGCAGATTTAACCAGGAGTCTTATGGCACCAAAGGAGTATTTGTTGATATCATATGTATGTCAGTCAAAAAGGTATTACGGATTTAAAGTGGACGGGATGTAGATTTTTGGTTGGTTTTGGAAAATAATACAATCATTCTTCCTCGAAAATTAAAAGGCAGGCTAGGGCACGTTGACTACATGACCTCCAACGCATTACAATTACAATAAAAAAAATATATCAAAAATCCCGACTGCTTAAAAAGCGAACTAAAAAGACATAAACAAGAAGAAAATCATGCTGTGCAGTCTGAGGATACATACTCGTACTCGCGAGCTGGCTGACAAAAACCAGATATCTTTTTTATTTTGAAAGTACTTACATCGTCAAACAGTGGCGAGTCAAGCGACGCATCAGTCTAAAAAAAAAAGTTAATTAGAAAAATAAAAAAACCCGACTGCAGTCGGAGGATACATGTTCGCGAGCTGGCTGACCAAAACCAGATGTATCCTCCGACTGCACAGCTTGATTTTCTTCTTGTTTATGTCTTTTTAGTTCGCTTTTTAAGCAGTCGGGTTTTTAGATTTTTCTAATTAACTTTTTTTATTTATTACTTTTTTTTTTTTTTTGGTTTAGATACATATTAACATACAAGTGTTATATATTTTTGAAATCACCTCTTAAAACCCTTTATTTTGATACCCCACACGATGGGTTTGGAAGAAAAAAAAAATGTTTTCCCCCACAAAATGGCAGCCAAAAGCCGCCATTTTTTTCTTAGCCAGCGACACTCGCAGGGTTAAGACGAATCGATTGACGTAAGAATCATCAAAATCGGCCAACGCGTTTGGTCTCTAGAACGCCACATAGGAACAAACATACATACATACTTACATACATTCATACATACATAGACTGATGAACACATTACCCTCCTTCGACAGTCGGGTAAAAAGGACAAAGCTCATCAAAAAGTTAGGTCAGATGCGTAACACTGCGCTGACTACTGAACGAGGACGAAGACCTCCATAAGTATCTTTTCTATCATTAAAGTTCATCTCTAATTGCCAACAATAATCACAGTCCGAGATAGATAGTCCCGTGCGTCCCGCCTCCAGGGACGTGTCAATATGGCGACGCTTGAGGGAGGCCTATATCCAGCAGTGGACGTCTTTCGGCTTATATGATGATGTGATAAAAGTATTAAAATATATATATTAATCTATTTCTGCTCAACATTTTACCACTTTAGACGGCCCTCCTTATCTCACGGCGCCAAGACGTTCCTTCGATAATACAAGGACCATAAATAAACAATATTCCCACATTATGAATTATCATTATTCCAAGAAGTAATCACTATAATTGAGGGTAATAAATTCACTGAGATTTATTTTCAACAAACTGTCCCATTGAAAACAGAATAATGGTTCATGTGTGTATTATTAATAATTTCATTTAATGAGCTTAATAATAGATACTGAACTGATAGGCAGACTGTGGGGTGAGATAAAAATAGGGATGGCACTATATCGTTCAAGTTAAGGTTTTTACTTTTAAGTTTTGTCAAAGATAATAAGTAACATTCTTAGGTACATTTTGGGGAAGTTTGGCCATGTCCTGGTTAAGTACATGGATACTTTATATTGGGGATGTTACTAAGGTTCCGATTTCGTAAAGTTGGAACTTCTGATTGATTGTTTAATAAACAATTTGTGAATTAGATAGTGTGAATTAGAAAAAAATATGAGGTGAAAATTATTTGAATGTAACAAATAAATTTGTACCTCCTTCCTTCCTTTTTAATGTAACAAAAACAACCATGAGTTATTTATTGAGTTTTTTTTTTGACATTTGACATATTTGCAAATCACCAAACCCCTTTTTATTTTTCAGTAAATTGTTCTAACTGTTGCTATTTCTGCGAGCGGAACTTTATTTTTCCAAAATTCGGAATGCATTCATTTCATTTCCGGTAGTTTTTGTATCCATTGTTTTCCTTTATTCGACACCGACTTCGGAAAAGAAAGTTATTTTTCGCTTTGTAGTGTTTTGAGAGTCGGTTTGATTTTTTGGTAAAAAGTTTTTTATGTTCCTCTTTTTAGTTTTTGTAGGTACCTCCAATTAACATGAAAATCATTTATAGCCAAAGTACATCTCATGACGATTCCAATAAATCCAAAGACGACTAGGACACATTGTTTTATTTCGGTGTTCCAGTGGCCATTGTGATCTTCTTCAACAGTTCCACTTCACCAAATGATACTTTCTGATTGCATTATTGATGAAAATACCAAAATCGCTATATGTATGCCTATAATATTTGAGGAGATCACTCGATTTATCTAAGATCTTATCACCAGATCCTGGTTTCCTTATCATGGTACTGCCCTTGGGATATTTTCTTTCCAACAAAAAAAGAATCATCAAAATCGGTTCATACACGACAAAGTTATGCACGAACACACATAAAAAAAATATATACGGTCGAATTGAGAAACCTCCTTTTTGGGAAGTCGGTTAAAAGTAATTACCCAAAGCCATACAGGATTGATGACATAATAAACTGCCCTATTGAATCCAGATTATTTGTTCATCGTAAATAATTCAATACCGCGATAACTACAACATATGTTTATATTTACTATTCAACGCACATATAGACGAGACGTGAGAAATATACATAATGGAAATGATAATGTTTGTAAATATTTTGATCATCATCGGTATACAATAGAAACATAATGCAGATTAAGTTCGGCTGGGCAAAGGGTATGACGAATTCCCTTTAAATAATTTGATATTGCCAAAAAATATTGGACGCTTACATTGAAAGAGTCCAATATTGTTTTGCAATAGGTACCTAACATAGATATAAATCTAACTAGATGACGACGCGATTGTTAGTACTTCGCGTGTCAAAAAACGGCATTTCATTGCTTTTCATTTAGCATTATCGACACCGAAAATCCACCAAAATCTATAAAAATGCCTTTTATGCCATATTGAGCTGTAATGACTGTATAGAAATAGTAGGCCGAGGCATTGGAAATGTTTTCTTTCATCATTTCAGCCGAAAGAAATGATGATATCCGCAGGAGAACCAAAGTTACCGACATAGTCCGAAGAATTGCCAAACTTAAGTGGCAGTGGGCAGGGCACATTGCTCGCAGAACGGATGGGGCCGAAAAGTTCTGGAATGGCGACCCCGAACCGGAAGACGATACGTTGGAAGGCCTCCCACTAGGTGGACTGATGACCTGGTTAAGATCGCGGGAAGGCGCTGGATGCGAGACGCACGGGATCGGTCAATGTGGCGACGCCTGCGGGAGGCCTATGTCCAGCAGTGGACGTCTTTCGGTTTTCTTTCAATGGTAATTAAATTTGTTTTTAAATTGTGTGTGAATAGTGGTACGCCTGGTTTTCATATAGATGGAGGGACTTGCGTTATCTAGTTAGATGTATGTCTGTGGTACCTAATTATTTAAAGGGATTTTGTCAATGAAAGTTCTATCAATGAGTTATGCCGCCCTTAAAAAAAAAATGACAATATCAGTCAATGCCAATGAAAAATCACAGCTTCAGAAAGGCGTTCACAGTCATTGTACCCACTGTGCAATCCCCGAAATAAATGGAATAAAAGGGTTTACTGAAGTGTGTAAAAGCACTCTTCCTTTTTACTGGTCTTTTGTGGGCGTTTCAGTTCATTCATGTGTGTGGGCTGTGATATGACGGGAACCTTTTTTACATCGGTTATATACTCGTATGTCGGATTTCAATCATTAGAAACCTAGCATGTAGACAAATATAAGGCTGCTGTGGAAACTATGTTTTGTCTTACTTCTCTGCTGTTCTTTAATTGTACATCGGTTATATATGTCTGATTTCCATCGTCAGAAACTTAGCATCTAGACAAATATAAGGCTGTTGTGGCAACTATGTTTTGTCTTACTTCTCTGCTGTTTTTTTTTACATCGGTTATATATGTCGGATTTTAATCGTCAGTAACTTAGTATCTAGAAAAATATAAGGCTGCTGTGGAAACTATGTTTTGTCTTACTTTTCTGCTGTTCTGTATTAGGTACATCGGTTATAATTATGTCTGATTTCAATCGTCAGAAACTTAGCATCTATACAAATATAATGCTGCTGTGGAAACTATGTTTTGTCTTACTTATCTGCTGTTCTTTTCCAATCCAATGTCGTTACGGGATCCAAGGCAGTTTAATCGTTTCTTCGGCTTCCTTCATAGTTGCCACTTCTTTCTTATTCTTTCTTTCAGGAGTCGCAATCGTCTCTAGTCAGAAACTGCTCCAGTAACAATGACCCTTGAAGTCTTGAGTGTCAGACTCTCAAAGTCTGCTTTAAACTTTCTGGTTTGGTTTGTATGGATTTCTCTAGTCTGCTCTGGCCTGATCTAATCTGGTCTATCTGTAATTGGGTTTGAGCGCTCACAAATCAATACGCACAGATAATCTATGTTTCAACTTGATCCATCTCTGAAACATAGAGAATTGAATTCTAGGTTCCTCTGACTTTTTTAAGAAAAATAATATCGCACTAACCAAGACAAATTAATAGTTATGGACGGCACTTTCAAGGTCATATACGTAGTATAACTGGCACTTAGTTTTAACTACCATCTTTTAACCGATTTATTGATTTTAACTACATTATTTCATGGTTTCGCTACGGCTGGTTATATTTAACGGGACTCTACGGTATCATTATTAACGGTGTGATGAAAATTAATGTTATGTCCGTGAAGACGGTGCTTGAAACCATTAGTTTGATGTCCGTGGTAGTCGGTAATGAACTTTAGGTGAGCTCGCTAAAAAATGAAAAGTTACGTAGCCTACATATTTGTTTATACCATAGAAATAAAAAAAACAAGGAGAAGTGTCAATGTCAAACGTGTCAATGTCCTCGCGACGTAGTCATCACAGTGACCATGTTACCATCTACATGTGACCATGGCTATGGCCAATGGGCATTATTAAATTATTTTTGTTTTCAAATATCACAGCGACTGTACTGTTTTTAACCCCCGCCGGAAAAAGAGGGGTGTTATATGTCTGACGTGTGTTGCTGTGTATCTGTGTGTCTGTCTGTGGCATTATAGCGCCTAAACGGATGAACCGATTTTGATTTAGTTTTTTTTGTTTGAAAGGTGATTTTGTCGAGAGTGTTCGAGAGTGTTGTCGCTATAATTGAATAAAATCGGTTCAGCCGTTCAAAAGTTATGGGCGTCTTACTGTTTGAATCGGGGTGTTTTCGCAAGATAAATGTGTCGAGGGTTTTTTTAAATTTTGAAATGTTGCTTGTTGCAATAAATACATTGCTTCTTAAGCACTACCTAAGTGTATCGCTAAGTGACTGGACAAACAATGTAAAAATCACAAAACGATACTTTATTAAGCAGATGCATCGAGGCCGCTGCTTCTTGCGACGAGTTAGGCTTAACACGCATTGCGATTTTTATTCGTGCAAATTTTTTAGTGCTATTTGAGCGATATTTTTTTCCCGCAATGCGTGCAGCTTCATACAATTCCATAGGTCACAGAATGTGCGAAAAAATATCGCAGTGCGTGCTAAGCCTTACTGATGTTGTGGTGATGTAGGTACCCGTAACTGCATGTGTGCAAACTGGATACACAGGTTTCCGATATATTTTCGTCTACCGGGCATATCTCCTTGTTTATTGTATCTATGGTTTAGATCTAAGACTGCCTTGTTAATTCAGTGGCCGCAAGCACTACTGCTGAGTAATTTGGTCCTGGTTCCGATTCTCTGATCAGGCTGTGGTTTGGGTGTTTTCCAGCTTGAATTTCTTAGTAGCCCGGAGTTGGGCTCTTTTGATGGCTAAATGCTGCCTCAATTACATGAGTCTTAAACACAAGCGAAATATGGATGTACCATAGTTCAATTTGCGTAATCATTAGGGCCTAATTTAGGCGAATACTTAACTACAGGTAGAAAAGAAAGAAGAATAGAATAGAACACATTTATTCGACATAGACACAACACAACAACAATAATCACAAAGTAACAGAGAAGAATAGTAAAAAATGGTTAAGTTGGGTTTAAGAATTATTGCGCCGGGCATGCCCCCACCGAAAGGGTTACCAATTCAACATTTGCTGAGCGTCAGACATCCAGCGCTGATTTTCAATTGGCACCCCGCTAATGACACCCGGACGTGGGTAAATAAAATTGAGGTGAGACGATACATATGTTATCCTCATGTTCCTTGAGTGCATACAGTCAGAGAGCATAACAGCAGAAAATAATGACGCCTCAGCTCAAATGAGTAGATTTTCTGAATAACCATCCCGAATAAATAATTCCAAATATTGAATTCCATAGAAAAGTAACCCAGTGATCATTCCATTGACCAACTCTTCAAAGGTCAAAACTAACGACACGGATCCCTTCAAAATTGATTCAAATCCGTCCATCCGCCAAGATCATCGCGGTGTTGACCTTGCCACTAATTCAACCACCATGAAACTATTAACTGGTATACAAATTAACCGTGACATTACGTGATATTGAATTAATGTGGAGTGCTGCCATCTAGTAACATGTTTTGATAACAAAGTCCAGGAAAATAACTGCAATTAGAGGCCAATCTGGGGGAAAAATTCTAGTTACTTCACCGGCATTACGTTCATTATGGTAGCAGTAAGGTTGCTTGAAAACTCCATAAAAATCGAAAAGGAGCAAAAAAAATGGAATGTCAAAGGGCCCAAAAATAGATTTTCGTTTTAATTGTGTTGCACACAGATTTAGAGCAAAAAAAAAAATATAAAAACCAACAGCTATACATAAAATTAATAAAACATGTTGAGTACGTTACATTAAGCCAATTACAGGTTCTCACGGCTAGAAATAAATATTAGTGTCTTACTTACTTATGACAATTAGTGAATCTTATGAAGTACTTTTTAATTAAAAAGGAATAAACATGTTCGGAGCACAAAATGTAGTAAAATCGAAACTTAAGCAAAACTGGCACATAAGCAAAAAAATGGGTTGTCAAAGGGCAGCTAATGTCTTTATTTCCTGGACTAAACATGGTTGTTGATATGATTGAACTTTTGACACTTAAAATTACATTTTATTTGTTGCTTTATTTATTCTTCATTATTTTGTTGTTATTCAGATTTTGTATATTTTTTTTAGATTGGCGCATGTGTTCTTCTTCTGTTTTTCCCTATTAGTAATCATCTCAGTATCACACAGTCCATCCATCGTTTATTTGGTTTACTCTTAAAGCCTCCTTCATTATTCCTTTGCCGTTATCCCCAATTTATCGGTCGGCGCCGGTCTTCTTCTTCTATACTTCTCTATTAATAACATCAGTAGTCACCCTCTTTTGAGACACATCATTTTTCTCACAGTCCATCCATTGTTTCTATGGTGTACCTACTGTTATAGCCTCTTTCATTATTCCTTTGCCGTTATCCCAAATTTATCGGTCGGCGCAAGTCTTCTTCTAACCTTCTTTATTAGTAACCTCAGTAGTCACCATCTTTCGAGACATATAATCTTTCACACAGTCCATCCAACGTTTCTTTGGTGTAGTCTTATGGCCTCTATCATCATTCCTTTGCCTTTCTCCCCAATTTAGCGCCAGCGCAAGTATTCTTTTTCTATATATACTTCTCTATTAGTAACCTCAATAGTCACCCTCATTCTGGCCATTTCATCTTACACACAGTCCATTTATCGTTTTTTTGCTCTTTCACTGCTCGTATAACCAAAACGATATCCACATTCATACTCCAATTTTGCCTCACGACATGTTCCTTATTCTCTCGTATGTTATTAATTGCCTTCGCAAAAATAAAGATATTTCAAACTATAGATTTGTTAGTTTTTGACTACAGGATTGATCCACATTTGCTCGAAATCGGGCGTAATGAAGGAAGAAGAGAGAGGCTTTTGTGAGATAACTCAGGCAACAAATAAATAAAGAAAGCTAAAATCAGGGCACTGATTTAGACTAAGCAAATAAGGTTATAAAAGTAATACAAACAGAGATTGAAGCGCGTAAACCCACTCCAAAAGCTGAACTCATTCAGTACAAAAGTGTAACGCAAATACAACTGAAATTGGAACACAGGTATCTATTGTTACAAAGTCGAACGTTAGATGTAGGTGACAGATAATAGCCAGTGCTAAGACTGCAGTCACCTGTACCTACACTATCAAGTAACTTATTGTCTGTGGTGGCAGCAGGTGAACAAATTGTGGATTTGAGAACGCCTGGCTTTATGTCCTTTGAGGGCTTGAGGAGTACAGAGTTTGCAGATCTGACTGATAGTACTTGGTTAAGTCCAAAATTTGACCCAATGAATATAGCGGAGTCTGTGTTGCCCGATAGCTACAACCTAGAGGTAATTAAGTCAAGAGTGAACTTCTAGGCAAGCGTGCTTCACCGTCAACCACACCATCGCTTACCATCAGGTGAGATAGTGGTCAATCGCGAGCTTATGGTTAAAACAATAAAAAAATAACATACTGACTAAGATGACTACTGAGATTTGAGCTAATAGATCTGCACGGAAGAAACATACATTTGGAGCCGACCACATATAAATTGGGCTAATGGCGGAATGACGTGTCATCCATCATCCTGCGGGTTAAATTAATGAGTAATAGTGGGTTCTTCAGTTTCTCTATCGTTGTAATTCCATACATCATCTACTGGTAAGGTACTTCTCCAAACCTTTTCTGCATCATCATTACTACTTGTGAATTGACATTTTCATAGCCCTTTCGCTCCTTTAACAGTACCATCTTCAAACAAACAATTCACCATGTATGAGTACTAGATAAATCATTACCATGATGTATTTTGATTTACGTTCGTCATCCATGTTGCACTGGTCACATACAAATAGGCTGTATCTAGTTGGATCCCATGCTCGGCCGCGCGCACATTATTTTGCAATTTACAGTTACTCTTTGAGTGTCTATGGCGAGTGTGTTTGTGTTAGTGTCTGATATAATTATTATTTTGTGCCAGTACGTGTTTCGTATGGTAATGAATTAACAGATAGATTTTGTACTTAATTCTAATTTTGTAACGAATTACATTGAAATCGTTTTTTTTTAAATGCATAGGTATATATCCTACCGTCATTGCGATAATTAGATCTGTATTACAAATTTCCTTTTCTTGCCATAGATTAAGGAAATCGTGTCAGCCATGCTCAAACAATTAAATAAAGGTCTCTCAATAATCCTTTAAAATAAAATATAGTTGAAGTAGAACTAATTAACAAAGAAATAATTAACACAGGCAGGATGTTCAACTTAGAAATTATGTTTTTATACTTCAGCTTTTCTTTTCTGATTAATTCCGTTACGGGATCAAAGAAAGTTGAACAGTTTCGCCGAGACTCATGCTCATCAAGATGTCGAGACTCGGCGCTTTTCTGGTGGTCGCCTCTGTTGATCCTGACTTGCAGAGAGTTGCACGTTCGAGTGGCTTATCCCAAATATGCTCAAGTTAGATCATGTTATTTCTAGTCTTTACTGTGATTTTAATTTTGTTATTTAGTAGACTAAACCGACAGCTGCCAATGACCAATTTTTTTTTAATGTTGCAAGCGCGGAGCATAGCGTCGTAGGTAAGGCTCAATCATAAGTGATTCATCGAATCGATGTAGCATGACACCTCAATTAAATTTTACTAATTGGTGTAAATAAATGTTTTATGAATATAAACGTAATATATTTAAATAACAACAAGGCGCCGGGTGATGACGGAATTACGGCCGAACTCCTGAAGGCGGGTGGAAAACCGGTCCTTAGGGCCCTTCAGAAGCTGTTTGATTCCGTCATATTCGAGGGCAAAACGCCACAGGCATGGTGCAGGGGTGTGGTGGTACTCTTCTTCAAGAAGGGCGACAATGCCCGGTTGAAGAACTATAGGCCCATCTCACTTCTTAGCCATGTCTACAAGTTGTTTTCAAGAGTCATCACGAATCGTCTCGCGCGCAGGTTTGACGATTTCCAGCCCCCCGAACAAGCCGGATTCCGAAAAGGCTTTAGCACCGTAGACCACATACATACGCTGCGGCAGGTTATACAGAAGACCGAAGAATATAATCTGCCTCTCTGTTTAGCGTTTGTGGACTACGAGAAAGCCTTCGATTCGATCGAGACTTGGGCTGTACTGCAGTCTCTCCAACGGTGCCAGATCGACTACCGGTATATTGAGGTGTTGAAGTGTTTGTACAAAAACGCCACCATGTCAGTCCGTCTTCAGGATCAGACCTCGAAACCAATCCTTCTCCAGCGCGGCGTGAGACAGGGAGACGTCATTTCTCCGAAACTGTTCACTGCTGCGCTGGAGGATGTCTTCAAGGTTCTGGACTGGAGGGGGCTGGGCATCAACGTTAATGGCGAGTACATTACTCACCTTCGGTTTGCCGACGACATCGTGGTCATGGCTGAGACCATGGAGGACCTCAGTATAATGCTCGATGACCTCAGTAGAGCTTCCGAAAGAGTGGGTCTTAAAATGAACATGGACAAAACCAAGATCATGGTGAATGCCCATGTAACACCCACTCCTATCAAGGTCGGAGACTCTACTCTCGAAGTTGTAGACGATTATGTCTACCTGGGACAAACGGTCCAGTTGGGTAGGTCCAATTTCGAGAAAGAGGTCAACCGTCGAATCCGACTCGGCTGGGCGGCGTTCGGGAAGTTGCGTGGTATCTTCTCGTCCAATTTACCGCAGTGTCTCAAGACAAAAGTCTATGACCAGTGTGTGTTGCCAGTGATCACCTATGGGACCGAGACGTGGTCGCTCACAATGGGCCTTATCAGAAAGCTCAAAGTCACCCAAAGGGCAATGGAGAGGGCTATGCTCGGAATTTCCTTGCGTGATCACGTCAGGAATGATGATATCCGCAGGAGAACCAAAGTTACCGACATAGCCCGAAAAATTGCCAAACTTAAGTGGCAGTGGGCAGGGCACATTGTTCGCAGAACGGATGGCCGATGGGGCCGAAAGGTTCTGGAATGGCGACCGCGAATCGGAAGACGATACGTTGGAAGGCCTCCCACTAGGTGGACTGATGACCTGGTTAAGGTTGCGGGAAGGCGCTGGATGCGAGACGCACGGGATCGGTCAATGTGGCGACGCCTGGGGGAGGCCTATGTCCAGCAGTGGACGTCTTTCGGCTGAAATGATGATGATGAATGATGATATTTAAATATAACAGTATTAATACACATAGTACATAAAATTTTATTGTAAAAAATAAGAAATCAACAATAAAATAAATGCGATCGATAGAATGAAGTCTGACATAAATGAGTAGAAATTAAATAAGGGGCACCAAGTTTCTTAACAAATGATTTATTTTTTGCCGTGACTTAGTTCAATTTTCGATCAACTTTCGATTACTCAGGATAATAAGGATACGACACTATTTTTATGTAACGATAAAGTGACAAATCCCCCAAATGTCAGTTTTGCCTCAATTAAAAATCAGAGATGCTTATTTTAGAAAGGTCAAAGCTGTCAAAGTTTAGTTAGCAAACAGATATCCTTTCTTATCAATTCCCAACAAAGCAGAACATATGACGTGCGTAGGTCCACTTCAAGACAATCATCCTATCCTAAGCTATAAATAGAATAATTTAACACGGGTCCCACTCGCCGGCGTCGTCTACTTACGTTTATAAATAGTACTTACTCGCACACAATTGATTTATGAACGCACAGGAAACGAACACAATGCATCTATTAACTAATGCGTAGATATCATCGATGGAGACGCCAGAATCCCACGCCACGGCGTACCATCTTATAAAAATAAAAGATTTGTGTTTTTGATTGGGTAATGAAATCCTAACTAATGTTATAAAGAGGCTCATTTAAGGTTCTGTGACAAATCGCAAAAAAAACAGATTGGTTTTAATTGGAAAAATTTGGAAATTTTCTAAGAAAAATCTGATGTATATAACAATAACAATATATTGGTATTTGTTAGAAAAATATCTCAGACCAACAAAAAAAGATAGACGTAGCGTCGCGAACATCAAAAGTGAAGCCACATTTTTATCTACGTGTGTTTGGAAGGGTTGCCATTTGTTGATTTTTGTCCCTATAAAATGGGTAATAATATTATTGTATGGGTAGGATAATATTGTTCGATTAAGATATTGTTGAGTATGGTATTGAACCTCAAAAGTAAACGATTAAGGTACATTATTAATTATAACTCACGAAAAGATTTTTTTTTTGTTATATTGCAAAATCTATTTAAAAATAAACAATTAGAAAACCTTTTATGCAATCCTTGCTTGTGTTAGGAGACTTCACTCTTTCGCTTAGCAATATCCATTAATTTGCATATTAATGCAAAAAAAAATACAAATATAAATAGACAAGTTTTAAATAATAGAAAAAGCAAACTTTATGTGAACGAGCGTTATACAGAGAAAAAAAATGCGCGTATTTGTGTGATGTATGGGAGTATAGGGGAGAGTGCGCTAATGTGTGAGGGTGTATAGTTTGTATGAGTTAAAATTAGTATATACAGAGAAAAAAATGCGCGTATTTGTGTGATGTGTGGGAGTATAGAGGAATGCGCTAATGTGTGAGGGTATATAGTTTGTATGAGTTTAAATTAGTATATTTAGTTCTACTCTGAGGTATATGTTTAGGTGTAAGTTATCTTAGCCTGTGACAGTGTCTTGAGATCGGAAGAAGTAAAATACAGCTACTTCCTATAACCATGCTCATAGAAATTCTATTAAAGGTTATAAGTTGCTGAAGCGTAAATCATAACATCGTCAAGTGTATGAGTCATTATGTAAATTGTTTTGAAATAATATAGATAATTATATTTTCAATCAACTTTATTAAATTCAAAAATACCACCATAAAAAAACCACTGAGTCCAAAAAGTAATACAAAGATAAATGGTACTATTAGATAAAGATAAATGTACTATTTCTTATAGCTACTATCCATTTTCTTTTTGTTATAGCTACTATCCATTTTCTTTTTGTTTCATTATTATTTGGAAATCTAAAATATTAAAATGACATAAAAAAATAAAACAGGAATATAACTCGAAGTAAGAAATCATATTAAATTTGTTTAATCTAATGGGGTAATTTGAAATCAAATTATGGCAACCCACGCACTTGTCACTGATTTCGTTCGTTGAAGTTTTTTGTTCCAAGGAACCTAAAATTCATAGTATATTTATTAAATAAACGATGTTATTTCAAGTACTTACATGTGAAATGTGATTCCGTGAGACTTTTTATGTGCTTTGCTATTGTTTTTACAAGTTTTCACTACACAGGAAGGCATAATTCATTTTTTTTTAATATATGTTAACTAGACGACGACTCGTAACGTACTAAGAGCGATGAGCATAGTTTTAGTGCAGGTGTGTGCGTGAGAGTGTATATTTACTTGGAGGAGCATAGTTTTGTGGCTTCACTTATGATGTTCGCGACGTTACGTCTATCTTTTTTTGTTGGTCTGAGAAAAATATACGTAAAAATTAACATTATCACCAATTTTCAAGGTCAATGGGAAGTAATAAAATTATTAGGTACAAAATTTAAAAAAATACTGGTTTTGGTGGCTCCTCCTTTTTTTAAACAAAAATAAAATATCTATACATACTCTAAAGAAAGATACGCCCCCTTTATCTGTTTGGGAGCCCCCTCTCCCCCCCTTAAAAACTTCTAAAACAATTTATTTAAAATTTGGATTGCTTTAGGTCAACAAGATGCTTATACCATTAAAATTTGAAGACTGTAGCTCCAACCGTTTGGCTGTAAAACCTTTGTGACAGACGACAGACAGTTAGACGGACAGACAGACGGACACGTGAGTGACAGCAATAGGGCTCCGTTTGGAACCCCATCGGAACCGTAAGAAACAAAAAAAGACACGCACCTATTGTTCTCATCACGCTCTCAGTGCGGTACCCAAATCCTTAAAGAAGAAGACGAGGTAAAATTGTTCGTAAAGATGCTTAATCTTTGTAAAAGGTTATCTCTGGAAGTACCTACCTACTATAGCAGTCACAGCAAATTTTCTCTGAAGTTGGCTCTGCGAACCATTGCGCAAGAAACAGTTTGTCATCGAGTATACTGCATAGAGTAAGCGAGATAGGACGATGCGACAAACGTAAGCGAGTGAAAGAGGCAGTTATGCAATGCTTCTACTTCAATATTGAAACAAAAATTGCAACTGCGCAGGGTCTTGCAGCCAGAGACAAATATCCACTGTGACTAATATACGATACTGTTCTCGCTGAAAGAAAGCTGTTAGTAGTTGGAATAAGTCACAGAGGCAAACCTGCGAGAAACATCCATAAAAGATATAAATCAACTTTTTTTTTAGCAACTTTTGCATCGAAATTATGAAGCGATGAATTGCGACAGTTCCGCTAAAATCAATGCCACTTGTAACGGCAAGCGACTTATCATTTTTATCAACGTAAATCTTGGTGTTTCAACTAGATCATTTAAAAAGCGAAGAAAAATAAGAGTCACTTTAAAGAATAGCTTTTTATCCGCGTGCTCAATTTTGATAACCGAGCAAGCGAAGGATTCCAAAATTGATCACGAGCGCAGCGAGCATTCAAAAATTAGAATCCTGAGCGTCAGCGAGGGAATCAAAAGAGCACGAGGTGAAAAATCTTTGCACTCGAGTGCAACACGTAACCACGACGTAACTTTTCATCCCATCTCAGCGAGGAAATGACTAAATGCAAAAAAAAAACCTTTTCAATCACAAGATATTTTATTCCAGTTTAGGTATTAACTACATTATGATAGGTAAGTATTACAGAATAATCTTAAAATTATAACAAATAATACTAAGGTATAATTAAGAAAAATTGAAAGTAACGTTACTATAGTTACATATGTTGAGTGTAATATTTTTGTTATGTACTGTAATGTTGGTTTTAGTGACTTGTGTACTTTTTTCGGTAAACTATCTGTCATACTTAATAATTGTACCGATTTATCTGATTCCCTTGGCGTAAATGTTGCCGAGAGAGGGCGATGGTTAGGTGTTTCGTAACGGCTCATTTTTGATGTAGAAGGGCCAGTCCATGGATCTGACTGAGGCTCTTTCAGTGGATTGGCTCCTAAGATGCCTTTACATATTTTAGACTTATTTTGGATGGAATCCTCTATGTATCCCTCTACAACTGCATTGGACGTCCAGCCTCCATGGCGCTTATGGAACAGGAGATCAGCTCCTGAATCGGCCAAAAGTGTGGCTGAAGTTCGTCGGAAACAATGACCCGTGTACAACAGGGGTTCTGGAAGTTCAATAAATGTTGCTATTTCCCGTAGGATACTGCCAATTTTATTAACACCCATAGGCTGTCTAACACACTTTCCGTTGCGATATTGTAGGAAAAATCGATTGACTGGAGTGTTAGGCGAGCGTATCTAACGCTTGATATTGCTCAACAATTGTTACGTATTCCTTGCGAATGACGAAGTTGGGTCTCTTTTGTCTTTGTATTAGATACATTAATTAATAGTAAGTCATCTGAATGTTTCTCAATGTTTTTGACATTAAGTTGTGTTAGTTCATTAGTTCGACATGCTCCGTTTATACCAATAATAAGAACAATCTGTTACGTAATGAGTATTGTAGTAGGTAATAGTACATTATGATATAAGTGCGGTAAGTTGAAAATAACAGCTGAGGCGATATTGCTAGCCCGAGCCGTAGGCGAGGGCTACAAGAAAGCAGAGGCTGTAATTATCAAAGCGCACGTATGTCATACGACGTTTTATAACATATTTATGAGGAAATAAATAAAACTCGGACTTTCTTAAACGAATACATCTTACTTACTTACGTACTTCAAGAATTTTTACTTGTTCACAAATTAGCGATGCGCGCGCATCAGCGCTTTTTTTTTAAGGAAAAGGCCCAAAAACAGCGAGTAAATATTACTAATAAAGTAAATTTATGTTTTTGTGTTGTGTTACAGATAAATGGTTGTAATTTAAAGTCAAAATTAATTAAATTAAAGAATTAAATGTTTATTTATTATATTTTATCTCCTAAAGTTAATTTTATTCATAAAATGTTAACCACATTTCTGACATAAAAACTCTTTGCTAAGATTTAAAAAAGTACCGTTCGTTTTAGACGGAGCATCTTGATAAACCGTGCGTTTTACATTACAATAACGCACAAATACGTAATGATACATTACGATATTGAAATTAGTGAAATAAGAGACCCTTTACGAGCAAATGTGTTATAAATTAATAAAATTGATATGCATGCATAATTATGCCTATTTACACCTACTTAGTAGGTACGTATTAGATTATGTTAATTAGTTGATTTATATACTTAAGTAGATATTGAATGTGCAACTGACTTACTTTTGCCGCCAAATAAACGAAATCAGGTGCTTCGTTAAGAAACTTTTCAATTTCAGATGCTGTGAAATCTTTGATTTTTTTGGTTGATGACCAGATAATCTCTTTTTAAAAATGCCACTAATTTAGGATAGGTGTCGATATGTATGTCTTTTTCTTTCATATTTATTGTTGCCTTTAGCATTGAATACGTACTCCATAGAGTGCTTGATTCCTTGGTCTCGGATAATTCAATAAAACATATTGTACTGTTTCAAATACTTCTCGAGTGATTGTTGACAGACAAAGCTCATTTGCGCATTATTAACAGTTTCAGTCAATTCTGTTGGCGTCAAAAAAACTGACGCGCGCAATGCAAATTTAAAAAAAAGTACACCAAGAAGGTTCCGAGTCTGAGTTTTTAACAAATTAAAAAAGGTTGTATGATAAATTCGGCACCGTGGAGGTAGAAGTATTACACCTATTGTTTAATGATGTTTTGAATTCACAAACTTAGAGCAAATGATGTTCTAATTCAATTTACTTTATCCTCTAGCGAATAAAAACGGCTTTTGCACTCAGATATCGAAGAGAAAATATACTCTTGCCGAGATGGTGGGATGAAATAGTACATTATTGCAAAGGCCGGGTAATAGGCAATTGCAGGTCGAGTATGGGATTGAAGGCCGAACCGTAGGCGAGGACTTCACTAATACGAGACAGGCAATTGCCATTTCCGCCAAGGAAAATTGTGCTTTTCTCAAAATAATGCAGAGAAATAAAACATAAGTTTTATATCATACATGATTTAATTTATTAAAAGTTACAACAACATTGCCGGAGCGTTGTAATGTTCCAAATTCAAAAAACGCTCCTGCAATGGATTTGATCAACATTGCTGGAGCCACAAATAATTTAATACTACAGACTACAGTACTGGAGCGTTGTAATGTTCCAAATTCAAAATACGCTCCCGCAATGGATTTGATTTGCTTTGTCCGTAAATTCGATATTTCGCGTGTTCTGTTTTCAAAAATAATGACAATATTTCCATGCATGTTTGAGCAAAATACTTTTAAATGTGGTGTATCCATTTTAGGCGCCTTTTCATAGGAAACCTGATAGTCCCTGGTATCTACATTGTAATTATGTATCCAAAATTAATAGCAATTAACACCTCGAAGAATTTCGTTGTGCTAATATCTACTAATTAGTGTAGTTAGTGAACCCTCATTAGGTATTGTATGATCTCGCGTGCATTATTTGTTCAGTACATGAATTGATATTGCAAATTGACCATTTATTTACTAACGTTATTGCGTCTGAAGCGAATGCACTCGTTCCTGATACTCTCGGTGCGCATAGTTTTTGATATTCTAAATTGAAATAATTCGAATACCATAGATCAGCATTGTGATTTGTGTTTACGGATAGGTACCTATATACTTAGAATGAATTTGAAAATAAAACGTAAGTTTCTAATCTTTTTAATTATTTTTATACCGCACTTTTAGAACAGTGAAATTAAAGGCCATTTTGTCAATCGACTTTAGACGGAAAATATTTTTCCATTCATGTAAAATAAACTGCCAACTTTCTAAAATTCGTTCCAATCAATACGTGAATAAAAAAAACTTACTGTTCCACATTTGAAAATATAAAATGGTGTGCAGTGCTCCACTTGCTAACTAGGTAATATTAACAACAAATGTGGTGCTCAGCGCTTTTCATTATGCTATATAATGTGAACGTAAACACACATATTTGTGTGGGCTATAAAATAAGCACGAAGTTGTAGGCGGTAGCGGACGAATGGTGAAAATAAAAGTATGGTCTATGTTGTCTATGGTTGAAGTTTGCATCCCTGAGTTCTGAGCATATATTTATTTCATGGATTTTCTTTAAGTAAATTGGAACTTGGAAGTTCCAAACTTTTATTTATAAATTGCTAAATGTATGACGTTTAAAAGTTTTCAAAATAAGAAATTCCCAGAAAATTACTTTATTTTTCCCTAATGATGAACAAATGGCAAATTGACAACTCACTTCAAAAAGTTTATTTTATCTGCTAATGACTCGTTAGTCGATAAAAGTGGGAACTTTTTTTGGTCATCAGGTAATTAGTAAAACTGGACTTGCCTAATTTAGATTCCAAAAGTTTATTGAAATCTTGGCCAGAACCTCTTTTCAATAAAATAGACGATGGCCACAAAATCGCGTGGGTTCTATTACTAAATATAGTAATACATCAGATTCAGTCATAGAATATAATAAAAATATATCTTCTCTTTTTAACCCCGACAGAAAAATAGGGGTCTGAGTCTGTGTACCTGTGTGTCTCTCTATGGCATTATAGCTCCTAAACGGATGAACCAATTTAGATTTAGTTTTTTTTGTTCGCTAAGTTACTTTGTCAAGAGTATTCTTAGCAATGTTTGAATAAAATCGGTTCAGCCGTTCAAAAGTTATCCGCATTTTACTCTTTGAATCTTCGGGTTCTTTCGCAAGATATCGTGTCTTTAATATTACGTGTTTCGATAGATTGTCGATAGATTCGTGTCTACTACTAGGTATATTATATTCAGGTTAAAAAGTATGAAACAAAAATCCCTGGTTCCCTGACGCGAGTAAGGCGAGTTTTTGCTTTTTCGAGGTTTTTCTGTCAGGGGGTTTTTAAATTTGTGTTTTTTTTATTTTTATTTTACAGATGTTTTAGTCTCAGACAGTGTAATACCTAAACCAATTCAAGATTTAGACTAAAATAAACTAAACGTTTCTACAAATTGATCCTCCAAGCCGCTAATGAAAGCAAGCAAGCTCTCTAATGAATTAGTATAGGAATAGAACTAAGAATTTCATAATAAGTTAGCTATATGGTTTTTCAATCATCAATCAATGATTTTTCTGACAAAAATCTCAAATGACTTCTGTAATGTCAATTTAATAAAACAACTGCCTGCTTGCCTAGCCTTTTGCCAATTGGGTCGGCTTCCAATCTAACTGGATGCAACTGGATACCAGTATTTTACATGGAGCGATTACCTACCTGACCTCTACAACCCAGTAACTGGGCAATACGAAACCCCTTGGCAAGACTGGTGTTAGATTATCTAGCTTCACTACCCTTAACGACTGTCAAAATCTTCAAATGGTAGCCGGGACCAACGGCTTAACGTGCTTTCTAAGACGCAGAGGAGTAAAAATTAACTACCTATTATTACAGTATTATACAAAAAAAAACTTTTTTTTTAATCAAACCCTTTCATTTGATGCCCATATCATGGCAGTGCACAAAAAATAACTAGTCCGCCATCTTGGGTCGCCCGCCATATTTGATTTAGAATGACCTTACTTAGCAAACCATGCATTGTCATCAAAATTAAACGTGTATGCAAAATTGCATCTTAATAGGTGTCCTAACACCTATTAAGATAACTGCTTTAAAATTCAGTTGCAAGATTTGACCCGAACACACATACATACGTACATACATTGCAACTTAAATAAAAGGTTGTAAAAATGTATAATGTTCTAAAGTGCAAGAAAATAATTGCCTACTTATTTATGGTACCTCTGTGTCCTCAACAGCTTATTTCGTGGCCCAACTCCCAGCTCACACGTAACGAACACCATACACTAAAGATTTTTATTTATTTATGCAAATTTCTTTGGTAACATTCGACATTATTATCATTTGGACCGTTATGCTCTTCTTTTTATTAATTTAAATCTCCATTTTTATTGCTTGAAACAATATGAATTTATAATATGTAGGTTATCTTTCATACGACTTAGCAAGTGTGAAAATAAATTTAATTCAAAAATTCCGACTGCTTAAGAAGCGAACTAAAAAGAAGAAAATCATGCTGTGCAGTCGGTGAATACATATTTACGAGCTGGCTGACGAAAACCAGATGTATCCTCCCGATTGCACAGCATGATTTTCTTCTTGTTTACGTCTTTTTAGTCCGCTTCTAAGCAGTCGTGATTTTTTGTTTATTTTTTTCAATTTTTTTTCTAATTAGGTACATTTAAACATACAAGTGTTGTATATTTTTGAAATCACGAAGGGTATGGAAAAAAAGTTATTTAAAAAAATCAAAAAGCCTGACTGCTTAAGAAGCGGTCTATTGGCATTTTATAAAATTTTACATTCGACTAATATTAAACGAAAACTTCGACAACAAAGTCTTTATTGAACACTAGAGGACGCCTCGCGGTTTCACCAGCGTAGTGCCCGTTCCCCTGACAATACAGGGATAAAAAGTAGCCTATGTCACCCGGGGATAGAGTAGCTTCCCAACGGTGAAAGAATTTTTGAAATCGGTCCAGTAGTTTTGGAGCCTATTCGGTACAAACAAACAAACAAAAAAATCTTTCCTCTTTATAATATTGGTATAGATTGGTTATATTTGATTCATATGTAAGCATCGTTTTTCTTGAAATGCATCTGGAATTCAGTGTCCATAGCGACAGAGACCACTTACCATAGGCCGTTCGGTTTTACCTCCCAAAAACTTTAACAGAAGAAGCATTAACCTTTGTCTGTAAAATTTTAGCATAACAATGAAAGTTAATGAGTTGCACAATATCTTCGTTACGACTGTACCTCAGACTCGTGACATCTTGTTTGAAATTCTCATTTACGTGCGTTTGGGTCAAGGATAAAATAATAAAATGTGAGTTATCATTGTGATTTGTATGTATTTATTGCGCTGTTTAAAATCATTTTTATCTAGTTGATAAGTTGAGCATCATTGAAATATGCTGAAGATTTGGGCAAACTTCGGGCGAATAGTTCTACCGTCGCGTAATCATGGTGCAAATTGGTTCAGTTCCGTTTGGGTAGACGTTGAATTGTTTTTGGAAACTGGGATTGAGCGTGAGTAAAAACTCGCACTTAGGCCTAGGCTTACGTGGAGCGATGACTTTCGCAGGTTGGCTGGTAGTAGCTAGACGAGAAGAGAAACAAATAATAGTACATTATGGTACAAGTGTGTAATGTTGGTGATTACCGCAGAGAATGGCGCATTGAGACCCGAGCCGTTAGGTGAGGGTCTTAAGAGAGCCGAGGACGGTAATCATCAATACACACGTGTATCATACGACGTTTTTCAACACACTTGTGAAGAAAATAATACTAAAAAATCATTTCCAACAGTGAAAACGAGTTGTGAAATTTTTTTCGCAATGGCGGGCAAAATTAATCAGTTTTCCTATGGGCGCGCATCTAACAATGGCGATCGGCCATAGACTAAAAATAATGAGTTATCTTTTTTTTGGCTTTTCGCGGATAGCATTTTACCCACGTACAAAATGGGGAATTTCAAGTTTTTTTTATTACAGACAAAAACAAAAGTTATATTTAAGTGAAAGTTTTATTTATTAAACATGTACAAGTTGAAATTATTTATTTAAATACGAAGTTTCATGAAATGTGTTGCATTTGTACTATTGATCACGATCTTTTTTGTATCGAAACTTTTTTAAGAACAAAGCAACTCAACCAATAAATAAAAAAAAGAAACTCTTTATCTCACTTGTGAATAATAGTAATGAAAAAGTCACAGTTTGATAACAGGAAATAGCATATAAAGGAGGTTCAATATCAATATTGAACCTCCTTTATATGCTATTTCAGTTATTATGAAATTCTAGCCATCTAAGTTTCCGTGTACAAATATTTCTAAACATTCATGTCGTTTTGGAGAAGTATCCAAAAGTAGCGATAAAATATCGTGTTGTTAATTATTTTTTTAAAGACTTTTATTTTTTATACGAAAAAACCATGTTTCACAAATAATGTACATGAAACAATAATATATATTTTAACCAAGCCGTTACTAAGGAGTATGCTCTAGAAAATTAGCGTTGATATTATCTCTCAACGTAAAGCGGTTGTAGGCCCTTAAGTAAGGTAACATTGGTAACCAATGGTATCAAATTTAGTTTTAATGCGTTTTTTCATCAATTGTTAGTCTAACAAATAGTCAAATAAATAATTAACTCTAACGTATTTGACCATTTATGAGGCTAACAATAAATTGAAATCAATTAAATACTCTTGACACACTGACAAGCGCTCGCATTCGATAGTTACCTAACAAAATACAAATGCAGTCAGTATTAGCTATCCATAACGCTTACCGTTACAGATGACGCTGCGCCCTCGTCACATCTACTCTTGCGCAAGCCGTGGTGTCACCGCAAGCTACTGATCTAACAAGTGCCCACATCTGCTGAATATGTAATTTGTTTATGTTTCCTTGACCGGTATCTGTGATTTGTTAGCGGTTTTTGTTATTAGGTTCGTGGTTTTTTCTATATTTCCTTCTTTTTTATACAGGGTGTTTGGAAGGGAGCTGTACATACGCCTAGGGTAGAAACTAGGGATAGTCTGCTACCTACCCCCGCCCATTATATTGACCTTGGCCTCAAGGTTTTTTTTTAATTTATTATTATTTTTTATTTGACTTTTTTATGATTTTTTGACTAAAACTACCTGTAGCTCAAAATCTATCCATGGGACCGGTCGGCTAATGGTCTTGTTTTAATCGTTAGAGTCTTAGGGTCCTGCAAAAAATTATTTTACACCAGAAAATTGTGGAGAAGAAAAGTTATGGGGCCTGAAGTACCGTAGTAAGGTAAAGAAATAATTTTAAGGGCAACTTTCTATGGGGTTTAAAAAAAAACTAACAGGGTTGGAGTTCTTCTGATTTTTTTAAAACATCCTCAGTCCATGCCCTTTCTAACGATATGCTAAAAGTGTATTTATCACTTTTAGTTTTAAAGTTATTAATTAATTTCCGCAACTAGGGCACTTTTACCACCACGAGTCGACATTTGTAAGACAAATGTAATTTCCAGAATTTAAACCAGTTTGGCCTACAGTTGGCAAATTTGTTGTCTCACTCTTACACGAGAGCAACATGTAAGAGACAAAACATGTCATGTCATGTCTCTTTCGCTCTTGGGTCGACGGGGCCGGGCAGGTAACTCGTTGGGGTCTTTGTTAGTCAGTCGAGATTTACCCATCTTAGCTAACTTACGTACTTGCCGTTACGACGCTCCACTGTTTTCGTTAATTTTGTTGAGTTTGTTATTACTTCGTTTTTGTTAAGTTTTGTTATTTGTTACCTTGTTGTTGGCAAAATGGCTGGATTTACCAGTGAAGAGTACACCGACATGCTGGTGGTGTATGGAATGGCTGATTGCAATGGGCGCGAGGCACGGAGGATTTATCAAGAACGGTATCCTAACCGGCGAGTGCCTAACCACCAAACGTTTGGCTCAACTTATCGGCGTCTGCGAGAAACCGGAAATTTAAATTTCCGGGAACCAGCCGTGAACAGATTTCAACCAAATTTGGCTGCGGAAGAACGCATATTGGCTGAATTTGAGGAAGATCCGACCAGAAGCGTAAGAACCGTAGCCCGGACGCTTGGTTTAAGCGTGTGGAAAGTCTGGTCGGTTCTTCGCGAAAATGGACGTCATCCTTTCCACTACACCCCTGTTCAAGGTAATTTTTTACATAAAGTTTTTGTTTTTAGCTCTTATGTAATGAACTAGCATGTGAATTTCATAGGCAATTTTTAAATTAACATGAGCATGTGTGTGAGAGAGAGAGAAATGGAAAGACAGAGATAGCAATCAATGTTACATAGCTACTAATTCATAAGGAAACCGCTAACGTTGATATTTTTATTGTTTTAGGCTTAGAGGATAACGACTATGCAAGAAGGGTGGAGTTTTGCCGCCACTTGCTCCATACGGACGTGGAAGATATTAATTTTTTACGGAGTATTCTCTGGACTGACGAGTCCAAGTTTGACAAGGAAGGAATTGTAAATTACCACAATCTCCATCACTGGGCACCCAGAGATCAAAACCCGAGAGTCAAGAGGCACAGAGGTTTTCAACGAAGGTTCTCCGTGAACGTATGGGCAGGCGTCATCGGTAATCGGTTGATAGGGCCGCACTTTTTGCCAGACAACCTAAACGGGCAAAACTACTTAGATTTCCTCGAAAACGATTTGCCTGATTTAGCGGAAGAAGTGTTTGACGAAGATCGGCCCATAGTCTTCCAGCACGACGGCTGTCCTGCTCATTGGAGCCTAGCAGTGAGGGAGCTTCTGGACAACTGCTTTCCTAATTCTTGGATTGGTCGGGGTGGGCCAATTCCCTGGCCCCCAAGGTCGCCTGACCTTACCCCACTCGACTTCTACGTCTGGGGAAGGGCGAAAGAGTTGGTGTACGCAGAAGAAGTACCAACAAGGGAGGTTCTAATTAACAGGATCCACGCCGCATTCGATACAATGCGCGAGGAACTGCTGCTTAGAACGGTGACCGTGGAGATGAGGAAGAGGTGCCGAGCATGTTTACAGGTCATCATACAGGTTTAATGGTCATCAATTTGAACAAAATTTGTAATTAATTAAAATTAGTAATTAATTAAAATTTGTAATTTAATGACATTAGTCATTACCAAATTTTTTGTTTCATTTGCCATCCTTTTACGATCGAACACATTTAATTTTCATTAGTTGAAATTTTTGCTTGAAGTGCCCTAGTTGCGGAAATTAATTAATAACTTTAAAACTAAAAGTGATAATTACACTTTTAGCATATCGTTAGAAAGGGCATGGACTGAGGATGTTTTAAAAAAATCAGAAGAACTCCAACCCTGTTAGTTTTTTTTTAAACCCCATAGAAAGTTGCCCTTAAAATTATTTCTTTACCTTACTACGGTACTTCAGGCCCCATAACTTTTCTTCTCCACAATTTTCTGGTGTAAAATAATTTTTTGCAGGACCCTAAGAATCTAACGATTAAAACAAGACCATTAGCCGACCGGTCCCATGGATAGATTTTGAGCTACAGGTAGTTTTAGTCAAAAAATCATAAAAAAGTCAAATAAAAAATAATAATAAATTAAAAAAAAACCTTGAGGCCAAGGTCAATATAATGGGCGGGGGTAGGTAGCAGACTATCCCTAATTTCTACCCTGGGCGTATGTACAGCTCCCTTCCAAACACCCTGTATATTTAACGATAGGCTAACGATTGACCAATAACTCACGCTGGTAAGCGATGATGTGTTCAATGGTGTAGCACGCTTGCCTAGAAGTTACCTATTCACTCTTGACTTAGAGACCCCAAGGTTGTAGCTATCGGGAGACAAAAACTCCGGCAGGGAATTCCACTCCTTAGCTGTGCGCACTATGAAAGTATTCGCAAAACGCTTTGTACGTATAAGTGGGATGTCCACCATGTAACGTAAAATAAAACCTCCTACTTGTAAAACACATTGTCTATCTATTCGAACGATACTCGAGCACCATTATCTATCATCCTCCTGCACTTATCCCTATTTATCAAGAGAGCAATTCTTCTTTGACTTTCATACATCTCTATCTATGTCTGATCTCAAAGTTTATATCATCTTTCATAGGAAGACCCAATCACGTTCATATATTATTTATTCTACATCCTAAAAATAATACATTATGTTATAAGTGCGGTAAGTTAGAAATTACAGCCGAGGCGATATTGCTACAAGAAAGCAGAGGCTGTAATAATCAAAGCGCACGTATGTCATACGACGTTTTAGAACATATTTGCGAAGAGATAAATAAAACTCGGACTTTCTTAAACGAATACATCTTACTTAATTAAGTACTTCAAGAATTTTTACTTGTTCACAAATTAGCGATGCGCGCGCATCAGCGCTTTTTTTAAGGCAAAGCACAAAAACAGCCAGTGTTACTAATAAAGTAAATTCATATTTTTATGTTTTGTTACAGATAAATGGTTGTAATTTATGGTCAATAGTACATTATGGTACAAGTGTGTAATGTTGGTGATAACCGCTGAGACGCCATTGAGACCCGAGCCGTTAGGTGAGGGTCTTAAGAGAGCCGAGGACGGTAATCATCAATACACACGTGTATCATACGACGTTTTTCAACACACTTGTGAAGAAAATAATACTAAAAAATCATTTCCAACAGTGAAAACGAGTTGTGATTTTTTTTTCGCAATGGCGGGCAAAATTAATCAGTTTAACCAATGCGCGCGCATCTAACAATGGCGATCGGCCATAGACTAAAAAAAATTAGATATCTTTTTTTTGGCTTTTCGCGGATAGCGTTTTAGCCACGTACAAAATGGGGAATTTCAAGTTTTCTTTATTACAGACAAAAACAAAAGTTATATTTAAGTGAAAGTTTTATTTATTAAACACGTACAAGTTGAAATGATCTATTTAAATACGAAGTTGCTTGAAATGTGTTGCATTTGTACTATTGAGCACGATTTTTTTTGTATCGAAACTTTTTTAAGAACAAAGCAACTCAACCAATAAATTAAAAAAAAACTCTTTATCTCACTTGTGAATAATAGTACCTAATGAAAAAGTCACAGTTTGATAACAGGTGTCATTATGTGCCTAATTGCGGTGAAATTAGAGCCACTTTATGAGCAAGTGTGTTAAAAATTAATTAAATTAAAGAATTAAATGTTTATTTATTATATTTTATCTCCCAAAGTTAACTTTATTCATAAAATTTTGGCCACTTTTCTGACATAAAAACTATTTGCTTAGATTTAAAAAAGTACCGTTCGTTTTAGACGGAGCATCTTGATAAACCGTGCGTTTTACATTACGATAACGCACAAGTACGTAATGAGTTACATTACGATATTGAAATTGGTGAAATAAGAGATCCTTTACGAGCAAATGTGTTATAAAATTATTTAACAAAACTACACACTGTAGGTACAGTATTACTCGTATATTGTGTCTCGTATGTGTGAAAAATATTATAGTATCGTATCATAATTTGAGCTTCATTGCTATTTAATTCAATAATCTAGTCCTGCTTGCCACTTAGTCAAATCGTTTAGTTTTATTATCATGCCCCTCATCTGTGCCATGATTAATCTGCCTTCCGCTTCCAGCAGACATTTATTTATTCTAACACAATGACATCGATATACTTCCTCTGTTACATGACGTATTTTCTCCGACAGTCAATGAAGCGACATTCATCAAAAACAGTTCAGTAGTTTAAGAGAAATCAACAAAAGAACTCTGTGTGTCACAGGTCACAGCTTATAGATTTACATCTGATGCAAAGGATAATTAATTAATAATCTATTTCACGTAAGACTTAGAATAGCGTTCTGATATGGACGTTTTCTGTCACTATAAGCTTTGATAAAGTCTGCTGAAAGTTTCAGTGTCAGCGGTATGAATGGACAGATAGGTATATCGTGTTTTGACAAAACTAACGCCCATCTAATTTCGTGTCATTTATCATCATTAAAAACAAACACTCCACCAGCCTATTGAATGCAATCTAAACCCAGTTTATTATCACGAATTTCCTACTCCACTTTCAAGTAAGTAAACAAACAAAACATTTTCTAATTACCCCTAAATCTTTGAATTTCAAACCCATTGCCTGAGAAAAGTAAAATTATCAAAAAAAAAATTGGCCACATGCGAGTCGGACTCGCGCACGAAGGGTTCTGTACCATTATCGCAAAATACAGCAAAAAAATCACGTTTGTTGTATGGGAGCCCCACTTAAATATTTATTTTATTCTATTTTTAGTATTTGTTGTTATTGCGACAACAGAAATACATCATCTGTCAAAATGTCAACTGTCTAGCCACGGTAAAGATATAGGCTATCACAGTTCATGAGATACAGCCTGGTGACAGACGGACAGACAGACAGAGACACGGATTGTGGAGTCTTAGTAATAGGGTCCCGTTTTTACCCTTTGTGTACGGAACCCTAAAAAAAATTACTCTTTAACGACTGCCCTAACTAAAGACTTGTAATCTCACTAGCTGCGTCTAAACACATTCAATTGAGTCAAGCGTGGCATTAGGTGCCTTTGTTTACCGAGAAGTTTCTCATAAACGCGGGTAATTTGTGAAGAAAAAACTAGATAAACACTACGTGTACCTACTTTCGTTTTCCCGTAGCTTGTGAGTGGTGGCAACTTTCTATACTGCATGGTAGGTTGATGAAGGTTTAATTTTATGAGTATTTAGTGCAGATGAAGGGTTTTTGCAAGGATTTAAATAATTATGAATATGTATGGGGAAGGAGAGGGTTATATGAAATGATTGATGTATTGTATGAGGAATGACATGAAAGAAAAATATCAAAAAAACATATTCGCGAACTAGCTGACCAAAACCAGATGTGTCCTCCAACTGCACAGCATGAATTTCTTCTTATTTAAGTCTTTTTAGTTCGCTTTTTAAGTAGTCGGGTTTTTAGATTTTTCGAATTAACTGTTTTTTACCCGACTGCCGAAGGAGGGTAATGTGTTTATTATTTATAACTTGTCAGTTAACAATTATTTTTCGAATTATGTACATTTAAATATATAAGTGTTATATATTTTTGAAATCACATCATAAAGCCATTGAGGTAATAATGTACTACGTACAAGCCCTTTATTTTGATACCCCACACGATGGGTTTGGAAGTAAATGGCACCCAAATGCCGCCATTTTTCCATTTTCCGATTTTGATGTAGCCAGTGACAATCGCAAGGTTAAGACGAATCGATTGATGTAAGAATTATCAAAATCGCCCAACGCGTTTTGTCTCTAGAACGCCACATAGGAACAAACATACATACATAGATATGTATGTAAGTTTGTTCCTATATGTGGCGTTTTTCGTAGACAGACACATTACCCTCCTTCGGCAGTCGGGGAAAAAGAAGTCAGGAATATCGTAATGCATGACAGGACCAAATGGTAGAAGAAAACGGATTGCGTCGACCCCAATTTGGTAATATGGGACAATCTCCTACCGTTGATGATGCAAGAGATTAAGACAGAACCGATGACTGAAAAATCAAGAAGAAAACTCATGCTCTGTGTGGATACATATGGTTTGGTGGTCAACCAGCTCGCGATTGTATCCTCCGACTGCAGACCGTGTTTTTTTTCTTGTTTACATCTTTTTGTTTCGCTTTTTTGTTCGCTGTTTTCTCATTTTATTTAACTTTTTTATTAACATTTTTTTTACTGTTAATATATGAAGTGGTATATATTTTTGCAATCACCTCTTAAAACCCTTAATTTTGTTACCCTATTCGAGAGGCTTGAAAAAAGATTATGCACCGTATGGCCCCCAAAATCCGCCATATTTGTTTTTTTTTAATGTCTAAGAAAACTTGCGGTCAAGACGTGTCTAAATATATCCGTCTAGCAGTTTGAAAGACATGACGCAAAAAAGAATATTATGTACATACAAGATACGCTCGAAAAACATAACCCGTTCCTTTATATAATATATAATCTTTTTATTTTATTTTTTTAGTTTCTTACGACTTATTGTCTTATGTCGGGCATACGTTGTCGCCCCATATCTAAGTAATAATGCTGTAACATGGAAATATTGTAAAACCAAACCATTTTTAAAAGAGTAACCATGGAGTTTCTTGCCGGTTCTTCTCGATAGGAAATGACCAACCCGAACCGTGCACCTTTTGTCGACGTTTTATAAGTGCCCATGTAGACCTACGTGAAATAAAAAAATATATTTTGATTTTGATCTTGAAGTCGGGTAAAAATACATACAGTCGAACATAGAACCTCCTCCTTTTTGGAAAGTCAGTTAAAAAATATCCTTCCAACTTTAAACGTTCTAATAGATATTAAAATAATGCATCAAACTCAAGTAACGTAGGACAAGGGCAGTGAAGGTGATAATGATGAAAACACTCAAAATTATACCGAGTAATATAAAATAATAACTAAAAATTATAATTAGCAATTACAGAGAACGAGTCAAACCGCACTGTTCGGAATCAGATAATGAAATGGAAGCCAAACTTAATTGAACTGCACTATAATGGTTTGCAGATCCACAGAAACCCGATTAAAAATGAAATTCGCGACCGCGTTCATAATATCGTGCGCCAACCAGCGAACCAGTAATGACGCACAATGACCTCATTAAGTAGCGGTCAGTATTGTCACCAGGCTTAATAAAGCTAATATATGCGCGGATACTGTTCATCAATATTATGGCCAGGCCGAATACGGGACGTGGCCCAAATACCGGCCAATTGGGGCGGTTGTGTTTATCTGTTGTAGTGGTACTTCCATCCCTGAAAATAGTTTTGTAGGGAATCTCAAAATATTGAGTTCAGTTGGCATTGAACATAATTTTTATTTCTGGCTTGTTGAAGGTCTTACACATGTGTACGAAGATCAAAGCAAAGATGGTAGGTTTATTTATGTATATATACTTTATTGTACACCAAGATAAAAACGTATAATTCAGAAACCTTAAAATAAAAACAAACATACAACAGGCAGTCTTATCAAGTTCTGCGATCTCTTCCAGGCAACCTAGAACGGACAGAGATAGCCAGGACACGATACGGGGTTGCACTTGGTGCCAATTTAAATCAAATAATAAGTTACAAACACTGAAAGCACTACATACAAAATACTAAAATAGACACATACATATAAATATACAGACAAGAAAACAATACAGCTCCAACAAGAATAAGATCACAGTGACAGGTAGCGCTCCTTTACAAGTCAAGTTTTTGTAAGACACGCACATAGCTAAGTGTAAATACTAATATGGGCGAAGTGTATTATAATATGATATGAAGGAAAAGAGAGTGAATGATCAGGTGACGAATGACGGAGAAGAATGGTAGAGGAATGAATGGGAAGAATAATGGAAGCCATGCTTACAGCTTCGCTGCAGCCAACTGCCTACCCTACCCTACTTACCTTCTTACCTACCCTACTTACGTTCCTGCGTACCCTACCTACCAACCAATGTTTTTTCTATGGCCATTCTTTCGCGGGGAATCTTAACACTGCCATTCAGAAAATGACTTCAAAAGCAACGCACAACGCCATCTATCGAATATGGAGTTCAACTGTCCGAGTATGTGAATTGCGGTATTTTGATAATTTTACTTCTTGAACACTTTAAATTCATCTAACTTTGATAAAGTGAGCCGATTGCGATGAAAAAAAAACTAAGTAATACTTCAAGTTACCACAGATAATATAATATTCGCATTACGCACAATTTTTATGTATAAAAGTTCATAAAACTCTCATTTCTCTCTCGTTCTACATTGGTTTCGTACATTTTACGTGATGCGTGCACAAATAAATAGATAAACAGACATCAATTCCAAAAATGCTGGGCATGGGATCTGTTGGTTATCCTTTAACACCCTAACTATATATTTTGGAAATATTCACGATGTACAAAAATTACTTTTCTACGGATTTATTAGGTACTAGCTGACCCCCGCGGCTTCGCTCCCGTCAAAATTATAGCCTATGTTACTCGGGAATAATGTAGCTTTCCATAGGTGAAAGAATTTTTGAAATCGGTCCAGTAGTTTCGGAGCCTATTCGGTACAAACAAACAAACATACAAAAAAACAAAAAAAAAATCCTCTTTATAATATTGGTATAGATAATGAAATAATGATAAATTTAGGTATAATGATAAATTTTATTTTTAAGGATGTATGAACGCGCACATTGCGCATTTCTCCTGAATCTAGAATTATACATTGGTTCGCTGTATATTACCCCCATAGCTATATTAAGGTTAAACTAGTCGACGGCACGAACTATTTTGTGCGCGAGGTTAAAATGCATGCTATCTCATCCCACAACACGTGCGAAATATATAGATGCTGTGAAGAGCAGTAAGAAGCTAGTTCGCGTACGAATTAGCACTTCTGCAATCTTTTATCGAAATGGATGATGATTTAGGACGAAAACGAGCGCGCGAAATTTTATAAACAGACCTTTGGGAGTCTAGATTTCATGAAAAAACTACTGAATGTATCTGAACAAAATAAAATTATTTGGATTGTTGAATTACTTATCTATCCCTGTATGGAGGCCGTTTTTTAATTTTCCTTCTTTTTATGGTATTTTTTTGCGCCCAAAGATACGTTAAAATTAGTGTTGAAATATGGAACTTTCGACGCTCATAACTTTCAAATATTTTATTTTTTTATTTTTTCTGTTCCATACAGGGCTAGATAATGATGAGACAAATTGATATCTTTTTTATTTTGAAAGTACATCGTCAAACAGTGGAGTAATCTCTAGACTACGTTTGTATGGAAGAATTTTTGACTTGTTTACCCTTAAGTATAGTAATATGATTTTCATATTACAGTACGAATTTCTGTTATAAAAAGTATTCCATACTAATTATCCGTTATATATATATGGCAATTTATTACCACATAATACGAGCTGCAATACTGTCGATTGGTAATTATTAACTTGGAGAATGCTGTCAAATCGGCGCGGCGATCAATTTGACATGACAGCATTCGCTAAGTTTCACATTATTTCGCAAATCATGCTGTTCTAAACAGACAGTCATTGGACTATAATAAATCATCAGTAAAGGCGCCGCAGACAGTCCCATCGCGACGTCGACAATGCGACAACCTTTTTAAAATAAATTGTTCTACGAATATAATTATTACCCACACTCGTACAAAGGCTGCCTGCCACCACAGAGATAAATCTGATTAGATAACGCAGGCCCCTCCATCTGTATGAAAACCAAGCCACTTATGCACATACAATTTAAAAACAAATTTAGGTACTTACCCTTATTGCCTCGGCCAACTTTTTCTATACAGTATTTACAGCTCAATAGGTAATTAGACATTTTTCTAGATTTCCGGTGCCGATAATGATGATAAAATTAAGATCATTGATCGTAATCGATCGTTTTTTGACACCTGAAGTACATACAATCGCGTCGTCTAGTTAGTTTCATATCTGTGGTTGCCACACACTGGACCGACTCGACAGTGCGACAACGATGGGACAAATTATACTGTTCTAAGGATACATAGGCATTGTTTTCTGGTCTATAGAAATTGTTTTACGGATATTAAACCTGTTGAACAATTTCTTCAAAAAATAATGTCACGTTGTCTCTTTCGGCCTGTTTGCGGGTGCCTAAAAAATTTCGATGAAAAACGGTCATCGGATAGTTGTCGCGTCGCGTTTGTCTGCGGGAACCTTTATATACTCTTTACTTTTTAAACATTACAGTATAGTTTTCTCTGCTATTGTATTAGTGTTAGCTCTTACCTAACAGTAGGTAACTGTCTCGTCATTCAGAGAAAGTACTGGGTTCAAATATTTAACTTAAGTATTACATCTGATGACAGGTTATGTAAGGTTATATTAAATGTGAAGCAGGTTTTGGATATGGCGGTTAAGTTATCATAAGCTATGAAGCGTGATTTTATGGTCGAAACTAACCATAGGCATGCTAGTATTAGGTACTAATCTGTTCCATAGGTAACTTCATTTCCTAATTATCACCACAACAGTGATTATGTCATCATTAACTTTAATTTAGCATATAAGCATAGACATATTAACAACAGTAATATTAATAACAAACGTTCCTATGTCTATACATATAAGGCTAGATATAATTTTATTATACTTGCTTTGAAACTATACACAATATCCTATGATCAAAATGGCCATGGACACAAAAATGCCTTTTGCATAATTATTTGGCAAACCTTGTTAGACCGACTTCCAAATAGTTAAGGAGATATAACGGTACATCCACCTTGTTTGGTACTGATTAATTATCTAGAAAGTTAATTTAGAGACTAAAATATTGACACCAGGATTTCTATATTGTAATACCGACCTCTCTATTGTATTACATGGAATTGTTATAGGCTGATTTACTTGTACATTATGTTCGGTTTGATTTATAAAACCTTTCAACATTCTAACGCTCTCCCTTCTTTTGTTCCAGAAACCAGTGATAGTAGCGGCGGTGTCTCCTGCGTGTCGATCGAATGATGAGCGGCGCCGGCGGCGGCCCCTGCACCCCGCGCCCCTCCCGGCAGCTCCCGAGACATGGCCGCCCTCTCCTGCTACCAGCCCTGCAGGTCGCACCTCGCACAGCCTGCTAGGTAACACTCGTGCTCTATGTTACACCTGAAGGCTCTGTCACACACTGCGCCCCCCGGCAGCTCCGAGACATTGCCGCCCTCTTCTGCTACCAGCCCTGCAGGTCGCACCTCGCACAACCTGCTAGGTAACACTCGTGCTCTATGTAACTCCTGAAGGCTCTGTCACACACTGCGCTAACCGGCAGCTCCGAGACATGGCCGCCCTCTTCTGCTACCAGCCCTGTAGTTCGCGCCTCGCGCAGCCTGCTAGATAACACTCGTACTCTATGTAACTCCTGAAGGCTCTGTCACACACTGCGCCCCTCCCGGCAGCTCTCGAGACATGGCCGCCCTCTCCTGCAACCAGCCCTGGACAGTATCTGGAGCAGCCCGCTAGGTACGGTCCTGGAAGACCAAAAGTATGATGCTCTTAGTGCGGTTAAGTACTTGCGGTGCGTAGACTTAACCGCTCCCTCATGCTACTAGCCCAGCTGGTGCCGACCTTGCATAGCCTTCTTGGTAACTTTCAAAGGACCAGAGGGCTTAGATCAAAAGCCATTCTTTGAGCGATATCGATTGCTAGTTGCCTCTGTATCACCCAAAGGTCGACTGGTAGAAAATGCCTGATAGGCATTAAGTCTGCCTCTGTATGTTTGTGTGCATGAAGTATTAAATAAATAAATAGATTGTCGAAAACTCCAAAATGTATGGGATTGACATGCCAAAATGTCACGTAGTTTTTCGAACGACAGAGTTTTTGTTCGCGGTCGTTATCACTGATAGAAAGTCACCTTGGACTTTAGACCCTCAGAAATACGATGTTCTTTTCGTTCATGAAGGACCAGATTGCATCCTCTGCAAGCCTGGATTAGTCATATTATTTCGTTGCCCTTGAGGTTACCGTGAAGTTAACTTCTTCCAAACTTAACGGCAAATCATGACTTTCACTTCCATATACTGTCTCCTAATGACAAAAAATAATCCAAACCACAAGGCTAAACTACAGACAACGACACTGCACAACGATTAGATGCCAGTCGATTGCAGTCCACTTAGTTAGTTACTGCATGACACAACACTAACACGCCTTGCTGCGTAGAATACAAAAACTATTCGTAGACATTTCAATACTAAGTTCCAGTGACATTGTGGAAAAATCTAGATCAACGCAACTATTCCGGCATCCTAACTAGCCCATTGTTATTGTGTTTCGTCAACTGAACCTTTTTTTTCCAATTTCAGTTTTCACTCAGACTAGACATCAACTAGATTATTATAAAAGCGCGCTGTTGGATTTCCAACGCTCGGCTCAGCGTTGAAAGTGGATAATCCAAAAGCGTTTATTTAGGTGTCACCTATTTCGTGAAAAAGGGGTAAGGGGTATAAGGCTGTGTTCGATAAACATGACTTAGCAGCACGTGCTTTAGCTTAAAATATATACATTCCCGTCTCTACAAGTATTTTGCGCTTGTATTTTGACAGTTGTAGTACAGTGACAGGACCACAGATAATATAATACTAGCATAGACAGGACGGAATATTGCTAAGGCCGCAATTCCCATGCAAGTTTCTATGTAACATTGCGAGGCACGATCAAGCGATTGATCATACTAAACCACGTTAGCCCGTAATGTAATGCAACTTGTATGCGAGCTGGGTGCAGATGGAAACGTAGCTTACCTATGTTTAAATGAAGCATTCTCATGTGCCCCAAGTGCTAAGTAGCGTGGGCGTCATCTCTGGAATGGATCTGCCAAATACCAGCTTGATGCACTAGAGTCTATCGAAAAACGGGACAAGAGGCTCATCAGCAAAGAGGCACTGGTCTAGTAAAAGCTCGAGAGCCTTGAATACCGTCGTCGAGTTGTCAGCTTATCGGTTTTTTATCGGTTGCATTTCGGGGAGTGTGCGATGGAATTGCATGATCTAATTCCACCCAGCCCGTTTCATCATCGGACTACAAGACGTACGGCGACGCGCCATCGGTACATGGTGGACATCCCACCCATAAGCACTAAACGTTTTGGAAATACTTTCATTATGCGTACAGCTAAGGAGTGGAAATCCCTGCCAGAGTCTGTGTTTCCGGATAGCTACAACCTCGGAGTCAAGAGTGAATAGGTTACTTGTAGACAAGCGTGTTACACCGTCGACCACATCATCGCTTACCATCAGGTGAGATAGTGGTCAAGCGCGAGCCTATATATAATAATAAAAAAAATAAGCAATTATAAATCCCAGCCGAGTGTAGATAATATCTAGATTTAAAAAAGTGTGCCTCAGTTCCTCACGCCTTTTTCTTCAACTCCGACTGAAATTTGATATGTAGAAAGGTCATATTTTACCATTAATAAATCAATGCATTTAACAAACCCGTGACGTACACAAGTATGGCGGCCATTGCGGCCAGCGCTTGTCGTTAGTAGCCGAACTTCGTCGGACGGAACCGAACGTCTCGAGAGGCTTTTTCGTGACATGACGATTTCTACCAAGCCAACTCCTACCGCAAGCCGCGCTAAAGAACTTCGTTCCAAAACTCTAAACAAGGTCCTTTTTCTTTACACTCCAATAACCAGTACACTTTCCCATTTCCAGGTGTCTAGACGACGACGAAGACCATTACCAATCAGTAAACTTCTCGCTCCGGCGACAACAGTTCATCGAGAGATGTCATGAAGCGAGGGGTCTTCGCACCCGTGACACCATCCCTGAGGTCTCGGTGAAGAGGACCAGGGAAGAGCTGTCCAAGCATGCGTCGCAAGCCACACCGCTAAACCGCCGGCTCAACGTGGAAGCCGGCTGGTCGAAGGTCGAAGAAGTCAGGAAGAAGTTTGAAGGAGCTGCTAATTGTCCGTCGTTTTCGAGGTCGTTTGAGTCGCCGCCTAGGTAAGAAAATTAAACCTCTTATTAAGTTCTGGAACCGTAAGTATTATTAAGTTTGACGCCAGTGCGGAAGAGGGACGGAGGTATACATGATCGATAGCACCATCCCTTATCCGGATTGAAATCATGATTGGATTAATACTTCACAATTCTGCACTTGAGCAACATAAAAGAATAAACTTATTTCATTGATTCAGATAGCTTCAATCATTTACAAATTCACACAACAACTTCTCAAATTGTAGTATGAATGACAATTAAACCCACTGTCGGTTTTCTAGCGGTAAAAACGTTCATCTAAACAATCAATATAAATTCCGAACCAGTTGTCTTAAACGAATTCAATCAATACAATATTACGGGTTATGAATGAAGGCCCAATACGGAAGAGAGATGGACGATAAACTATAAAGAATTACTTGACCATCCTTTTTAGGGTTTCGTACCCAAAGGATAAAAACGGGACCCTATTACTAAGACTCCGCGGTCCGTCTGTCTGTGTCTGTCTGTGTCTGTCTGTGTCTGTCTGTGTCTGTCTGTGTCTGTCTAAGTCTGTCTGTGTCTGTCTGTGTCTGTCTTGTGTCTGTCTGTGTCTTAATGGTTCGGAATAAGCCTTCGTGCGCGAGTCCGACTCGCACTTGTTTCGCAACGGGACTCTTTTTAACATAAGAACTAAAAAAAAACCGCACTTCTATGAACCTTCCAAATTCAACCTTTTTTGCCAAATTAGGCAGACTTATCAAATGATCACAGTTACTCCTCGCTCCCCAGGCGTCGCCTCGCAGACTCGTTGTTCGCAAGCTTCAAACTCCCGCGGAAGTCGAGGGAAGGCATGGCGGCCCCCAGGTCCTTGGCACAGCCGCAGCAGCAGAAGAGGAAGTCTGCTGTCGAGCTGCTGGCCGAGACCAAGGCTTTCTATGTGAAGTCGGAGACTGTGCTGGATCGGAAGCAGGAGTTGCCGTTGAGGGTGAGTTGGTGAATAGTTAGATTAGGGAGGGATTTTATTAAAGATAATTATGGAATTATGGAGAAATTATTAGTGGCATGTATCGTCGGCTTATCTGCTAAGGCCGGCGATTCCGAAGTAGTCGTAGTACTTTTTGTAGGGAAGCTTACGCACTACATCCGAACTCTATCCACCATTATCTGTCATAATTCAGAACATTTTGAACTCGGCAATTAAATCACGGATGTTGTGCGTAAACTAAGGCTAAAAGTTCGGGTGGACCAGTCTTTTTTGGTTTTCCTTTAGTAATTCATTAGTTATACCCTAGAATCTTTTGTGCGCTTGGTTAAATCAAGTTTAATAGATATGGCATAACTAGAACAAATTTCCGTGCGTTCAAGCGCTTTTGCCATACCTATTATTGGAATCAAATATAACAGCTTACAATGTTAGGACCCATTAAAATTAATGCTAATTTTTATCCGTGGTGCTAGGTAACTGGGCTTATCCCAGTTGTAAACGACCCTTTGTGCCTATTGGTCTTGTTTGTTCTGTCTCCTGCTTGATATGGAGGGAAGTGGAAATTTGTATTTTCTTACTCCTCCATTTTCTTTTCTGATTAATTTCGTTGCGGGATCCAAGACAGTTAAATTCATTCTCCGGGACTTCGTCGAGCTTCATTGCCTCGGCGCTTTTCTGGTGGTCGCCACTGTTGATTCTGGCTTTCAGGAGTTGCAGTGGTTTGGGAATAGTGCGGTGGGATTGTCACAAAAAAAAAAAAAAAAAAAAAGATATGGCATATATTGCATATCATCAAACTTCCTAGTAGATGGGAATTATAACTATAAAATGTTGTTTACCTACATCTACGGCACAATTGCAGCATACAAAATGAAATACTGAACGAATTGTATATTGCTGTGGAAGAGCGGAGTCTCTTAACACAGACATTAGTTCATTAGGAGGAGGCTCCTGCAATCACCAAGTAATGTAAAACTTTTTGGTTCAGAATAAAGATTTTGTGTTTGTATTTTGTTTCTGAAATGGTTTCATTTGCTTTACAGATGAGTAGTGGTCTGGGACAGGCGATAGCTGCGGGAGGTTGCCACCTCGTCAGCTCCGGAACCTTGAACAATGATGCCTGCTGTAATCCCTGTAAGTATATATGATGATGTTTCAAAACCAGTATAAGCTGGCTTCTCATTCTTTTGAAACTCTACTAGCCCAACTCAAGATAAGTGCGTTATCACCGATGTGCCATAGACTGTACCATCATACGGTGATGCAAATCAAAAGTGTGAATTTGTTAGTCCAAAAGCAATGGACATGCAGTTTGACATATAAACTGTCTAAAAAACGAGTGTGTCCAATGAGGATACACTAATAACGTCAGTTTAAACTTGGAACGTTGACTAAGGTCCATAAATATTGCTGGTAACCGTTCTTATAACGCGCACCGAAGCAAAGGAGAATGCCCATTTTGTATGGAGAAATGTACTGACCGAAACATTTTAGTGTCCTGATAAAACACCATTATTTGATTATGTTACCTTACTTAATTAATTACACGTACCAACTTTAGTCAATTTTCACTGCGGGAGTTAAGAGATATTGAACGAAATATATTCCTTTTTAGGTTACAGTAGATTCACAGCAATATGGACTCTATGCCAACATATGAGTATTGTTCCACTATATGGTCTCCCTATTATTCTACTTATGCAGATAGTTTAGAATCCGTTCAGGCTCGATTTGTGCGGTATTTATGCGTGAAAAATGGAATCCGAAAAGTTATTCCGGAATACAAAGATAGAATGAAAAATTTCAACTTGATAAGTTTAAAAGAAAGGCGTAATAATTCTGACCTATTAATACTTCATAAGATTATAAATGGTTCCATCGATGCCCCATTAATAAACTATTTTAACTTAAGGATTAGCCAACGTAGTATGCGTCAGCATCACATATTTGATATTCCATCCTCAACTTTAAATACCTCATTTAATAGTCCCCTTACACGCATGGCAAGGCTGTACAATGAAAGGTCCATCTCTTTGGACAATCCTATTGATGTCTTTTCAATGAAGTTCATAACATTCAGACACTTCCTATTGGATAATGGGCATTAAGAGTTTGACTCAAGCTCTTGATGCTCATTACTATTAACTGATATATTGTGATATATGTTTAACTAGTTTAGTTGTAGTCTTAATTTTGAATTTTGTAAATGCCATGCATACCTATAATCTGTATGATTGCTATGTAATTTTTAACTTTAAATGTATTCTTTTTTGGATGGTTTTAAGCAGTTGTACTGTTGGTGTGCTTAATAAAATAAAATAAAATAAAATATTTAAGACTAGAGGACGCCTCGCGGTTTCACGCGCGTAGTTCCTGTTCCCGTGGGAATACAGGAATCAAAAGTAGCCTATGTCACCCGGGGATAGAGTAGCTTCCCAACGGTGAAAGAATTTTTGAAATCGGTCCAGTAGTTTTGGAGCCTATTCGGTACAAACAATTAAACAAACAAAATAATCTTTCCTCTTTATAATATTGGTATAGATTTGTATTCGTTAGACATTATTGTCCAGAAATGATTGTGACACAATAAACTTTTTTTAAGTACTGTCCATGGGCATTCTCCTTTGTATTAAAATCAATTCTAATGCCGTATAAGTGCAACTAAATATAATATCAGTTTTGCACAGATCCTTTTTTTCGAAAAAAAAGGAGTATATCATTTTCCGAAACGTAAAACTCTATTAAAGCAGTGGTTGGTAAATCCCGTACCTATCTTAATCTGCCATATTCGAAAAATATTCACAACAATACAAAAAATGTAAATAAACTCGCGCTAACAGCCCAAAAGCTATGAAATTTTACATATCGGACCTCACGCGACACTAGCACCTCTAGCAGCGAATTCATATACGGTAGCACCAATGATATTCAAATAAACAGATACGTTATACACTCACAAAACAATTGAAAAAAGTGTTCCGCGCAGGAGCGGCAGTACACATACACACTTTTCATTCAACTGACATTTCACTAAAAGTCGAAATGGCTTGATAAAACCAACAAGAAAAAAGAGACAGCTAGTGTTTGTCACTTGCGTGTGAATGTAAACAAACATTATTCTGACCACCAATGTTGTTATCTTTTTCTAACCTCCAAATATCAGAATATTAGGAAAAAAAAAGAAATAGTAAATTGAGGCGTATTGCGTACTTACATATGGTATGAGATCCCTTCTGTTTTATGTACTTTGGTATCATAATTGGTACAATTTCTAAATACACACGATGGCATTTTTTTAATTTTGTTTTTGTTTCAACAAAGCCTATCGCTCTTCGCCATGCGTGTCATAAACTAAAGACAAAAGAAAAAAAAGGAAAAATGGTCACAATTGTGACCTATTCGAGTCTTCACAATGCGCGCTCTCATAACATATCTGATTGGATAGCACCCATTGGATTTGACACCTAGGATTTTACCACAGGCATAAATCTAACTACATAAATAACGCAAGTCCCTCCAAAAAGGTGAGTCAGATTGATTGACGAAAAATATTATGTATATTCGAGATTTCATAAGGAAAAACCAGAAATTTTCTACAACACATCAATATATCTTCCTTCGACACACACAGCATAAAACTGCCTTGTTTTGACATCTCATCTAAGATTAATTGCGAAGACTCGGCATCGTTAATTCAAGCTAACATGATTGTACTATCAATCATTGTCAACCGCAGTGGAATCAGAACACATCTATGTGGAGGAGAGATTACTTTTGTAGTATGCTAATTTGATAGTGTTTTCCTGTTATGGGTTAAGAAAGCATAGGTTTTGGATGACATTATTTAGGTATGAAATACGTTCTTTGGCCGGTATTTCAGATGCTCATGCTCAACTCAAGTCAAATTGGCAATGGACAGTTGAGATTGGTTGGCTTTTTTTGTTTTAATTCCAAGATTGTAGACGCCCCAGACGCTACCGAACTCTTTTTACACAAAATCATTAGAATTCAGTAGTGTTAGCATGTACTTGGAACGTACTCGTACTTGCTAACTTGGACTTTCATTTTCATTCAATACCTACCACACATTTTTTGTACTGTCTGGCGTTCAGGCTATTGCTCTATTGAGTTCACATATGTCAAGCTGAAGAATCATATATGCCAAACTCGAGAGTTGTGATTGGTTGACAGTTGGTTGGTAAGTGTGGCCAATTTTGAGTTTGGGTCGAGTATGAGCATCTGGAATACGGGCTTTTTTCTTTCTTTCTATAAATACCTTATTACGTGAACCACCTTTACGTCAATTTATTTGGAGTTTACTTAAAGTAGCGTGTCTTCTTTTTACATATGCCTTGATCAGCCGTCATTCTCCATAATCGGTACTCAACACTTTCCTAACAATATCATTCTCTACTCAATGCATTGATCGTTTCTTCGCTCTTCCTTCACAGTCATATTCAAACCCTTCCTACAAAACTCAAGGCCACCATCAATAAATTCCAAAATCTCCTAAATCCTGCAATATTTTGCACGTTGCGCGTTGATCTCTTCCTCCAAGAGTTGAATACAAAGATAACATCTAACAAATTTTTTCCAGACGCGACCACTCGCAGTATGGGTCCCGCCCGTCGCGCTGTGAGCGCTGGCGAGGGACTACAGAATACACTGAGACGACTGCTGGAGCACGCCGATAGCAGGGAGAATGTGTACTCGCCGCCTTTTGCTGTGTGTAAGTACACATCATTATACAGTTCTGTCTGAAGAGGGAAAGAGGTGTTGCCTAAAAGTTTGTTATTACCACTTCTTGCCATCTGAAACTTTAAGAAACTTCTCCACTGTCAAAGATGGGAGGTTTGCACTGCCTGTTGTATCTTTCGACATTCAAAAAGTGCTGGTTCTCATTCAAAAAATATTTTTGATCAGTTAAAAATGAGATACCTACAAAACTGCAGCGTGTAAAGTACTCGCAAAGTTTCTTTAAAAATCTTACCATTTTCTACTTCAGGTACACTTTCAGCGCACAAAGTATACGCTGACACAAGACGGCTAAAAGACTCCTACCCAGAACGGGAAACCATTCCTCGCTCACAGCACAACTCCGGGACATTCTCCGGGACTTTCTCGGGAACCTCTTCATCAGGTACCTCAGGGTCCAAGGCCCAGAAGTCAGACCCTGACCATAGAGAGAAGATGAACAGGCCTTTGAGCTTTGGAGACGCGAGGGTGTTCTTCCCGGAGTCTTTCGTGATACCTCGGCAGAGGGCCAATGAGGTAGTGATTAAGGGTGGTTATTCTATGCGTGAGTATACTGATCCTTTTAGTTTTTCGTAGAATTAAATAATAATAATAAATAAAGTCTTTAATCGGTTAATTTTAACTCAGTACAATAGTTAACCAATAATACAGTATAACTATTTTCTTAATACCTATTCCTCGGGCATCATCGCATTTTCAAATACAAACGAATGCTAATTTCCATGTCCATCAATTATTAGATTTATCGTGTATAATAATTTGAATTCAGAACTAACCCTCAGTTTCCCACCTTAAAATTATCGGAGAATTAATGTGACAAATTGCGACAAATTGTGAAATGTGCACGCGTTATCTGCTGTGATTGGTTGAATTAATTTACAACAGCCAATCACAGAAGATAACGCGTGTTTGACAATTTGTCACATTAATTCTCCGATAATTTTAAGGTGGGTAACTGAGGTTAAGTACTTTATTGTTGTTTTGTTTTGATTTCCGTGTGAACTATATAGAGCTGTAAAACTATCTTTTTGTCATCATTCCTATTTAGGCTATTTATTAGGCTAGATATATGATGCAATGATGAGTAGGATTAGTAAAGGACCAACATAGACTATCTTACCTAATCTTATGTTGGTCCTTATATTTGGTAGAAGTTCCGTGAGACAAATTTTGGTCCTTTTTGTTCAGCATTTTGATACCACACCTAATATTATTACTAACAGCTCCACTATACCTTTCCAGCGAGTTCCCACTCGTCTCCCGAGAACATGGAGCTCCCGGAGCCCGTGGTGTCGGGCTCGGGCTCCCCCGCCGACCCGGTGGCTGCCATCAGTCCGCCGGCGCAGTACGCTCACTCTGCACCACGGTACATCAGGTATGTCTCAACTTCAGCTCCATATCACCTCCCAGCGAGCTCCCACTCCCACGAATTGATATTGGGATTTAGTCGGGAAAATACCCTTTATAACAAAAACTTTACTAACTAAATGCTTTACTTACCTTTTTATTGTCCATCATCAGCTTCTGCTTAGTCCTTTCAATTTTCAGCTAAACTAACCTAAACCTGCAGCTTATCACCACCACCACCAGTGTTTAACATGGATCGACTGCCTCCACTGACTAAGTGTTACCGAGGTGATCATGCAACCTAGTTGGTAACTATGGGTACTAGGTTGCATGGTCGCCTTCGTAAAGCTGGTCTCGACCTGCAGATGTCCCACGCGTCCGTTGCCTCCCACACCAGGACCCGAGGTGGCGGCGCGTAGTGTTCCACGCGCGCCCCTTTTAAGGTTACACTAGTCGATCATTCTTCCATACAAACTTAGTCTGGCGATAACTCCACTGTTTGACGATGTATGTTCAAATGAAAAAAATATATCAATTTGTCTCATCATTATCTAGCCCTGTATGGCAAAAGGACATAAATATTTAAAGTTATGAGCGTCAGAAGTTCCATATTTCAACACTAATTGTAACGCATCTTTGGGCGAAAATAAATACCATAAGAAGAAGGAAATTGCAAAACAGCCACCATACAGGGATAGATTAGTCGTTCAAAAATGCAAATAATTTTATTTAGTAGTTTTTTCATTATAATAATACTCCCAAAGTCTGTTTATAAAATTTGGCGCGCTCGTTTTCTTTCTAAATCATCAATCATTTCGCTACAAATTTGCAAAAGTGTTAATTCGTACGCGAACTAGCTTCTTACTGCTCATCACAGCATATATCTCTTTCCCACATGTTGTCGGATGAGATAGCATGCATTTTAACCCTGCGCACTAACTAGTTCTACTAACTAGGGCAGGACAACTTTAAGGGTCGCGGGGGAGTCAAACCAGCCAGCCTCGCTCAAGGAGGCTGGCACAAAATTGAGTCGACTGCAGTACATGACATAGAATATACCATGAGACACGGGCCCCTGAAGTGAATACATTTTGGCACTCCCGCCTTAAAGAACTGAAGTATTTCTTCAATAATAAGCGCGCAGTTGTATGTGCAGGTCGAACTCTCACTCGCAGCCCAGCATGCGTGAGGAGGACAGCGGCTGCCCCAACATCAACAGTCACAAGTCTCTGCCGGACTTGCATACGCAGACCAGGTGCTATCCTGAACAGTGAGTATACAAATAACCAGCATAATAAAGCTTATGTCGATAAACATTAACATTAAAATAACATGACACGCGCTTGTGATTTGCGGCACCTTTAGCTGAAAATGGCAAAGATTAGGCCGCTGGGATCCTTGATCCTGGTCGCCAATTCCGGGCTCTTTGGTCCTGGTTGGTTCTTAGGTGCAACGAGACCACGATCAATCGACTTCGACCGTAGCAAGACTCCTCAAAATAATGTCCAGGATGTTGTTGATCGACTGTGGTCTGTCTGGTCTTAAGCTAAAGGATCACCCAAAGTAATGTTACATATCCTTTAATTAAGCGCAGATAGGTAACTATCTAAGTTTGGTGGTTAATTTACTTTATCATATACCGATCCCAGCCTTAATGGAACCCCACACCATTGCAATGTTTTTAATTTTCCATAATGAAATATCGACTATTTACTTCACCATTTATGCGACGTATCTAATTTTACAGATACATTTATATTCATTCGTGCCTGCATCTATCATCTTTTCTATTCGCAGTGTAAATGTCGGCCACACGGACACAATAGGCCGCTCGCCCCGCCGTCGCCGCCACTCCACGCACCAGCGCACCGCGTCCTGCTCGTCTAAGGGCACCCGGTCCAACCACTCCTCGCTCATGTCCTCGTGCGACGCTTTCTCCGAGCATCCCTCACCGGGCGAGGAGAACTATCAGTCTTATAACAGGTGAGAATGGTTCATTTATCATTCGGCTGAAAGACATATGAGTGGACATAGTATTGTCAATTCCTATCTACTTTAAAGATAAGAGAGGTATCATCAGCTAACAGTAAAATATCACAGAAACCTTTTATATGTAATGGGATATAATTTATATACCAAGAACAAGAATAGGCCCAGCATTGAGCCTTGTGATACGCCTAACCGAACTGATAGCCCGGAAGACTTCATACCGTTAACAGCTACACATTGGTACGTATTATGTAAATAAGAATTTATAACCTCAAGAGCTACATTTTAGAGACCGAAATAACATAGTTTACGCCATAACATGTAATGGTGTACGCAATCAAACACTGGAGCGATAACAGAAAAATTGGATTCTGCAATTTCTCTTTTGCGTTTAAAATGTATAAGTTGATCATTTGATTTATTGTTGCTCTAAGCTGTTGAATAAACTTATCAAAACATTATCAATATTCTTGTTTTTTTTTTGTTGTAAAACTCATCATTTAATTACAATTTTTATTTGATTTCCCCAGTCGTTGCGGCTCATCGTTCGCTCGCGATTCCGGGGGCTCCAGTGGTCACTACACGCAGCGCAGCGCTCCCGCACATAATGCGCCGCATCAACATAGACGCACTGACTCCGGCTCCTCAACGCAACACGATCATGAACACGCCAGGTGAGACCTACATACACAGACAGGCCTCCAGCGGTCACTACACGCAGCTCAGCGCTCCTGCACACATCTCCTCTAAACTATATCCATGTATCGTATTTGCATGGTAAATAAACTGCTCCTAAAAAATTCCTCATATTGATTTTGTACATTTTTATTTATGTCAGCAAGATAAATAAAAAACATTCAAATGTTACAAGTGTCTTAACACTTCATTTTTAAGTGTCTTGAACACACAAAATAACCATAAGCCAAAGACTACACAACACATAAACGGTATTCCTGTCCAAAATATGATTCCTTGAGTGCCCCAAGCGTCCAAATACCTGCACCATTGAGGTAGTAATGAATGCCACTGAGGCTAAAACGTGGCCACCTATTGGATTCAAACTGACTGATTCTAATCATAAAATCACCATAGACTCGAAAAGAAGAAAAACATCTTTAAATACATAACAAAACTATAACCCCTTCATGTAATCCCCACAGCCGCTACAATTCCTACGTGTCAGAATACGGCGCGTCCCTCGAGTGCTACGTCTCAGCGCCCCCGCAGTTCCAGGACGGAGCCCCTGAGCCACCCGCCGTCCCACCAGTACCCGCAGCTCCTCAACCACACCATGCACATCATCATCACTATGCACACGCGCCTCGGGTTGGGATACATTTCCAGGTAACTGTCACTCACTAACTAGCCTATATTTATATGACAAAGGTAGGTAGGTATCTTCTTTTTCTACACAATTATGTTTTCTGCTAGAGTGAATATCACTAGGCTAATCTTTCGATATACATAATTAAAAGACCAAGCTTCCGGCAACAAAGCTAAGTGAATGGGTGTTGGTGTTGACAGCAGAACTCAGAATAACACTATGGGCTGACAAATTTTCTACTTTAGAGCGGATGCAAATTGAATGAGTGATAAAATTGATGTTGCTCAGACAATGAAAACAAAAACTTATATTATGATCATATAAAATCATCAATTCTTCTTCTTCTATAATTTTTTATACGATTTCATTTTAAATAAATAATTTCAACACAGCTTGTAACTGCCACACTGAAAGACAATGCTGATTCTCTTACGGAGATAGACATAAAAACATCATTCAAACTTGTATGCCCATGTTGCTAAACTAGGCAAACCTTTAGATGTTAGGCCGAAGGTAAAATAAAAAAATAAAAAAACTCCCTCCTATAGAGTGTTTAGGCTTTTTGTTGGTTTTTCTTGGTATTGAAACCTAGATAGTAACCATTTTCTTTTTAATTTTATAGGCTAGCGCTCCCCCGCCTCAGTTCCAAGACGAACCCCCTCTGTACGACTATGGTGACTACGAGTGCTCGTACAAGACGCCGCTCAAGTGCCTCAACGTGGCGCGCAAGGAATATGCGAGGGAGTATACTAGGTAAGGATCATCTTTGGATCAGCTCAACCATCTTAACCTGAGTAATATCTTGCACGATGAACAGTATGGGTTCATCAAATAATGTTGGTCAACTGACACCGGTATCACTCTATTAAACCGACTTTAATGTGTGGGAAGGGAAACATGATGCCATAGATCTTCTGCGACCTATCACAAACGTTTGATTGCGTAAATCACGAGACATTACTCCTGAAACTTAAGCACGCGGACTACGCTAAACAGTTAAGCTTAACATAGTAAAATCGTATTTGAAAGATAAACATCAATGAGTTTAAATAAATGGTGTCAATTCGTCGGGATTAAACGTGAAAATGGGGCTACATCAGGGCGCAATTTTAGGTCCTTTCTTATTTTAGTTTATATAAATTATCTGTCCCATTTATTGAAAAGCCAAGTCAGCTGGAACTGTCATCTCTTTGCTGCTTTAATTATATTTAATTTTGAAGGTTTCATTTTTATCTGCAGGTATCACGAGCCGAGTACTGAACTAGTGAATAAGCAGCCCCAGTACCAGGAGTTACGTATGCGACCCCGTGTTGACGATAAACAGGAGTACGTCAATGCCACCCAGGTCAGTACTGAACTATATCTTGAGGTTAATTTTACCGACAATATCTAATAAATGTTTAACGGTTAATTTTTCGACAGTCTGATTATGTCAGAAGAATAAATATGGTGGTTTGACATGGCATGTGTCAAACAGAAGATGTCAAACCACCATTTTCAGCCCAATCGCGCTAGGTATCCGTATATAACTCTAAGCTAGACATGACATCACTAATTCTATACCAATCAGTGCAATATGGTACCTTGTTGCATAAAAAGCATAGAAATTTAACTTAAAAGCAAAATAATCTCTCTTTATTCCAGATATGTCAGCCGACAGAAGAGGTGACATCGCCGCTGGGCACATTCAAGAGACAGCGATGTCTGCGGTACAAGCAGCGGCGACCGCGACCCATACTGAGGTCCAAATCTGATATCTCTGATAGGTAAGCAATTATCTTACACAATAAATAAGCAAAGGGAGCAGTGGTGGCCCAGTGGTATAACGGCCGCGACTTACAAGTTGTTGGTCGGTCAACATCGTGAGGTAACCGCCATGTCCCAGAACCGAAAATTCGAAGACATGTGACATCCACGAACCCACACTGGACCCTCGTGGTGGATGACGGTCCATTCCCTCACACAGAGAGGAGGCTTGTGTCCCAGCAGTGGGAACATTAAAAGGATGATGATACGCAAATTATAATAAGTAGTCCATCTATGGTGTTGCGACAGACCTAGGTGAAGATGGACGAAGGCGCGGGTGGTACAACCAAAATTGATCCTTAAGATACGATTGAAGGATCTTAATCTGAGATCGGATGGCATGGCAAAAGGGTAGGTTTTTGCCCTGAGTGAAATCAGACATACAACAAAAAACTTAAACCATAAAATAGTATATATCAATAACTCTTCGTTCAACTTCCTTCAAGTACTATCACCATTATTGAATTATGTGTGAAATAAACTTGGTGCTAATGTGCTAAATGCATTTAGTGATCTGTAGTGCAAAATGCAAATGAGCCATAGGCCGGTATTCCAGATGCTCATGCTTATGCTCAACTCAACTCAAACTGGAAATGAACACTTGTGTGTGTTGCACAAGTCCTAGATCCCAAACGTCCCAAACATTACCGAAATTTTTAAACACAAAATCAGTGGAACTGAGTAGTGTTAACTTGTACCTACTTAGAACCTACTCGTACTAGCTAACTGGGACTTTCATTTTCATTCAATACCAATCATATATTTTATGTAGAAAGAATTCAGTAACGTCTGGGGCGTCTGGGCTCCTGCTCTATTGAGGTACACATATGTCAAGCTGAAGAATCAAATGCCAAACTCGAGTGTTGCGAATCATACCCAGACGCTGTGATTGGTTGGCAGTCGATTGATAGGTGTGGCCAATTTTGAGTTTTGGGTCGAGAGCATCTGGAATACGGGCTGTAGTCTTCGCAAAGTGCATTGAATTTTTAAGTGGGTAGTGCAACAAATACTAGACAAAAGCAGCCAAAATTTCAACCACCTTCCAGATACCGGCGCTCCGACGGCCGCAGCCCGGCCTCCGCCCCGTGCGAGGGCGAGGACTCCCCCGACAGCCCCGAGGAGGAGGCGTCGCGCCTGCAGGACTTCTTCGAGCGTCTGGGGCTGGAGCCGCGACAGTACGACGCGCTGGTGCGGGATGCGCCCCCGGACAGTCCTGTATTCTTCTCGTCTGCTTCTACTGTGGACAGCAACCAGTTGGCTGCTACAGCTGATTATACGGTGAGCAAATCTCTATAAACTGTAAACTTATTCTACATGATAGCAGAAGAACCGCTAAAAAGACAATACACCGGAAAAGTACAAATGGGCACTGATAATATAATACTAGCAAACAGATGCCTCATCCCATACAATGAAATCGTGCCGACGTATCTAGCGTTTTTCGTCTGATTATGCTGATTATTTTTAGAAGTACATCAATCTTGTTCGGTTCCGTTCCATGGTGGTGTTAGCAGCGACAGCCAAGTAAAAGGGATTACTCGGTTTGTAGTATTGTTTTTCTTTAAATACAGTGACGATTTGTTCTATAGTATTTACACGTTTTTACTGTTTCATTGTACCAAAATGACTCAGTAATTTAAAACCGCGCCATCTATTGCAATCAATTTTATATGATCCTTTCAAATAATCTTTGAAATGTAAATTAAGAGTCCAATATCCATAATTATGTGCTTTGGAGACTTGATTATACGAGAACGCACAATTTTATGATCAATTCTAGAAATTGTTAATATTACACACAATTTAAAAACAAATCGATGCATATCGCGCCATCTAGTGATATTTATTTGAACCAAATTTTATTTCTTAGCCACGGGGCATGGGCTTATTTTAATAATGTTTCTGGACTATCAGCTGCTTTTGGATAGTCGGACAAGAAGGTCGCGCATTATTTGACGGTTTTTCCATTATCAGGTACTAATGCGTGGGTAAACTAGGGAAAACCCAAGAGTTCGAATGTTTATTAGGAATAAATCATGTTAAGTACTAGATTTTTCCTAACTTTTTCCACTGCACTGTGGCTTAACAAGTTTAAATTTAATCATTTTAAAGACGGTGATAAATTCAGTGTCTCCCAAAACTGTTTTCTAATTTTTAAAGGACTTCACTTATCTTCATATCATTGTTCCAGGTACAAGGCCCAGGCGTCCAGAAACAAATCTACCGCAACACAGAGCCCCCTAGCGTCGTAGAACGGAACGCGCGAATCATTAAATGGCTCTGTCAATGCCGGAAGACGCAGATGCCACCACCGCAGTGAAAATCACTAGCAACCATAGATAGCACTGTCCCGAGGAAAGAATTAGATAGATACAACACTAGTAGGTACTCCTAGATCGACTTGACGTAGAAATTTCAAGGATAGTCCCGCTGTAGAAATGTTTGTAAACCCTGCTAAAGATGCTATAATATTTATTCATTAGATTTCAGTATAAAGGACGTAAAACAAATCGATTTTAAAATCGAGAATCGACATGAAACTCGAGAATCGATTTTAAACTTGATAATCGATTTTAAACTCGATAATCGATTTTAAACTCGAGAATCGATTCCTAAAGATACGCTCAATGACTGACTTGTAATAATCGATTTAAGAATGACTATAAACTGTCAGAAACGAGATTCAAACGTGTATTCGATATTAATACTCTTTAAAAAGTAATTCACGTATAGAAATATAGGATGCGACTAAAGTTTATCTAAGCTACTCGACTAAAATGAATAATCGACTATCGAAATGTTACTAAAACACATGAGAGAACCAAATGTTGCTCATACGTCTCTATAAAATGACGTTTAATTCTAATTCCTAAAAATAAGACTAGATTAAGGCAATTAATAAAAGTTAGATTTCGATATTTAATGAATTCTTCATTTATAAATTAAATAACGTCTTCGCAATGATAATAAATAAATAAGGTTTTAATATTGAGAAGATATGGTCCAGATAATACTGCACAGACTTGTGTTGTGGAATACGTTTTTAAAAACGTTCATCGTTTTAAAAATGTTCGTATTAAATGAAACTGATGATAGGGGAATACGAACGAGAAAAGTTGCTTTGAAAAGCCGCCTGTTAGTTACATTGGCAATTTTCGTATGTTATAGAAGCGATTACTAATAACCAAAAAAATTAAAACTTCGGTCTAGTTTGACATTAAAATTAAATCTTTCCAATAGCTAAATTAAGGGTTGTGGATGGCAACATTGCTTGACTGTGAAGTGAGATGTCAAAAATCATGGGCTGGTGGCTGAGCGATTGGCTGCTGCGTTGCGTGTCGCGGGCTTGATTCCCGCACGGAACTAATATTGATATGGCCTAGAGATGTTTTTCTGGGTCTGGCTGTATGTGTATGGAAGTTTAAATGTTTGTTAACACACCAACTATACAGAAGAAATTTCTATTGTGGTGAAACATTTCGTGGGGACATTAAAGGCTTATTTGAAATCCACACGTTACTGAAGATTGCTGATGTAACTTTCATAGGTGGTTATTTAAAGCAAACAAATGAAGGGGACTATCTTAAAATAAAAGGCTGTGCGTATCTGGACGAGTGACAAGGCGAGCGATCGCCGTCGACTGCTGGTATTTGGTAACTAAGCGATACTAGTTCACTAGTCTGTACGATTCTTAGAGTAAGCATCGACATAATAAAAATATTCTAAAGTCTAAACCTTTTATTAACGATACTAAATAATATGCATGGTTGGTTGGTTGGTGTGGTTTTAATGTTATTAATCTGGGATACGCCGGGCCTAATGTATTTGAATGGCCTTATTATAACCCCAACTTATCTTACTCTTTTTCTAGTAGGTTAGTATTTATAGCTTTTCATACTCAGCGTCACCATGGAATTTGAGCTTGGAACTTCATTTTGTGTTACATGTTGTTTAGTGTAGGCTGTCATCTGCATGGAATTAGTATACGATAAATATCTTGGTCTTTTGCTACTAATCGATTGGTTAGTCGATTTTACACTCATGCTAATAATCGTCAAGAAATCGACTAAAACCCAGCCATGCTTTATTATTTAGTTTCAACTAAGGAAACGTACGTAAAAGTTTAATTATCACCAATATTTTTGGTCAAAAGGCCATAAAGAGTTGAAAGTTTTGATTGTAAATAGAAAAACGTATTTTTGTCTCGACAATTATGTACAAGTCGCGAGCTTAGAAAAAGTTGGGCAAAAGTTATTTTCGAAACGGAAAACATACTTTATTAGATAGTTTAACTATCCAACGGTTTCTATTGTTTTAACACTTAGTTATTTATTTATCTATTATATATTTAAAATACGTAAATTCTTTTCACCAATATTACTTGTTATAAGATCTTGTTTTGATCTAATGTTATAGTGTCCGGAATTAAATAAGACACATCGAGCTTTGGAAAGAGAAACATATGAATTAAAGAAAGAGACGACGCTCAACATAGCTGAAGTCTTTCTATAACTCTATGTGGCTTAAAGGTCCGGGTACCGAACTTTCAACTTATTGTTGATTCTAACTGCCTAAATGTACAATAAGCCATCATAAAGGCCTCTTATTTGTTTCTGTTGATTTGTCTAGATATTCGAATTGTATTCGGCTTTCATATTTTTATTGTAACGTTAAAACTACTTCTATTCATGTTTTAATGAAATTATAAGTGAAATGTACTAATAATATACTAACGAACTGTTAGTTTTATGACAGCTGATTCTTTTTAAAAAGGAACCTGCCTATTCAAAATGAAACAGGTTTTTAGCCTTAGAATAAATTCTCACAGGCACAATAGAAACCAAATGAAATACGAAATATTTGTAAAAAATGTTCCTGTTATGGATTTGTCTTAAATACTTTCAAGTCTATATTTCTCTATATTATTTATTTATTAAGGTTATTCTAGATATATAAGGCATAACAGACCTACAACCTCGGTTTGGGAGCACAAAATGGATGAAAATAACTGATTCTGTATTTTCGTGCCAAAACCATTTACCCCAATGATCTATATAGCTATGTTTTGACTAAATACAGTGTCAGTGGAATAGTGGACTTGATTCTGTTAGTAAAAATCTCACAATAACCAATATTTTAAATTCGTCATGTATGTTATACCGGAGACCTGTGCTGCGTTTAACGATGGAATGTAACTTGACCTATCAACTAATAAAATTATACATCCTACCATACTTTTTCGATTACACTATTCGACACCTAAACTGATGACTAAACAAAAGCTCGTGGTTGGATTTTGAAAGCTCGACTCCTAGCCGAGAGTTGAAAATCTAACAGTGCCTAATGCCTAGTGTTAATGAAAATGCGAAACAGAGAACTAAATAAGAAGCCTACAATGAACTTCTCCTTTCTTCAAACATCTTGTAAAGTTGCATTTCATTGTAAATAGGCACCCTCTCTGCCTATTTAAACCAGTACTATAGTTATTAATTATACAGAATGTCTTCATACAATATAAAGTCATTACTTTCCGATTATGTCTGACAAATACTTTGATTTGAATGTCTCCTAAATTAAAGCCTGTCTGGTTACTGACGTCATGCCTTCTAAATTCAAAAAATCATAGTAGTTGTCAAACAAAAACGGGTACATTCAAAATCAAGTCAACTAAAGACAATATAACAAAATATGTTTTTTATCTTAAAGCATAATATTTAAATATAGTTCCAATAACGCAACAATTAAAGTATTTAATCGTTCATAATAATATGTAAATAACCATTAGACTGGTCTAATCTCAATAGTTTTACTTTAGAATTTAAGAATTAATTCAGTTACTGATGCTACTTTTAATCCGTTGTAGAATTTCTGGTTCATAAAGACTGTTGCTTCATTTTTAACTGACTTCAGTAAAGGAGGTTCTATTATTTCCATTTGTATGTTCTGTGATATGATAGAAGGATCTAGATTTTGTGTAGACATTGCTGTATGCCGATCACTGCCTTTTTTGTGTTACTAGTGACTAACCATAATCTTTGCCAGACCGGGATGCCTAAACCACGTCCGATGCCATAATTACTGAAACAATTATAAAGCTATTGTGTCGGACTCGGGCACCTTGGCAGTGAATGTGTTAAAATTTGCTAAACCACAGAATGTATTAATTATGAGTACTTAGGAACAAAACTTCATTATTAGTTTAATTTAAGTAAATTACTAAAAGCAGTTGTAGTGTTACATTTTGTCTACAGTTCATGTTTGTTACGGTTTGGCTTCTGCAGTACTTTTCGGTCTAAAAGAAAGAGTGGCTTCTCTTGATGTGGCACCGTAATGCGTTTCACTATTCTATACGGGAAACAGCACTAGATTCCGAAAATTTTACTAAACTTTCCATTTTGCATAGTTTATTTTTAGTTGTCAGTTGATTAGTCGATTATATTTGATTGATAGTCGATTCCTTTTCGATAATGACTAAGTAGGTATGTTATACTTATAATATATTTTTCTTCTGTGATGAATGATGTAACATGTATAATAGAATTTCTTTGCGTTATTTCTTGACTAATAGATATGAAATCGAATGAATAAAAAATTTACCTTCAATTTAATTATTCTGTATAGATATAAAATGTATTGACGGTGGTTAGCATTACAGTATTAGAAAGTTTAGCATTCGATGCTTCCATTAATTGTGTAAATAAGATTTACGTAAAATTGTTAGAAGTTTATCGTGAAGAAAGAATTATATTGTGGTCTGATATTCTGTGGTTTTATTCATTTTTATCATAAACCTGCTTCTACGACTGAAAAGCATAGTTTGATATTCAGGCTATATCCATCAACTTTATGCTTAGATGCGATTGGGATCGATATGGGCTTAACAAAACACCGAATAGGTTCTGTTAAACGCCAGACAAAATCGCGGCAGACTGAGGAGTACTCGTTGACACTATACTTAGAGGTAATTATGCGGAACAGGGTAGGAAGTCCCTTGCTAAGGCAATATGAGGGATTAAGACAAGTCATTTTGTAGTTCGTATGTGGCGGTTTAGAGTCGGCTTTATGATAAGCTTGACTTCTACTGAAAGGATAGGCCCGCGCTAGCAGAAAACAGAATTAAGTGAAAAAGGGAGAGGAAGGCCTTTATTCTACAGTGGGACAATATATATAGTTTAGATTCATCAACATAATATCCTTCATGGACACTTATCGCATCTTAATTAGTAGTTGACTCCAACAGCCAAGAAATGGTTTGGTAATTTTTGATGATGAATAACTATGGTATTTAAACTAAACCGCAGAGAGCGTTTATCTTTTTTCGAATATAAGTTATTGTTGATTATACCATGGTAAATTGGTAATGTACCCAGTTATGAGGGCGTACATACAATATGGCCTCATTTGATTGAATTTGAGAAATACAACATGAACGCAGCCGGAAACAAAATAAAATATTTCTGAACGTATTTCTGCTATGTCAGTCACGTCGTTTGACACCTAATGTTTGACACGACGGTAGGGATGTATTAGCAAAATAGCAATTTGCAATCAAAAGTCAATGTCGAAAATATGAAAGAATCGTTTTATTAAAACGAAAATGATTTTAATTTAGCATCACTAAAATAAATTGCGTCAGCTTCTCGTGTAATTTATTCAAAAAACAAATATCTTCATTTTAACTTGTTTTTTCTGAAGTTAACACAGAAAGTATCAAACGATTGTTGTCATCTCATCGATAACAAAATCCTTCTAGAATACACATCACGGAAAGTTTTTCGTGGAACGAATGATGAAATCCCTAGAACTACTGACGCATGACGTCAAAAGTTCAAAACCTTGCTGAAATGACGTCATCTGACAGTTTCTGAGCTATTTATATTTTTGCTTTCAAGTATTACGCATCGAAAGTTGAGGGTAAACATGAGTAAATAAAAGGAACACTATGTAAACGTGTTATTTTTGTTTGTGTTTTCAAAGCCAGTGAATCAAGATATTTTTTTATTGAGAGTTCCTTACATAAAAACACAAATACTGTTCTTGCGTGGATTAACTTGTGCAATAACACAGAGTAAAAGTGATCCAGACCAGATCATTAACAGTGTCATAATTTCTCATTAAAACTCTTGCAAAATCGTACCGTAGGACCTCAAATTCTCCATCCTACTTTTAGGAGTGTGTTCAAGGTAGTTTTTAGTGAAAATTTGTGTGGAAAGCGCGGCTTTAGTCGTATAAACAATTTGATGATATTAGACGAGCTTGAGGATTACTTCGACATGGCTCCTAACAAGCGAGGGAGACGAGGAATCAGTGATGCTGATGATGAAGACGACGACTACCGACGGAAGCGAGACAGAAATAATGAGGTAAGGTTTGAATACACTAGAGAAAAATAATGAAACAAACCTTGTATCCAGCCAGTAAAGACTCACGGAGCTAATTCTCAGGAGAGTGACAATTAAGAGCATGTTAAAATATTATCCAGAAAACCTTAAGTGTTTCTGGGTGTAACGTACTGCTGTCTGCGTCTATTGATAATATTACTGTTTTTCTAAACCAACAGCTTAAAGGGTTGTAAATATCACAGCTCAGCATTAAAAATGCAATTTCAAGAACGCCATTCTGTCCTTTTGGTTATCAGAATATAGTTTTTAAAACCCTTGAATCATACTGTGTTTTAGTGCAGTTACCATAGTTACTGATATTCTCCAATTAAACAAATATCATTTAGTTCTTTAATTTATTTCTGATATTTTCTTCTTTGTTCCTATTGTATGAGTTACCAGGAATTACCCGACCACATTTCACGAAGGAAACATTAAGGAAAATAATGTACATAAATTATAATCTGATATAATATTGTGTAAGAATTTTAAACAACTCATTATTTTTTTTTATTTATTTACATAAATAACTGCCGAATATTCTCCTTATCTTTGACACATTATTATAGAGTAGTGCTGGTACTATTTCACTATAAAAAAACTCATAAAAAATATTGTGCAACTTGTTGTGTTTGTTTCGTAATCATTGTGCAATAGCTGTACTATAACTGTTTGCGTTCCTATCATTGTACTGTTTATTTAAAAATGGCTTGGCTACAAGGCTTGTTCTATCCCACAGTTTACTTTAAGTTTAATTTAATTTCTGTTATAATTCTTTAATTAATAATGGTGATCATGTTGTTCTTCTGATAATACAATCATAAGTGTTTAAAGTTATTATTAGAGTACTGGTATTTCTTATCTAAAAATAATGGTATTTATAAAGTTTATTTGTTTTTGCGTCATTACTCCGTAGTATTGTTTACACCGACCTCAAATGATGCAATAATACTCGGATCTGTACTCAGTTTAGTGTAAAATAGTGATATTACTGAATAATTTTATTTGTTTCAGGCAGTAAAAAAGAGCCGGTTCAAGACTAAACAGCGGACACAAGAAACTTTCTCACGCGTAAACAAACTGAAAGCAGAGAACCAAATGTTAGAAGAAAAAGTGAAAACACTGACGAAAGAGCTACAGTTTCTTAAAGAGTTGTTCTTAGCTCATGCATCAAACACATCCAGTCCAAAATTCGAAGGTATAGACCTTGACAAACTGCTAGAAGACATACCAGAAGATAAAAAATAGTTGTTTAGTTATAATTTCTACAAACTTGCCGTGAATAGTGGGTACATAGATAAATATTGTGAAAGCGATCACTGGGACAGCTAAATTCAGTGTTCTGTGGCTCAGTTAGAAGAAATTAGTGGCTATTACATGCTTGCAACTGTAATCAAGATGACTATTCTGTAAACAACAACAAAGTATGTATACCTACATATATACAAGATAATTATTTGAATTGTAAAACAGTCAAGAGTGGTCAGGTAGCAAGTGCGTAGTAGCAATAAACCAAGATTGTTGTATACTATGTATACTGATGGTTATTTTGTACCATGCGGATAAATTTCTAATTGGGGTTCATTCTATAAATTCTCAATTTTATTAATATTTTTATTTTTGTTTGTATTCTTGACTATGGAAATAATTTAGTTTATCATTATTTAAATTTTAGCTGAATGACCCATTGATTACAATTTTGTTAAAACAATAGAACGCTAGACAAATAGAAAATGTTCTACCTAAATTATTTACATACTAAAAGAAAAAGTCGCTAAAATGCTTGCCTGTATGATTTTTGTTTATCAAATGACTTGTAAAATATGTCTATTTTTTTTAGATGTCATGCAAATTGTATAGTAATTAAGATAAACACACTTCTTTGTTGATGAAAATGCCTGTATTAAATAATGATACTGCATGTAATACATTCAGATATGATTATAAAACTAATAATTGCGATAAAAACAAACAAGTCATTTTGTAATTAATAAACTGTACTGTTTGTAGTTGCTGCATATTTTGGTTAACTAAATAAAAATAAAAAAACTTGCCGACTCAATTTTATTTGAATTGCTGAAAGAGCAAACAATTCGATATCTCTTAAATTGAACTGCTGTTGTGCCTATAAATGCACCTTTAGCAGAGCAAAATGCTGATTCTTAATAATATAAGGCAACATAGTTCCTTAAATAAACACTAGTACAAAAGAGGCAATATTTTACACTACTATAAGACATCTTATAAAAAAAAATATCTTAAGAATTATTCTATGAGATTAAGAATAATGTTATACGGGAAAAACAATATGAAATAAAAGTATGTTAATATATTGTGATCAGTGATTTAAGTATCTTAAAATTTAATTTAAACTAATATTATAAAGCTGAAGAGTTTGTTTGTTTGAACGCGCTAATCTCAGGAACTACTGCTTGGAGTTGTTTTTTTTTTGTGTTGGATAGTCCATTTATCGAGGAAGGCTATATAACATCACGCCACGACCAATAGGAGTGGAGCATAAATGAAAAATGTTGCAAAAACGGGAAAAAAAAATCCTTTTTGAAAGCTTCCGTTGCGTGCGCTGCGTAAGCGGTTAAAGTTACGCAACATTCAAGTATGTAGGGTAGGTAGGTAGACAGTTGACGGGAGCGAAGCCGCGTGGGACAGCTAGTAATTAATATATGATATTATTGTATTATTTTATTTGCATTATGAATTTAAAATATATATTATATGATATACCAAAAAGTGTAAATTTTATTTTACTTTTAGAATAAAAACTTTCTTTAATTACATTTTATACAGGGATACTTTTCTTTGAATTCCTTTTTCTTTCTTTGAAATAATTGAAACTTTCCATAGGATGACACTACACTAAGAAAACAGTGCTTGAGGTTGTATGACTTGATATTTTGGGCACAAAGCTTATTATTTTATGTTATTTATATTTTTTGTTCTTCTATTTACTTTTCTTGTATGAAACAGACATGTTTGTATAACATCAGAATTTATTATTGAAATAATTAATATTGTTAAAAGTCAAACCATGTCCTAAAATGTATTTTGTATTGTATTTTTACCGTAATACAGTGATAAATAAAATTATTGTATGCGATTTCCATAAAAAGTCTCTCTTATTTCGATGTCTCATTTGTGTATCTATGTGAATTAGCAGCTTTAAATTATATTGTTTTAAATGAAATATTGGTCTACTGTGGTAAATGAATCTTATTGAATAAAACAAACAATGGTATTGTAAATACATTTTTTTTAAACAATTGCTGGTTTTTTAATTATGTGAATAACCCACCCTGTATCCGAATTTGTTTCACCACCTCTAGATACGCAGTATCACACTCACACATAACACCTTGGTTATGGCTTGTCACCTTATGCTCGCTATTGGCGTGGCCACCTACTGAACCCAGAATATTTAGAGAGTTTGCCATCAACTGGAGAAGAACGTAAGGCGTAAATGTGACCTCAGGCGTAACTATCACGCCAGGTGTAAACTAGACCACAGGCGTATCTTTTACGCCATACGTAAACTAGACCACAGGCGTACATTTTACGCCAGGCGTAAACTTGATCTTAGATGTAATACTGACCTCAGGCGTAAACTTGACCCCTGGAATAATACTGACATCAAGCGTAACTAACACGCCAGGCGTAAACATGACACGCCTGAGGTCAAGTTTAAGCTTTTAAACTTGACCTCAGGCGTAACTTAAACGTCAGGCGTAGCACTGACCACGGGCGTATCCTTTACACCAGGCGTAATCTTTAACCCAGTCGGTACTTATACGTCTGGCGTAATACTGATCTCAGGCGTATCTTCCAAGCCAGGCGTAAACTTGACCCCAGGCGTAATACTGACCTCAGGCGTAACATTTTCGCAAGCCGTTAACATGACCCCAGGCGGAAACTTGACCTCAGGCGTAACTTTTAAGTCAGGCGTAGTCCTGACCACAGGCGTAAACATGACTCCAGGCTTAAAGTTGACCTCAGGCGTAACTTACACGTCAGGCGTAGCACTGACCACAGGCGTATATTTTACAACAGGAGTAAACATGACATCAGGCGTAACCTATACGCCTGGCGTAAAAATGGCCTGAAGCGTAACTTTTACGTCAGGCGTAATCTTGAACAAAGACGTAATTTATACGTCTGGCGTAATACTAACCTCAGCCGTATCTTTTAGGCCAGGCGTAAACTTCACCCCAGGCGTAATACTGACCTCAGGCGTTTATACAGTTTATACAACACAAATATTTTTATAGTCTTCAGCAGGTCCAAGCATTTTTATCAGCGATGTAATCCCCCAACCCATAATATGCCTGCCTGTATAGTGCGCGTTTTATGCAAGTTTTTAATTTCTCCTGATTCGGTACTAGAATGTGGGGAGGTATTTTATTGTAACATTTTATACAGTACCCCATAAAAGATGACGCTACTTTAGTCAGCCTGAAACCTGGTTGAATTAATTGGTGCCTATTTCTAGTAACATAACTATGTCTAACGCTGTTTTTACTAAAAAGATAAAAATCTTTCTAACGTACATGTTGTTTTCGTAAATATATTGACAAGGTACCGTTATGATGTTAATGTCCTTAAACAGTTCCCTTAGAGAATCGCGCCGGCGAAGATTGTATATCGCTCTGATGGCTCGTTTTTGCAGAATAAAAATTGACTGAATGTCTGCAGCCCTTCCCCATAGTAATATATATTAATTCTGATAATGAGCAATAAATTGCTTAATGTAATTCGATTATTTTGGTATCAATAGTTCCATAAAATCTTAAATCAAATACATTCTACTGACTCGATTATTATTACATCAGCATTCGATTGTCGATAACGTAAATAGACACTGACCTCTATTATACAAGTACGCTGGACTAAACATACTATATGAAATGACAGTTGATTTTTGTGCTGATTCAAAGTGCCCCGCTCGAGCGTATCAGGAACTAAAATTGACACATTTAGAGATAGGATACTACCGATATTTCAAAAAATTAGGTAATACTAATATATTTGACTGGAAATATTATAATATTGTAACTAATATATCAGTATTAGTGATATTTTTAAATTACACTAATATCAAAATAGTAGTCTTGGCAAGGCGATCACTCATTTACTGTATTGACTTCTCGTAGTATGTTGGAACCACAGATTACCTCCCAATAGATACCGCATGCCTACTGTTTTGTTTGATTCCGAGTTCACCAAATTTGGCGGAAGGCACGGGTTGCGCGGGGAGTGACAAGTGCGCCGTGATTGGCTATTCAAGGTCACGGTACATGTCGTAGTGACGGGACATGCGCATTAAATGTCGATAAAATATCGATATTTGTCAAACAGAATGGTATTTTATGTAAAATTTCTTAACTGACGAATTTATAATTACTTTAATAATGATAAAGAAAAACATCGATCGAGAAAAGATTTAGATTTTGGCCTAAAGTGTTTTAATTTAATAGTAATCCTATGTAAACAGGGCCACTCTGAGCTCTGGTTATGAGTAGAGCACAATTAGTTCAAAGTAAAAATAAACTAATTTGTTAATTTTTAAATAATCAATTTTAACAAAATTATTTTATTCTCCTATATACCTAATTTAACATCGATAATCGATACTTTTCGATAAGCGAAAAACGTATTGTTCTCAACATTTTTACTTCTGTGGGAAAAAGATAGCAATATAATAATTCCATAAGAGTGAAAGGGACTTTCACAAAAGACATCAACGAGCGCTACTGTAAAGTGTGCAATTTTGATTTGTTAACCATTATAACTTGACCTTTCTTAGATTGGTCAATATTTATTACTTTGCCTACTGGTGGAATGTTATCCCATCTTTTTTTGAACTTGAAGGGCTGGTTGATTTTCCACACCATTTTACTGCACATTTCGTCATTTTTTTAAGCAAACCGTTGATAACTATTTTTTAAACAGAATTAAAACTAGAAATCACTTGCGTCCCTACAGCTCTAATGTCTGGTCGATACTAAAGAGATCAAACCGTGTGCTGAGTTATATCAGCCTAAGTAGGCTGATGTGAGGTGCGCGTAAGTTGTCTTATATGCGGAATCTATTGGGAGGTAATCTGTGGTTGGAACTAAATATCACATATTGGTATTGGTGATGAATGTTAGGTATATGAATGCCTAATAATCAGTAATAATATGTTCAAAAGCGATGTGTAATACTAAATTCTGGAATCATCATCATGATCATCCACAGCCCGACTTCGCCCACTGCTGAGCACAGGCCTCTCTCTTGTACCAATCACCACGTTCCTGAGCCTGGAATTAATTCTGGAATAATATCATGATAGTTATAATTATATTAACAAATGTTTTGAAGTCAAATAATTTATTATCTGCATCTGAAACAGAGTTAAAAGTCTTCACCTTGCTGGAATGCGATACCACTCCTATTTGCACCTTAACACTACAGAGACAGGATCTCAGCGATGATAGCGAGAAATACGTCCGTTGTAAATGATTATCCATCTCATTTATTATTATTATTATATAAATGATGTTCCATTCACGAATCCGATGGGCGTACAACTAGTGTACTTGAGCGAGGAGATACTTTCTCAAATGTGATAGTTTTTAGGATAAGTTGTTATCCCAACCCCATATTTAAATCTCACTGATCTGACAGTAATGCGCTATAACTTTACTAGCACGCTATCCACTAGTTTATAGCTTGCAATCTGACTCAAAATATTTTTTAGTAACCTTTACAGCAATTATTCTATTACTTAAAAATTAATCATAATAAAAATAACTGGTTTTTTTTTCTCTTACGTATTAAATTATTCTCACGATCGATAAAACCCATAAAAGTATTTTACCGAAAGCTGTGTCCCATCTCTAATATTAGTTCCATGCGACTCTCACGTTAATTCACGTTGCTATCAGCGCCAAAATGGCGATAATCAAATGTCTTCATTTTGTCATCGATAGTATGAAGTCCAGTGTACAATGTATGATAGAGGTCAGTGTAAATAGAGCATCCATCCCTATCTTGGACTTACTATCAGCAATGACGTCATAGCAATTTGACAAATAGAAAACGGTCTTGCCAATTAGAGGAAGATATTTGTGGGGACAAGATAAAACACATTTTGAAAACTCAACTCATCTTATGAAGCTCTAAAGAGTTTAGAATTTAGAAAAACTATGTTGGAAATTATTTTTGAAACGTTTTATTATACCAAGTAATTAATTTTTGCAAAACATAACAGTCACATAACTTTTTTGGGAGTCTGGAAAACATGCAAAGGCAACATTATTGCGTGGACTTGTGGTTGTGCCTTGTGGACATTTATTTACATGGAATGAAATATTCTGTATTCATTCACAATTTCTATCGCATTCAACTAGTATCGCTTACCTTTCTATTGACAAATAAATGAACATTGTTTGATTGTGCTACAAATCTAGTAAATCAAGACTATTGCCACCTAAAGCAGTACCTATCTTAAAAGAATCAACACCTTTAATTTGGTACGTATATTTCGAAACATTGATGTCGTGTTTCCACAACAAAATTGCGTCATATTTTCAAGGAAACTTCTAACATTTTTTATAAAACCTTTTGTTTATTACAGGAGCGTGTTAAAAGTGATTTACAGTTAATTTCTGTAAAGAGTTCAAGGATTTGAGTCGTTAGCAATTTGATGACCTTATACGATTTGGACGACCTCTTAGACATGCCGCCTGTGAAGCGAGGGAGACGAGGGGCCAGCGATGTTGATGAGGGTGATGAAGAGTACAGAAAAAAGAGGGAGAGAAACAATGAGGTATGTTGCTCTTATGTAAAAAAAGTAGAAAAAGTATGTTTTAGACCACAAGTAACTAAGTCAGCTAGTCTCACTGCTGAAGAACCAATGTGTCTCTTTCATTAATCAGGCCTAACAAACTTATAATCACAAACTATTTGGCCAGACTAAACAACAAAATTGAATCCACATAATTATCTATTTAGAATCACTGTTGTAGATATAATTTAATCAAATAAGCTATCATCTTCTATTAATAGATCTCAATATGAAAGAACCTTTGTATCTTAGTTTTATCCCAACGAAAAACATATCAACTCTTTATTAAAAACTTCATAGTTTAACAAAACAAAGCAATTTATCTTATGTTGAACTTTATATTATTTTCCTATACACCTGTCCCTTGCTAAAATACATAAAAACTGGCTCATTTTAGTGCTGGTTCCGTGAATTATTGCAATTTAAGTCATTCATAAACCATGTTGCGATTCTCACGGGAAAGTTGCATATATATTGCGCAATTATTTATATCTTGTAATGATGATGCAATGATTATAAATATGGTCAACATTTGAGTTTCATGACTAGGTTTATTCAAAATCATGACATAAAGTGGTTGTTTAGAAGAACTAAATTGATGCTAATGAATATTAAATACAGTTTTAATGTGGATTTCATTTAATTTGTTGTTAGATTACAGAAATTTTGTTGCATATCCCTTATATAGCATTGTTTACTTTGACTGATAATGAAATTATAGTGATAATGGTAACTGATCATGCCAAAAAGAAAACAGTTATATGTATTCCTGCATCAAAGATGGGCAAAATTATATCCAATTAAAACAAGGATTAATTAAAAATAAAACAAACAATATCTGTTGCGATAGGCAAAAGCCGACAAACCTTACACATGCAACTACTCGCAACCAAAGTCTCCGCCAGATAACAAAAAAATTAAAGTTGTTAACACCTGTCTACCAATGTATTAAAACGATACGAAAAAAATGTATAGGCAGTTGCAGCACTACAATCAAAACAAACATATTTCAGTAAGGGGCATTTCTTGATGCTTTCATTTGGCTGCCAATTATTTTCAGTAATGAGTTAATATCTCCTATTTGCATGGACTGATTTACATGAATCAAAACAGATATAGTAGTTTCTATATCACCACAAACAAAAAAATCATGTTTTCAAGTTACTTAATTATACTTTTTGGTACAAGTTGGATCATTTTACCTGTTTTCCAACTGGGTAGACAATAGATGTATAGTACCGCACATCCAGATTTTAGTTAGATTTTTTTTTAATCAGAGTCGTTTATTTTTCTTTGCAATCTTATTCCATAGGGAGCAAACTCATAGATAATTATCCATTACGGTGAATTTTTTAGGTTTTGTTAAAATAACTATAGCCTAATCATCAATCTTTTATTTCCAGGCTGTCAAAAAGAGCCGAGTGAAATCAAAAATGCAGACACAAGACACATTCACACGTGTCAAGAAGCTTAAAGAAGAGAATCAAGAACTCGAAGACACCACAAAAAGACTGACTAAAGAACTGGAGCTACTGAAGGAGCTCTTCATCGCTACTGCAGCTAACAAAGCCAATCCTAAGTTCGACGGGTTGGACCTTGAGAAACTATTGGCTGATACTCCTGATAAGAAGTAGTTCTAGTTGATAAGGAGAGTGAATGCAGAACAAAATGTAGAACTTTTAAGTTTATAATGGACTCAGGTGCCAGCGGAATGCAGGAAATGACTTCAAGTATCTCAAGCCATCTCGCATGGTAACTACGCAGCTGATAGGGTTTTAGGGTCACGACAAAGTTTCATTCTTTTAGTGAAAAGCATTGTCAAGTTAAAAATGTTTGGGATTGACCAAGAGTTATTTTGGTAGTGCATCATAATCGCATATATTTGGATTTCTGTCAATTATTATTGTTGGTGATAGAACACTATGTGTAAAGAGAATCACTTGTCAATTTTCACTGTGATTTCGTCAGTTCCAAAGCCCAGTCAGAAAAGCTGTGGTCTGATACAATTTCCACAGAAACTATATGTAGCGTCGCACGCGGGATTCCCCTGTATGAATCAAGCATAGATGAAGTAATAATAAATTCCTATCTATCTTTGGTTCATCCAAAATACTTGTAGGAAAAAAATAAAAAAAAAACTAAAAAATTTAAATCAAATCTTGTTTTAAATCATTGTTTAGTAAACAATGATTTAAAACAAGTAAACTCTTTACTATTACTCTTACTCTAATCCACCACATTAGACGGGTAGACTGTCCTGGCATTAATTCCGCCTATGAAACACTACTGTGCGTAAAGTTTACACAAATACTGAAATTAATTTATTTCATGCAAAAAATATGTTTATGAAGGGAAGAAAATTATTATTACCAATAGTAAAAAAAAAAAAACATCACATTTCTATTGATTTTGCCATATGTACCTAGGACAGTAATCTCCAATCTTTTGGACCGTGCTGAAAATAGACTTTCCAATGCGTGCTGTTTTAGTAAAAGATTTACTAATGCGCAGCCATTGTAGCCAACTTCAGAGCGGCTAAGAAGATTAAGGAGTACTGTATGTTCTGTAGTTTCTGCCTACACCCCATGGTGACAAGGCGTGAGTTTATGTATGTATCTAGTTTGTAAGAAAATGTGTAATTGATTGGAAGGTACGTTATTGTGTATTTTGTTGAAAATTGTTATTATCTGTGATAGTTAATCTAGTTCATATTGAACAATGTTCTATGACGTGAGAAATTATTAGCACAAACCTTTAAAATTTTAGTTTTGACTTTATTAAATATTGGGTGGTTACTATAGAATATGTGTGATTGAAATAATGTGATTTGATGTAATTTAGTCGCCATCTTTGGATGAACGGGACTTAGGATTTTCCTTGAGGTAACCCCTTTTAACCAGTTTTACTAACTTTTAGCGGCACCACATGGATGCCTAAACAAAGGCACGCTGTTGGATTTTCAAATCTCTAAAAATTCCAACTTTTGTGGGTGTCCAAGCAGAAAGGGTCCAGTTCTCAGATTTAGGTTTCGAGATATACGCAGTTTTGTAAACTTGCCCTCATACAAACACAAGTATAGCTTCAACTAGAAAAGTATAACAAAAAAAATGTGCCAGATTATCAATACTTTTTTAATCCTTTTTATCAATTGACTATTTTAGATACCGAATCTCCCCACTACTACCCTTTTTGCTTAGACGCCCACATTTAAACATTTAAGTGTCACCAAACCGGCATTACATTGTAATTGTAAGCACAGAATTCTTTTGTATGTTTTCAAGGAAATCATAGATGACAGCTCTAAGGATAATTTTGTAAATAAAACATCAAAATCTTGATAATATTTCATTTTATTATGAAAAAATAGAATCTTAATTATTACAATTGTGATGATTATGTACGGTGTCACTTCCATGCATGTTTCGGTGTAGTTCGACTAGTTTCAAGCTGAAAAGAGATCAAGAACCAAAATGCGCATGGAACTAACATGGAACAAAATCAAAAATATGAATGTTATATCTATTTAAGAATTATTTAGAAATAAAAATACATTTGATACAATTATTATTATTCAGTCGTTGTCATTTTTAATATCTCCCCTGACTGCAAATAAAAATATTTTATTTAAATTAATATTATGCAATTGACAGTCGAAATAATAAAAAAAACACAAGAAATCATATGAACTAGAAATACAATAAATCATTTACTACTCAATTTTTGAATCCTGACCAAAATAATTTGAATATGTCCTTTAAATGAAGCAGGCTCAAATACCTATTCTTTGCAAAGTAATGGATATTTATTCGTCATACTTAATACACTATAAAAAAATGTGTCCAGTCAGGAGACTCCCAAAAAACCCTTGACTTAAAGGCCTGAGTAGCCAGGTCAATAACTGCTCTAATATAAAATATTCAACACAATGTTAACAAGTATGGCGGCAAAGCCAGTGCTTGACGATAATATCCGAACTACGCCGGACGGAACCGAACGTCAGAGAGGCGCTTTTTCATTACGTGACGACTTCTACCAGGCAACTCGTACGCAAATAGCGTTTCCAAAAATCACAGATAAATCAAAGTAACTAATTTTGAAATATAATAAATCATTTAGGTACTACTCAATTTCTGAATCTATAAGAAAAATAATTTGAATATACCTTTAAATGGAGGGGATCAAGCACCTTACTTAAGCATAATTTTCAAAATAATGGATATTTATTCGTCATACTACAAAATAAAAAAAACAAGCAATTAGGAGTCATCGATACGACGAAGGAGAAATTAACACAGCAGTATTATAAGTCTTTATACCATCGCTCAATGCTACATAGAGGCACTAGTATCTTTGCACGCAATAATAACAATGGGAGACAGATTCCTGGTTGAGCTACCAAGCATTTAGCTCGCTATTTTTAATTCGTATTCAATCTCAAAATAGTATAAAAACTAGTCACTTTTCCAAGTTTGTCTGTCATGTACTCCGAAATTTATAATAACAGAGACCTTATTGCAAGTTTTTAACATACTCGATCACAATAAGCGCCATCTGGTGACAAAGCATGAGGTTCTCAATAAGGATTTTCTATATAATTTTTTTAATTTTTTTTACGGGCGTAGACGTTCATATATAAACGGATCTGCAAATTCTTTTTTTTTTTCGAAAGAAGTTTATTCCGAAATTGTCCAAATTAAATTTGATAAAGATCTAATGTAGAACTTCGGAGATAATACAATAGAACTCTTTAATAAATGAAGGCAAATCTAAAACTTTTTACAAAAAAATAGTAACCACAAAAGTGAAAAATAACTTCAATTTCGGAAGGCGGTGTCATAAAACGAAGAAACGATAACAGGAACACCGACTTCCGAAATTGAACAAATTTTTCACTTTGTAGTGTTTTTATTTTTGAAAATCGGTTGTTTGTAAACAAATTGACATAAGTAAGAGAACGTATAAAAACTCGCTCTAAGGTCTCTATAATCTTGATCGAATTTCCGTCATCTCAATGGAGACATCAATACCGGAGATAAATGCAGATGTGTATGGTTGGAAAAAGCTAAACCTCAGCCCAATTGCGCAAATGAATTCGGCAGGGCAAAGGGTATGACTCCATGAAAGAGCATGACAAATACTCTTTATTTTTTTGCGGTATTGCCTAATATTATTGGATGCTTTCGTTGGTAAAGATATTCTTTTGCCTGCCGAATAAACGCAATTAGTCTGCTCATTGATTCAAGTGCGTGCAATCTCTGTTCCCCCACTCTCATACAACAGTACATGTATTTACGTTGCCAAGCGAATATAACCTCTATTTCCACACATTAATAACCCCGTCAAAGGATGAACTGACCAGGTACGGCTTGTTGCCTTCTACCATGGTCAGGTCAGTGATTGGAGCGGTGTGGTAGAACGAACGGGACTCCACGCTGCGGTATATGTTGTCTTCGTTGTATGAAGTAGATGCAGAAGAATTCAGTTTGCTGCATTCTTGGATTACTGTTGTCCCGTCTATTATGCGGGTCCTGTAAAAAGAAGGTGAATTGTGTTTTAAGATGTCAATTTGCGTCTAACCCCCAGCTTCCCAGCTATATTGTCCAAAAATATTTTTCAATACAGTTGATAAACATGGCGTACTTTCAGAGGCTATAATTATGATTCGAAAATTAAATCTTTTGCATAGGCATCTTTCTGTTACGCGGTCGTGACTTTTGTTTACGAGCTCGATCATTGGTTTTGCAGTTGAGTTTTATTTAAAATAAGTCAATTTAAGATCTCGTTCAAATCAATTTTCGGTGTAATTTTACATGGTAAAAGTGTATTTTACCATGTAAAATTACACCGAAAAAATGAAATACGAAAATTAATTAAATATTATTTTATATTTATTATTATTAATTAATTAAAAAATATATGATGTACGAACGGTGACGGTGTACGTCACCGTTCGTACATCATATATTTTTTTAGTTTTATCATTCTCTTATTTTAGAAGTTACAGGGGGGGAGACAACATTTTACCACTTTGGAAGTGTCTCTCTCGCGCAAACTATTCAGTTTAGAAAAAAAATATAGGTATTAGAAACCTCAATATAATTTTTGAAGACCTATCCATAGATACCTCACACATATGGGTTTGATGAAAACAATTTTTTGAGTTTGAGTTCTAAGTATGGAAAACCCCCAAAATTTATTTTTTCTATTTTTGTGTGAAAATATTAATGCAGTTCACAGAATACATCTACTTACTAAGTTTCAACAGCATAATTCTTATAGTTTCGGAAAAAATTGGCTGTGACATACGGACGGACTGACATACAGACATGACGAATCCATAAGGGTTTTTTGCCATTTGGCTACGGAACCCTAAAAATAAGGTCATTGGCAGCTGTCAGGCTGTGCAGCTGTGGACTGTTGTAGGCTGAAAATTATGATCTACTCACCTATACTTAACAGCGTTAGGCGTATTCCTCAGCGCGTCGTTATACGCATGTAGCAACACATAGGAGTCCTCCGGCTGCTCGAGGTTCCAGTAGCGCAGCCGAGTGTCGGAGCCGCCCGTCACCACGAACCTGTTGCCATCGCGGGCGCCGCAGTAGATGGCGCCTATGTACTGGGAGGCCTGGTGGAAGAATGGATAATTGTTTTAAGTATAGCTGTGAATTGTGTGCGTTATTTCAAGTAAGATAAATTGCATACTACACTATAGGCTGACCGCTTAACTGAGACCGCTCCTAAGGTAGCAAGAGAGATCTTGATACATATCAGCGAACTATCGACTGACAGGTCACTAAACCCGCGGCGACACTAAGTCCGCCTTGTACTTTTATGTTGCATGACATTTTAATCACTCTAATATTATTGAAGCGAAAGTTTGTGAGTGTGTGTGTGTTTGTTATTTCTTTACGCTCAAACGGCTGGACGGATCTGGATGAAATTTGGCACAGAGATAGATTATCACATCACACTAATATTATGAAGGCGAAATTTTGTGAGTGTGTGTGTGTTTGTATGTTTGTTACTTCAATCTGAATGAAATTTGGCACAGAGATAGATTATAGTTAGGAATAGCACACGAATACTTTTATCCCGGGCATATGTTCCCTCGGAATAATTTTCGATATTCACGCGGGCGAAGCCGCTGGCAGAAGCTAGTAAATAAATAAATACATTCCTTCCGTATCGCACAGCTTTTTCAGAATAGTCGCAATTAAGTGGTCGGTGTCAAAATAACTGTGCACTTTGGCGTAAAATGACCCCACTCCCGCCAACCCGCGCAGCGCCCGTCGTTCGCCTCGCGCTCCAATAGCGAGATTCGAACGTCAGAGGGTCATTTACAGGACCAAATGCACAATTATTTTAACCGTGTAGTAATTGGATGAACATCGAACGTCAACATCTACCCTACCTATCCCTACCCTACCCTATCTAACCTACCAACCCTACCTAACCTGCCCTACCCTACCCTATCCTGCATATCATGCGTTTGGGTGGCGCCCCGGATGGTTTAGATTCACAATAGGGTAGGGTAGGCCTACCCTATTGTGAATCTAAACCATTCGGGGCGCCACCCAAACGCATACAAAAAATTTCATTCAAATCGGTCCAGCCGTTTAGGAGGAGTTCAGTGACATAATACGTACAGTAGAATTTTATATATAAAGATAAAAATCAATTGGTGTTCGTTAGTCTCGCTAAAACTCAAAAACGGCTGGATCGATTTAATTACTTTTTTGATTTGTTTGCAAGAATACAGGGCAGGTTTAATAATAAAAGTTGTTGACGTGGGAAGGTAGGTAGGGTAGGGCACAACTAGAGTCTGGCAAACGAAAGTAGACACTCGAATTATTTGCAAACTTTTTATATGGCAATGCTATACTAATGACAACCTGATTTTTATTTGAAAAAATAATAAAACAATAATTAAGTGGCTTACGGGAGATCTTGTTTCGTATGATGTCTAAATATCAAGAAAAACAACAGGAGAAAGACGCCGAATTCAAACAAAAACAAGATTGTTTACGTGTGGTGTGAATAAACCAAAATTATTATAGATTAATGTTATTTTTTTATTCAGATTGTTACAGAATATGTAAAGTATTACCTACATAAAGTACCTACTGTATTTTTATTCAGACGAAATAAAATAAATATTTCTAAAGTATCAAATTAGGTTATTCCAGGTATTTCATACTAGTTTTAGGGTTGCTATGCTGTTCTTATTTAAATCTGCCGCAATGTTTCAGTCTCTACTTTCGTTTGCCAGACTCTAGTACTTAATAAAAGTTCCATTCAGCCAGTCCAATGCGCGCAGACGTGGGATATTACGGTACGTAATAAATAAATCAGGTTGCCAGTGTCAATATGTGTGGACAGTGTCGAAAATCGTGCTATCTTGCGTTAAGAGAAACAAACTATCAGATCATTTCCGAGTACTTACAGCAGGAGTATACTGCAGGGGCTGCACACAGTTGGTGCTGGGCCAGAGCGCGTGTGTCCTCTGGGTAGACTCCAGGCTCCAGGCGGCTACATCCCGGCCTCCAGTTGCCCATATACCGCCACTAGTGCCGCTGCTTACTATACGTCGGATGCGTTCCGCTGGAAAGTAAAACAATGATTAAATCACACAAATTTTGGTGACAGAAACAAAGAAGTTTGATATATGTGTGTCTGTCTGTGGCAACATAGCTCCTAAACGGATGAACCGATTTTGATTTGGTTTATTTGTTTGAATGGTGACTTTGTTGAGTGTTCTTAGCTATATTAAATTAAAGACGGTTCGGCCGTTCAAAAGTTACCCGCATTTTACTCTTTGAATCTGGGTATTTTCGCAACACGATGTCATAATTATGTGTTTTGATAGATTGTCGTTTGAAGTGTGTCTACTATTATTTACTTATTATATATAGTTTAAAACTATGAAATAAAAAATAAAATTAAATACCTCCGACACAAAAACCACTAAAAGTAAAAAAATAAGCCTCGTACTCGCGTCGGGGAACCGCTAAATAAATAAACTAAACTGCAGTAAACGTTGGCCGTTCCCCGACGCGAGTACGAGTCTTATTTTTGCTTTTTAGTAGTTATTGTGTCGGGGGTATTTTAATTATTTATTTGATGTTAACTTCTGAGCAGGATTTATTTTTATAGTGGTCTAACGGCGGGGTAGCCGCACGGGTCCGCGTACGGACACTTGATCACACCTTGCTTCAGTAAATATTACCAGTTAGGATGTCTTACAGACGTGACAGGCAGCTGGAAACTCAGGTCCCACACGCTGATGGTGCCGCTGGACGAGGCCACGGCGAGGTAGCCGGACGGGTCCACATACAGGCACTCGGGCACGCCCTGCTTCAGTAAATATTACAATACTCACCGTTAGGATGCCTCACTGTCGTGATAGGCAGCTGGAACCTCAGGTCCCACACGCTGATGACGCCGCTGGACGTGCCCACGGCGAGGTAGCCACATGGGTCCGCGTACAGGCACTCGGTCACGCCTAGCTTCATGTCGCCTGTGAGCTTCCATGCGTTGCCTGGAGAACAGAAAAATGTTTTGGTCATATGTTCAGTATCATTGGGCAGAAGTGAATTTAGTGAAGGGGCAGTTAAAAGAAATGTATGTAATTTACTGCACCAGTAGTATCAAAATGTTACTTATTTCAGCTAGTGTTAATATCATAACGATATCTGTCTCTAGGTACTAGCGTGCAAGAACAAATAAGCCAAAACTTGAAACTGTAACAATGTGAACACGTACCAACAAAACGCAAACTTCACAAACGATATCAATCGTTATGTGAGTGCGTACCTTACGTACATGAACTGTTCGAGGGACCAGGTAACTCTGATATGATGGCCCCATGTGAGGGCGCCGCGAAGCACTTTGCATCGTCTCCGTCTCCTTCTAGCTGACGTCCTTGAGAGAGGTTCATACGGGATGAGCGTTAACATTACCTGGAGCCCTCAAGTCCCAGCCCACTATAGAAGCGAACAGCGTGGCGTACGATATGACGGCGCCATGCGACGGCGCCGCGACGCACACCACGTCGTCGCCATCTCCATCTAGTTGACGTCCTTGAGAGAGGTTCATACGGGATGAGGTTCCGTCGACCCTGAGGAAGTTAATTAAATTTTCTCAAACATGCTTGGCAATTTGAGCATTATTTTGACAACCTTCTTCGAGATAAATCGAAATTGCAGTACAGGCCAAATACATGCGAGCAGCGGCGGGCAAAAGTTGTATGAAAATCCATATCTGTCGTGTGTAGCGGCCAAATAAATTACTACATAGTAAACTCATATCTGTCGTGTGTAGCGGCCAAATAAATTACTACATAGTAAACTCATATCTGTCGTGTGTAGCGGCCAAATAAATTACATAGTAAACTCATATCTGTCGTGTAATTAAAAAATGGAACGATCATTTACTCCGAAACATGGCAACCATGGAGGTCACTTATCAAAGTTTTATTTAAATTTCGAACTGGCTTGCAAATAGAAAGCTGTTTAATGAAAAAATAAAACAAATTAACACTTGTAAGGCTTAGCACGCACTGCGATTTTTATTTGTGCGGATTTTTGTAGTATTATTCTCGCTTGTTTTTTTTTACCGCAATGCGTGCAGCTTCATACAATTCCATAGACCGCAGAATGGGCGGGAAAAATCGCGTGAATAAAAATCGCAGTGCGTGCTAAGCCTTACGCGGGAATAATTATTGTTGTTCGTTATTGGTCATTGATTTTGAAAAGCAATTGTATTTGACAAAATGAGTTCTAGTTAATACTTAGTTTAAATTTCCGCGCATTATTTGAGGAAAGTACTATACAAGCCTTGGCCACAACTAGGCATTGATGGACTTACGTATGTGTGCCTCGGCTTCGCCTCGGCGTCCATCAATGCCTATTTTGCTGGCCGCTGCAGTAATGTACTATAGTTTAGATGTAAAACAAAACACCTACACCAGGAGAGACTTTTGCGAGGCCAGCGATAAGGGCGTGGACACATCACCACGGCACGGTGCCGTGTACGGTTTGCCGCGCGGCCGCTTCGGCTCACGGCACCAACCATCGGTATCGTAGTCACAGCGGATCTTTGTGTCTCTGAAGTTGGCTCTGCCAACCATTGCGCAAGAAACAGTTTGTCATCGAGTATAATGCATAGAGTAAGCGAGATAGGACGATGCGACAAAAGTTAGCGAGTGAAAGAGACCGTTATACAATGCTATCATCACCTTCGACATTGACCCAAAAAAAGCTACTGCCCAGGGTCTTGCAGCCTATTCAGAGACACAAAAATCCGTTGTGAGTATTATAGGTGTCAAACTGTCCACATCGCCGAATCGGCAAAAGTAAAGTAAGATAGAATTTCGCCTTCATTAAAATGCCGCATTATTATTATAGTAAAAACCAAAAACATAAGTAGTCTCATGATTAGGTTCACCACCACTAGGAAATTTTGTCAAAACAAATTATTAAATGAATTACGTGATTAAATCATCAGTCTGAACAATAATTTCGTGATCGTGACATGAATCAGCTGGAGAACATAAGTTACTTTTTAGTGTATAAAGCATTGGATTCCTAGAGACGTATGAAAAATAAAACATATTACCATTTGTCAATCTCGAACAACTTTTCTATCTACAAGCTAAATTCAATCTTATAAACTTAGACTTACGTACCTCAATACAAATACTGAATCTGTCGTGGCCCCTACAAGTGATTGTCCACCTTCACATGCTGCTATACCTATGACTGGACCTGCGTTTCTGTTATACATCGCTTTCGATCTGAAATAAAAAAATATATGTCAGGAGATTTGTGCCTTCTCTTTATGAAAATAGACCTTAATTTTGATTGTGATGACTGAATTTGTGATTTTATTTCTCCATCAGTCACGATGCCAGGGTCCGACACAGATGGGTCGGACCTTGGCGTCGTGGAGTACATCGTGCAGTTTTGTGTTTAGAGTAGAACGGATTTGGTCATTCCATCTGATCGGCCTCTTCACGCCTCAGCTGCATACCTTCACCACAGTCAAAGACAAAGATATTTTATTTCAACTAGGCCACCAAGCGGCACTTTTGAACGTTAATACATAAAAAATTAAAAGGAATAAAAATTGATTCTACCGTGCATTCGGAAAGAGCTTGTTATGGAGAAGAACACACAAGAAACTCCATACTTACTCTTTAAAAAAAAATATGTATTTTACAATATTTAGGTACATAAGTACATACATTAATAAATTCATATGTGTGAGGACAATGCACCCAGAATCACTACATACTATACTACGTACAGGATAAATAATAAAAAAGTATGGAAACCTGTAAACGCTCGAAACGGCACACACACACAAACGTACGCACCGACGAGACCGTTCGTGCACTTTCTAGGTAATGTCAGTACTAAGTGCCGCGTCGCGACGAGTGGTCACGTATTTTTGTGTTAGTGTGCCGTTTCGATCGTTTGTAGGTGGTTTCCAAACTGTTTGTATATTTAAACTGTGCCTTCACAGTTCTAAAAAACAAAGAGCTATTTAATAACATACCTGTTAATGTGTGCCTGTGTATGTAGCCTCGCCGCATCCCAAAGCCGGACGGTGCCGTCGTCTGAACATGATCCGAATAATGACCGATGAGCTGGCATAGTTACTAGTTGGCTCACACGGGCCCTGGAACAAGTTAAAATCAAAATCAAAATCATTTTTTTTTTATTTCACATAGGCCTACATGGGCACTTATAAAACGTCGACAAAAGGTGCACGGTTCGGGTTGGTCGTTTCCTATGGAGAAGAACCGGCAAGAAACTCCATGGTTACTCTTTTAAAAATGGTTTGGTTTTACAATATTTCCATGTTACAGCATTAGTACTTAGACATGGGGGGACAACGTAGGCCCGACTTATGACAATAAGTCGTAAGAAACTAAAAAAATAAAATAAAAGGATTATATATTTTATAAAAAAGTTAACAAATGTTAACTAGCATCTAGAAGGCCTACAATGTTCACACATTCACAAAACAATCGGTAAAAGAATCTATACAAAGGTAAATAAAAATAGTATTACATGACTAAATTTTACATGTGGCACAAATTTTGTTATCAGTGCTGTAACTATTCTTAGCAAAGGGCTATAAAGATGTTTGAAAACCATTGTAAAAGTCTAATTAAAAGAAGGAAAGAAAAATGAGATTGAGAATAGTTAGAGACATCCACATATTTGTGCCGTTTACAAGTTACCAGGGAAGCTGCATGCGCAGAAGGAGCTAAGGCCAAATGTTTTTATCTTCAACGTAGTCCTTGATTTTATAATATGCTTTTTTAACAAGGATACGTTTGATGTAGTCTTTGAACCTTCCATCGGTCAGTTCTATAACTGACTTTGGCAACTTGTTATAAAAGCGTATACTGTTTATAAGAAAAGACTTGCTAGTTTTCGTTAATCTGAATTTGGGTATTACAATTTCGTGCTTACTGCGTGTATTTAAATTATGGAAGACGCTTCTAGTTTTGAAAAGCCCCCGATTTTTACGGACATACAAAATACATTCCAAAATATAAAGTGAAGGTAGAGTCAGTATATCGATCTCTTTAAATTTTTCTCTGAGGGACTCGCGAGGACCCATTTTATAGATTGCGCGGATTGCCCTCTTTTGTAGGATGAAAATTGAGTCAACGTCTGCTGCTGATCCCCACAGCAGAATGCCATAAGCCATAATACTGTGGAAATAAGCATAGTATACTAACCTAGCTGTAGCTACATCGGTTAGCTGCCTTATTTTCCTTACTGCATATGCAGCCGAACTTAACCTACCCGAAAGAGTTCTAATGTGCGCGCCCACTGCAATTTTGAATCGATAGTAATCCCCAAGAATACAGTTTCCGTTATAACTTCAAGATTTTTGCCGTCAAGATTTAAGTTTAGGTCATGTTGTGGTACATTTGGTAAAGAGAACTTTAGACATTTTGTTTTTTTCGCATTCAGTAAAAGATTGTTAGCTGCGAACCATTTTGAGAGAACAATTAGACTTTCGTTGACATTTAAAACATCCGTATCTTGCCTATCTATTTTAAAAATTAGCGAAGTATCATCAGCAAATAGAATTATATCCGATAATTTGGCCATCATAAAAGGGAGATCATTTATGTAAACAAGAAAAAGGAAAGGGCCGAGAATTGAACCTTGGGGCACGCCCATCTTGACTAGAGACCCGGAGGACGTCGCCCCATTAACATTTACTTTTTGCTGTCTGTTTGATAAATAGGAAAGCACGAGATCAGCAGATTTTCCACGAATTCCGTAGTGGTGTAATTTACAGATCAGTGTGTTGTGGTCGACGCAGTCGAAAGCTTTTGAGAGATCACAGAAAATGCCAATGGTATCCTGGGACCTCTCCCAAGCCTCCAAGATGTGGCTGATGAGTTTTACTCCCGCGTCCGTTGTCGACCTACCTTTCGTGAAACCAAACTGTTGACTATGCAGGATCCCATTTGTATTGAAGTGAGACAACATCTGTTCCAGCATGATTTTTTCATAGATTTTACTCAATGCTGGAAGCACGGATATAGGTCTATAATTAGAAGGATCGCTCTTACAGCCTGATTTGAAAATTGGTACTACTTTACTGTGTTTCATTAAGTCAGGAAAAGTGCCGCTGTCCAAACATTGATTGAATATGCCTGTTAGGAGTTAAGTTCACGTATGAGATAACTGAGCGGTAATGTAGCTATAGGAACATATTTTTTGGAAAAAGTTTCTTCTCGCGCGTTGTGAAAGGGGGCTAGGCGGAAAAAATTAAGACCAAAAGTTGTAACGACACTTTTTGCCGAAGGAGGGTAAAGTGTTTATCAGTCTATGTATGTAAGTATGTATGTATGTATTTATGTATGTTTGTTCCTATGTGGCGTTCTAGAGACCAAACGCGTTGGCCGATTTTGATGATTCTTACGTCAATCGATTCGTCTTAACCCTGCGAGTGTCACTGGCTATATTAAAATTGAAAAAAGAAAAATTGCGGATTTTGGGCGCCATATTGTGGGGGACAAAATTTTTTTTCTTCCAAACCCATCGTATGGCGTATCAAAATAAAGGATTTTGAGAGGTGATTTCAAAAATATATATGTTAAAATGTAAAAAATACTAAAAAATTATAAATAAAAAAAGTGAATTCAAAAAATCAAAAAACCCGACTGCTTAAAAAGCGAACTAAAAAGACGTAAACAAGAAGAAAATCATGCTGTGCAGTCGGAGGATACGCATTCGCGAGCTGGCTGACCAAAACCAGATGTATCCTCCGAATGCACAGCATGATTTTCTTCTTGTTTACGTCTTTTTAGTTCGCTTTTTAAGTAGTCGGGTTTTTTTTGCTATAGTTGTAAGCCGTGCGGCGTGCGCGTGTTTCTCTGTCTGTCTCTCTCTCTCTCATAGATAGCAAGCTAGTTATTTTCGTTTCGTCTTTCTATTTTGCATTGAACAGTGTGGTGTCGCGACGATTACTTTTTGGAATGAAGTTATATATATATATACTAGCTGACCCGGCAAACTTTGTTTTGCCATAAAAACACCAAACATTCATCTACTAAATATCCTACCTACCCTACCCTACCCTACCTACCCTACCCTACCCTACCTACCCTACCTACCCTACCCTACCCTACCTACCACACCCTACCTACCCTACCCTACCCTACCTACCCTACCCTACCTACCCTACCCTACCTACCCTACCCTACCTACCCTACCCTACCTACCCTACCTACCCTACCTACCCTACCTACCCTACCTACCCTACCCTACCTACCCTACCCTACCTACCCTACCCTATCCTATCTCTCAAGTTGGATCGAACTGCACATGTTGTGCGAATTTTATTATAATCGGTTAAGTGGTTTAGGAGTCCATTGAGGACAAACATTGTGACACGAGATTTATATATATTTAAGATTTAAGATAATAAATAATAATACAATAATGAATCCTGTCAGTGTTTCTGCACAAGTTCCGGATATTGCTGATGGAGTTAGGTAAGTAGAGATTTTATAGAGACAATGATAATGTGAAATTTAATTGGTTGTTTTCCCGCGGCAGAACGACTTGCCTTAAGGAGTACTTTCGAAGCATAGAGTTAAAGTAAAAAAATAACGATGTTTTTGTTTTAAATTAATTTAAAAAATATTCATCAACTCGAAAAAGTGAGTTACAATAGTAACTTGTAGGTACTAGGTACTACTCGCGTCACCACCGGCAAAGAAAAGCGATGCACAAGATAATGTTCAAACCAAAATAAACTCTCGCACGTAGTGATACGTCATAAAATAGTTTGCAAGGAACAATACAAAAAATCGCCGCGAAACCGACAAAGAAAAGCCCGATTTAGAAATGTTCAAAGTGAAATTAGCTCTCGGGTGTAGTAATACGGCATAAACTAGCCCGCGCGCAACATTATCAAACGGAGCCGCCTTCGAACCTAATCCTTTTGACAGTGATCCTGACCTACTTAGCACCCGGGTCAACGCCCCGCTGTCGTTCGGCCGTAGATATCGGGAGGTATTACTATTGGTTCGTGATCGCTTTCGAGTTAAGTTTTTCACAATGTTAAATATGCCAGTTTTTGTTTCTAATATTTTACATAACTACGAAACGATTGTATTACATAGAAAAAACCATTTCGCTGCGGGAAAACAACCATTTAAATTTCACGGTGTATATATAACTTAACTTAAAAAACTTCGTTCCATCCGGGTGTCCCTTGACACCTCTCAAGTTTTTGTATGACATGGTGAATTAACTTGACATTATAATTAGTTCTTGTGACATACTTCGGGTTGATTTTGAATTGCTTTTTTTTTACATATATAGTATTAAGTTATGCGTCATTTATTTCGTAAGAAAATACACTGTGTTGAAATTTGTGGTAAGTAAAAGAACTACTAAAACATTACAATATATAAAAAATATATTTAAAAAACATTAAACGATAACTTTCAATAGTATCTTTTCTACCCGCAAATTATATCATAAGGAAAAAGACTAATATTATGGACGTGACATTCTCAATTAAAAGACTAAAGTGGCAGTGGGCAGGTCATACACTCCGAAGTAGAATAGAGAAGTTGGCCAAAGATGTTATTGAATGGTACCCAGATGATCTCAGATCAACAGCAGGCGCTGCGTGGAGCAGAAAAGCACCAGATCGTGTACTGTGGAAGGGTCTGGAGGAGGCATATGCTAGTCAGCAAGACAAACAAACCGATGTCTGATATTCTCAAAGATTATGTGAATATTATTTTTAAGTTTGTTAATAAAGGCTATTTGAATTTGAACTTTCAATAACAATAATTTATTAATATTTTATAAAATGTCAAGGATATTTTAAATGCAATATTATAAATAGACCACTAATATGTCACATATACAAAAACAAATTCGAATATAATGATAATAATAAGTTCCCGCGTCACAGAGCATATCGACTTCCTGAAGCAGAAGATCTATGCATGGGCAAGTCGTATTAGTCGGTACAAGCGGCGAGTGGAGCAATACACTCAGAATCGCACATTCCAGAGCAACGAAAGGTGGGTTTATAGGGCTTGGGAGCGACCAGACCAAGGTGTGACTGACATGCGCCTACCGGATAATGACGCCATGTGTTCGTTCATGGTGCGATATCTGGTCGGTGCCTGTCAGTCACACCGAGGGTGACTGGACTCGGGAGGTCGAGCAAGCGTGCGATCCGATACCACACACGGGAGCAATTACCATCAGCCCCCAAGATGTGGCTCGTGCAGTCCGTTCGTTGTCCAACTGGAAATCTCCAGGGCCAGACGGACTGCAAAACTTTTGGATTAAATATTTCCAAAGGTCGCACGCTCGTTTGGCATCTCAGTTCCAGTCTGCTTTAGAGTCAGGGTCGCTGCCCCAGTTCCTAACGACAGGATTAACCCACCTGCTCTATAAATCGGGTATAATTCTCGCCAAACTTATTGGCCGCCCTGAAGTTGGCTACAATGGCTGCGCAGTAGGAAATCTCAAACAAAAACAGCACCGTTTCGTGCCTCGCGCATCCGATAAACCAACTTCAGGGCGGCCAATAAATATGGCGAGGGCTATAGTACTGCGGAACCTAAACACTGTAGACCGATAACGTGTTTACTGACGGTCTATAAAATTCTTACATCCATTCTGAGAGCGAAAATTAATCAACATATTGACAATAACATTATCATGTCTGATTCTCAGAACGGGTCCCGCGGTACTAAGGAGCTGCTCCTCATAGACATTGCCATTAGCCAACAGGTTCGCCGTTCCCGCAAGGATCTGGCGACATGTTGGATAGATTACAAGAAGGCCTATGACTCGGTTCCACATACATGGCTCATGAGAGTGCTGGAGTTGTATACAATTGATGCAACCCTGTGCGCCTTCTTGACGTCATGTATGGGGCAGTGGAGGACGGCCCTTCACTATCCAGGTTGTCGACAGATACAGGAAAACAGCGAACCTATAGGGATTGAGCGCGGAATATTTCAGGGCGACAGTCTGAGTCCTCTGTGGTTTTGTTTAGCCCTGAACCCTCTGAGTACACTGCTGGAGGGTTCGGGCCTGGGCTATCGGTTGAGAAGAGATGGTCAGGTCATATCACACCTCCTTTACATGGATGATCTGAAGCTCTATGACCCCAACAACTTGCAACTGATGAAGCTACTGAAGGGGACAGGAACCTTTAGTGACGCCATCAGGATAGAATTTGGTGTGGACAAATATGCAGTCATGCATGTAAAGCGAGGGGAGATTATGGAATCCGTGGAAATACAACTCTCGGATTCCATACACCTTCGATCCCTTTCCTCAACCGAAACATACATCCTCAACCGAAACATACAAGTATTTGGGTATGTCGGAACCGTTAGGTATCAATGTTAATGACGTGAAACAGTCGTTGCAGGAACGCTTCATTGGCCGCCTTCTTTCTTTTATCAAGCGAAAACAAGGTGCGCGCCTTCAACGGCTGGGTCACGTCGCTAGCATTGATGCCTAACGCTTGTTGATGCACTCTTTCGGCATACTCAAACGGACTCAGAGAGAACTTGACGCCCTGGATAGGAGGGTCCGCACGCTGCTTACCGAAAATCGTATGCATCACCCACGTCATCGGTCATGAGACTGTATATCCCGCGGCAGTGTGGGGGTCGAGGCTTTTTAAATGCTAAGACCCTGCACATCCGCGAGGTATGCAGTCTTAGGGAATACTTCCAGGCCGCCGACGTGGGTATGCATCGAGATGTGGTAGCGGTGGACAAGGGCCTCACTCCGCTCTCCTTGGCTAACGAGAACTGGCGGCTGGCTGGGTGGAGGGAGGTATGGCAGAGTAAGAAGCTTCATGGACGCTTCTACCGGGTCCTACATGGGCCCGATGTATACCTTTTAGCGTCCGTGACCTGGCTGCGATTTGGTGACCTTTTCGGGGAAACCGAAGGTTTTGTCTTTGCGATTATGGACGAAGTTATGATGACGAACAACTACCGGAAATACATTGTGAAGGACGGCACGGTTGACATCTGTCGGGCATGTCACTGGCCGGAGGAATCCATCCGTCACATTATCTCCGGTTGTTCTAGTCTAGCTAACGGAGACTATTTGCATAGACACAACCTTGTAGCCAGGATTATCCATCAGCAACTTGCTCTTAAATACAATCTTGTGGAATCGGAAGTGCCTTACTACTTATAGTATTACGAGTATGTATATGAAACCCGACCCAGTTCTCGAAAATGGCAATGTCACGTTGTATTGGGATCGGCCTATCATCACTGACAGGACTATTGTTGCCAATAAGCCTGACATAGTGATGATAGACCGACTAGAGCGTCACGCAATGATTGTTGATATAGCGGTCCTCCATGACGAGAACCTCGTGAAGGCTGAGAGAGATAAGAAAAGTAAGTATCTTGATCTGGCTCGCGAGGTTGTCGACATGTGGGATGTGAATACAGCAGTCATTGTGCCGATAGTCGTGACGGCCAATGGCATAATAGCCAAGAGCCTCGACGAACATCTGAGGAATCTTTCGTTGGGCAGCTGGATCAAGGGCTTGATCCAGTAAGCGATACTCCTGGACACGGCGCGTATCGTTAGGAGGTTCCTCTCTCAGGAGCCCTGACCACCGACCGGTGGCTTAGACCCTGTTCCCGATACCGGTGGACTACTAATTTTATATAAGTTTTTAAACTGTCATGGTCACTAACACTAATATTAACATAATAAGCGGGATATTTACCATGTTTACTGTTTGTAGCGAGTTTCCGATATTTCGGTGCTGTTGCAAGCACCATGATCACGGATAAACTGAAGTCATTGCGGGTGGGTGTTTATGAGGAGACAAAACGGTCAACCCTCTTTCTTGTTCGTTTTTTGCACTCGGTACCGCTACCATTGTCACTCACAACTCGATTCTGTTCCCGACACACGAAACTCACTGTGTCCGCTCGCGAACTTTTTACAGCACTTTTTCGGGGTTTACACAGCTGGACCACTGGATTCCAAGCTCTCGACAGTTGAAACCCATCCTCCCGGTTGAAATTTTTATATTTGGTAATTTCGATAGCCTCCCTCACCAGTCTAGGGATATAGTGGCGTTCTGTCGAAATGACCTGAGGGTTATGTAACTCAATCCAGTGGTTTAATCCTGATTCCAAGAGATGTTGAGCTATAGCTGATTTTTGTGTGTCATTGTTCTTTACTGCCCTGATATGCTCTGAAATTCGACAAGCAACCGTACGCTTCGTCTGACCGATGTATGACTTGCCACAACTACAATCTACTTTATAAACACCGGGCTTTTCCAGCGGAAAGTTGTCCTTCGGCGAGCGCAGCATCTGTGACACTTTTCTGAAAGGAGTGAAGACAGTCTTTACGGCGTATTTCCGAAGAATGTTAGCAACCTTATCTGTCACTCCCCTCACGTACGGCAAAAATGCTGGCTGCCTCTCAACCTCGCACTTCCGGAAGTCTCGCCTTAAATAATACTAGCTTAACCAGTTAAATGCTTTGACAATAAAAAAGCCATTGTGTCCCGCGTGGTTCCACGTTTCGGACACTCAAGGCTTGATATTATGTTATGGATGGACTTGTATTCAGATATCACAAATATATATTTTTACCCAGAATGTAGATATTTTTTATCCGTAGTTAACTCAACCAATAGTTAAATAAGCTAAACTTCGGTAAAACGCGTTATTTCATCAATTGTTATTCTAACAACGGGTCAAATAATTAACTCTCCAACTTATGTGAACATTTGAGATGCTAACAGTTGATGAAAAACTTTATAAGAATTCCATTCATTTTACCTCTCATAAAACCACATTTTTCGGCAAAAGTGTGCTAGGTATGGTCCCAAAAATATACACCGTGAAATTTAATTGGTTGTTTTCCCGCGGCAGAACGACTTGCCTTAAGGAGTACTTTCGAAGCATAGAGTTAAAGTAAAAAAATAACGATGTTTTTGTTTTAAAATAATTTAAAAAATATTCATCAACTCGAAAAAGTGAGTTACAATAGTAACTTGTAGGTACTAGGTACTACTCGCGTCACCACCGGCAAAGAAAAGCGATGCACAAGATAATGTTCAAACCAAAATAAACTCTCGCACGTAGTGATACGTCATAAAATAGTTTGCAAGGAACAATACCACCGCTAAGCCGACAAAGCAAATACCGATTTATTAAATGTTTAAAGTAAAATAAGCTCTCGCGTGTAGTAATACGGCATAAACTAGCCCGCGCGCAACATTATCAAACGGAGCCGCCTTCGAACCTAATCCTTTTGACAGTGATCCTGACCTACTTAGCACCCGGGTCAACGCGCGGGGCGTTGACCCCGCTGTCGTTCGGCCGTAGATATCGGGAGGTATTACTATTGGTTCGTGATCGCTTTCGAGTTAAGTTTTTCACAATGTTAAATATGCCAGTTTTTGTTTCTAATATTTTACATAACTACGAAACGATTGTATTACATGGAAAAAACCATTTCGCTGCGGGAAAACAACCATTTAAATATACCAGCAGCTATTAGAAATAAATAGTGTCTGGGATCCTTTAAGAGGTCTTTGTTTGAATTACTTGTAGATAGATGTTACTACTCCAGACAGAGTACAACTACTGATAAACAGAAGTAAGACGATTCCGACTTGGAAATTAAACACTTATGATTTTATTTATTGATTACGTATGAATGTGTTTATTTATCTAAAATTGTAATGAACTGTTTACCTAATTGACATATTTTAAATAGTTTTTGTTTTTAATGTAATCTATTCACATGCCACTTTAATTGTATTATTTTATGTATTACTAGCGGACGCCTCGCGGTTTCACCCACGTAGTTCCCGTTCCCGTGGGAATACAGGGATAAATAAAAAAACTTTTTTGCAAAAAAATACTACCGACTTCCAAATACGAAACTACAAAGTGAAAAATAACTTTATTTTTTGAAGTCGATGTCTTTCGTAGGTACCAATTTTGCTTTATGGACACCGCCTTCAAAAAATAAAGTTATTTTTCACTTTGTAGTTTTGTATTTGGAAGTCGGTAGTATTTTTTTGCAAAAAAGTTTTTTTATTTTTCACTTTTTAGTTGTACCTACCTAATAGGCAAGTTAGTAAGGTAACTATAACGCCAAAATTGATTTCATGAAACTTGAACTTAACCGGTGAAATAAAAGATCTGCGTACCCCTTAAGAGCGTACTGGCGTGATGTTATGTTATGAAATGTTATAAACAACAAACAGACATGCGATTGCAGCAATCCCGAGAGATTTGCCGTTATTTATTGAAGAGTTCTGTTGTATATCTCCGAAGTTCTTCATCAGATCTTCACCAAATTAAAATGGGACCAATTTCGGAACATACTTTTCAAACAAAAAAAGAATTTTCAAAATCGGTCCACAATTGACGGAGTAATCGGTGAACATAAACAAAAAAAAAAAAAAAACAAACTTGAAGTCGAACATAGAACCTCCTCCTTTTTGGGAAGTCGGTTAAAAATAGTCGATATGTCACCCGTGGATAGTGTAGCTTCCCAACGGTGTAAGTATTTTTGAAATCGATCCAGTAGTTTTTAAGTTTATTCGTTACATACAAAAATACAAATCTTTCCTCTTTATAATATTAGTATAGATTGCTTGATTATGTTAATTTTGTACGCTAGATATTGGCAAAACCAAGTAGTATATATGTCAATGGGCAAAACATAGTGCACATATTTTAACAATATACTATCTGTAACCAAACCAAGTTTTTACAAAATAACTGATTAATTTGATTTCTGTTTTTATTTGATGAAAAAACCTATTTTAGTGAAATTTTAAACTAACCAACATTACAGCATATTTAACCATTGGTTGAATTAACTACGGATAAAAAAACTGGGCCAAGTTTTCGTTTTTTACATGAACGATCAATAACTATTTTCAACTGGGATTGAAAAAGTCACGTATTGTGATAATAGCCATTGCCTCGTTGTGCAGTGGTTGCATGCGCGGCACCTGCGCCTGGTGACTTAGCTTTGATCCCCAGGACAGGTAATAAATATAGAAATAAAACCGCATTGTAGGTACACATGCGATTGCATTTAGTCAAAGATATATAATATAAATAAAAAGAATATTAACGCCGGCTCCACTGCACGTTGGCCCCAACATAGGTCCCAACGACACTCGTCCAACGTGTAGATCTAGAAAATTGCGTTGGCGCCAACATTGGGGGCGAGCGTTGGTAGTTAGCCGGCGCGTGTCGGTTTTATCAAAGGCAAAGTTGGCACACATTGCCAACTTTTGCGATCCGTTCACACGTTGGTGATTTGCTCCGTCCTGTTGCAACACGCATCGAGTGTTTCCGTGTTTTATGATGTGTCGTCATCCACCATCTTCTTTGACGTGGTTAAAAATATAAATCATAATATGCAAAAAGTACTGTAAAAGCACTTACAGCAAATTATATATCGGACTCCTTCACATTGGCTCTGACGAGACAAAACTAGTTTAATAGCCAACGTGTGTATGCCTCACCAATTACCGACCAACGTTGGTACAGGCGCTGGAACCAAAAGGGCGTGAGGGCCGCCTTGGCCTGCATTGCACTAGACACCACCCTTGCGGGCGGGAATGGCCGAGCACTCGCGGTCGTTCCCGGGCCCCTCCACTGAAGGAGGGGCGTGAAGGGCCTGCCCTAAAAGGCGGGCGGTCGTCGGCGGAGGGCTGAACGTAAAGGCTGTACCGGTTTCCCAGTCCTCCTCCATTCAGACGATGCGGGAGTGCCGCTGGGTTATTTTAGTGGGTATACCGGGCTGGGGGGCCCGGGGAGTCCCACATAGCCCCCCATTCCCCCAATGGGTGGGTATGCGTAATGCATTTTTCCCAGGGTGATAAAAAAAAAGGCGCTGGAACCAACGTATGGAGCCGGGGTTACGCATTGAATGTTTCTATTACTTACTTGTGTTCATGTAAATATGCAAGCAGTTGGTTCCCAGGTCGCCAGCCGGCCGGAGGTAACGCATCATCATTGTTGTCTAGCGGATCGTCGTGACTCCTACGAAAGAAAATTATTACAGTTTACAAACACGATCAACATAATTAGCAGACAGAACATACAAGGCCAATAGGCACAAAGGGTCGTTTACAACTGGATTAAAATTATCATTTATAATAATGGGTCCTAACATATAGGTTCCAATAATAGGTATATATAAAAACGACTGAAAGCATGGAAATTTGTTCTAGTTTCCATAAGGTCCGTATAGTGAACAGCTCTCCTATACATTATTCAACATAGTATTGCGTTCATTCTGCCAAAGAATAGGTACACTCCCATAAGATGGCGTTGAGCGCGTTGTTGAACTGGATGCGGAGGGCTCGGTACGATACACGGGTGTACCTCGCTCACAGGCTGCAGGTTTAGAGGGACGTGCAGTACGCCCTGAATAACTTTATCTTCACCTCCCTTGAGCATGTTCACACGAACCGATTAGGCCCTCCGTTCCCGTTCCATGTCAGCGTTGAGGTCGGTCGTAACTAAATGCCGAGGAACACCATTTAGAAAAACGGGTGGACAGTTTTGCGACCGTTTCAAACAACGGGCCTCATCAGGTTTCGAGATTCATTTTTGCTCAAAAATATGCAGCACAACAAACCCCAACGACGCGCTTAACATAATTATTGCCTATAATGCTTAGTTTAAGAGTAGGAGGAGCTCGTGGCTAAATAATAACAGCCGCATGGGTCGATCTTCAAGGTTAAGCAACGCTTGACGAGGTTGGTCCGTGGATGGGTGACCATATCAACATACTGAGTTTCCTCCGTGCCTCGGAAAGCACGTTAAGCCGTTGGTCCCGGCTGTCATTTGAAGATCTTTGACAGTCGTTACGAATAGTCAGAAGCTTGAGATCTGACCAGTCTAGCCAAGGGGTACCGGGTTACCCAGTTACTGGGTTGTGGAGGTCAGATAGGCAGTCGCTCCATGTAAAACACTGGTACTCAGCTGAATCCGGTTAGACTGGAAGCCGACCCCAACATAGTTGGGTAAAGGCTAGGCAGATGATGATGCTTAGTTTAAGAGTATTACTTTTTTGTTTTATCCGGATAAAAGCAAACGATTAAAAAAAAACTGAAACGCTAACGCGAAGCATTCCAGCGAAATGGGAATGGATAACGTAGCATTTAAATGATAAAAACTACCAGTTATTTTAATAATAATGACGTGTCTGAAAAATGGTCTTCATAAAACACTGTGGACCGCTCGCAACGTTTGGCTTGCGAGTGGGAATTGGTATTTATAGTGTCGGTATAAAAACCGTCACAAAGAAACACAAATGTCGTATCTGTATGAATAAGGAAACTTGTTTTTGAAAATGAGTTGAGGGGCTAGACGTGGACTGGGTAGAAGAAAGGCGTTAACCATACAACGGCAAAGGTTTCGTCAAGGGAGTCAACAAGTGCGTTGGGTCAGCAATATCATCAATGTCTCGTAAAACAACTGTATGAGGCACGCACAGAACCGGGAAGCATAGCAGAAATGAAAGGAGCCCTAAGTGACAATGATGAAGCATCGTACCTGTTCCGTTATTCCGCTCGGAGGCTGTGCTGTCGTGACTAAGTTAAACTTTGTGCTAGATCCAAACCTGTTCAACTCTAATATAATATTAATGGAAATAATAATCTTAATGGAAATAGACACACCTTTTTAACGAAAACGAGAGTCAAAACGCATAAGCAGCGCATAGCGGTCAACCTTGAAGATGAAACCACTAGTTCTCTAGAATAACATTATTGTTGGCATTTGTTAAGCTATGAACAGTGGCTGTAGTATTTTTAATATGACCTATATGATTATGCATAAGAAATACATTATCATATCTTTAAAACACAGGTTAAAAAATAAAACACAACTCAGAATGCGATTTAGTTTTATTAATGTTCTTCTTGACAACTACCATTTATGACATTGCACGAGTCGTTAATTACAAGATATTTTCAATATGTCAAGATATAATAAATTTTAAGTACATTCATAAAAATATTGATCGATGTGTGAATTCTGGCACATCTTCTCTGATCAAAGATCACTTTTACAATTTACTTAGCCTTAAAATTTGTTTAAAAAAAATTATAATAATACAGCTTAACAAAACATTTTATAACTCCTATTTTTATTAATTAGTTTTTTGGATCTAGATCCACCATTGTACAATTGGGACTACTACCAATTCGTTTAAAGTTTTTAGGACACTTATCAAGAACATAGTTTGCTCCAGGATCTTCGTCTTTATCTTGTGCATCATAACGGCTGACAACAGGTTCGGCGTCGAGGTATTCGCAGACCCAGTCATCGTAACTCAACGCAGTCGGGTAAGCAAACTCTGACGTCACCATCACCAGTTTCAGAGCGACTATTGACACAAGTAACAAACACAGCTTCATGATTGTATCTGTTGAAGATGTTTCCACGACTGACGTAAAAGAGATTGCTCTTCGTTTATATATACAAAGATCACGCAATTATGTGACATTGATGCATCTCCACTACAAAAGTAACAATCTTACTAATATTAATAAATAATAATTTAATATCGTTTTAAGTATTCGACGCTAAGTATGTGCTGATCTCGATGTAAGCATCTGTCACTCTTGATCATCTACCACTTTTATGTTTTCTGCGATTCTGAGCAAGGTTTGAGTATACGTAGTCAAGTCATGCCTTCATTTACGTTCAATTGGGTTTCGGCAACTGAGGAAAACACGTTTGATCATTCTCAAATTATCTTCAAACCGTTGTCAACGTTACATAATCAGTGTAGCCAGATTGGGCGACTTTTAGCCAGTTAGGCTACTCGGAAGGGTGCTGGGGCGACCAATTTTTACGATCGGCGACTGGTCGCCAATTAGACAAAGACAGAAAAAAAAATGCGCGATTTTAGGCGATTTCGGTTAGACTGTCTAATACAATATTATCTGAGGTATAATAAAAATAACTGGAAATCAAAATGCTTTTAACCGTACATCACTATTTTTCATTATACTTCAGTCGTGACAATACAGGGAAATGCTGAAAAGGAAAGAAATGCTGAAATAGTACATTTCGTGTCGAGCATTAAAATTCGAGATTTTAAGGCCGCTATCACACTGGCGTTTTATGAGCGTTGGCGTTCCTCCAATGTGGAACAAAGTCCTTTATGGTCTAATCGTTTCTTGTAATCGATCAGACCATAATGGATTTACCCAAAATTGGCGACGAGACTTTCTTTTTTTTTTACGTAATCCTCGTCGGAATCTATTTTGTCTTTGATTGTTAACGTTGCGTTCAGCGGATGTAACGCTTGCCACTAGTCTCGCGACGTCAACATCAACTACAGAGCGCCACCTGCTACGATCCTTACATACTTCTAGTCATACACACACGCCGGTTATGAGTACTGCGCACCTAAGCCTTTTTATGCGAGACACGAACGTTAATTTTTCCACTACCTGATGACTTTACTTAATTAAATGCAAATAAGTTCCAACAACAATTTATTGGAAACATTTTAGTTTTTCTATCAGACTATAAGACGTGTTTTAATAACCCCTATTATATGACCATTGCATAAACTACATTATGTGGAACCAACGCATTTTTAGTGAATAGTGGTCGTCTTGAGTTTTTTATAAATGGAAAAACAAAATTTTCGGCGACTTGGGGCTCGTCAAATCGGGCTCCACTACAAAATTTGGCAGTTAACAGTTGACAAGCCTTTGTTTAAACGGTGATCAAGCGAAATAAATACAAAATAATATATAAAACGAGTGACGAAGATACATCCTTGTCTTCCTTGGAGATGCCTCAACGAAGACCGATGCGTGGAAGAAGAGTGTTCGCCCTGAAGTATTGAAAAGATTAGATTGGATGCAAATTTTCTACGCCTGATAGATCTCAGATGCTCGAAGAACGGATGGTCGATGGGCTGAAAAGTTCTGGAGAGGCGACCGCGTGGCGGATTACGCAGCGTTTTAAGTCCTTCCTCTGTAGACCGATGACCTGGTTAAGGTCGCGGGAATCCGATGTATAAAAGACGCACAGGACCGGTTGATGTAGTGAGACTTGGTGAAGGCCTGTATCAGGCAGTCTTTCGACAGAAATGATGATGATGATGAGTTAGATCTTCAACAAAAATATTTAAAAAGTACCAGTTTTTGAGTTTGTTGTCACCGGTTTTCCTGCGTGAAAACCGAGAGTTATCCAACAGGGACTATGTGGAAAGTGGAGATGGACCGGTCAAATAATGCGCGATAACCAAGGGAAATGGAGAAAAGTGACAAACTGGTACACAAGAGATGGGAAAAGAAGCCGTGGAAGACAGTGTCAGAGATGGGAATGGGATATGGGGAAGACCGCTGGTCCAAGATGTAGGCACAAAGCGCAAGCGATGGCGCGCTGTGGTGTTGGCGAGTAGCTCAGGACAGACCCCAGTGGAAATTAGACTAGGTTAGTGGAGGCCTATGCCAAGAGGCACACTGAGATTAGGGAAATTTTATTAACGTTAAAGATATATTGTATAGACTACAGTTTTATATGTCGGCTTTCAGAATAAAGTGCTTTGTTATTTCGTTTTTTTATTATTTATATTTATTTTATTATATTTATTTTTTGTTATTATATCCTTCTGGTCATTGTGTAATTGTATTCCAAATTATATACTTCCCAATACGTTCAACCAATAAGGTGTCATTAACAAATATCCAAACATACAGACTTTCATACCTATATAGAATACTAGCTTACCCCTGCGGCTTCGCTCCCGTCAAAATTATAGCCTATGTTACTCGGGAATAATGTAGCTTTCCATAGGTGAAAGAATTTTTAAAATCGGTCCTGTAGCTTCGGAGCCTATTCGGTACAAACAAACAAACAAAAAAATCTTTCCTCTTTATAATATTGGTATAGATTAGTAGGATCCACAAGACAAGAAAAAGTTACAACGATGAAAATGCGTACAGAATTTGGCTTTTGTATGATACGATTTTAGTATCAGTAGAATAAAGATGATAAATACAACATGATAGTCTCATTTATTTATTATTTTACACAATAAGTAGGCAGGTATTATATTGTTTGTTAAAGGCATTCGACGTCGAATATTCGAGTGGTGTTGACGTTGAGCCGAGCGTTGCAAAGCTTACACGCAAGCGCAAACTTCGGCCGGTGTGGACGTCGCAACGATTTTCGCGGAAACTGCTCGCATTCGAATGTTCACGCAAATAAAACGCTCGAAAGCGAGTACTCAGATAAGGAAATGAAGGCCACTTGTAAAGCAAGGAACAGTTCCTTGATGTTAAGTGTTTGTGACCTTCTTGGTCAATCGTATTATCGTGTTAATGAATAAGATTTAACGAGATCGTATTCGAATGCTCCAAGCTCGCAAGGGAATGTTCGCCTCGAACGTTCATAGTTTCGCTCGAAAGTGAATGCTGGGCTCGCTAGGAAGCATTTGTTGCTCGCCTACGATTGCTTGTTTACAAATGCTCACGAAAGAATGCTCCCAGTGAGGACGTTCCTTTAGAATACGAAATACGTTAATGCGCATTAACTAGGTTATCTGAAAATTACCGGGTAAAATCCGTGTTACATGTAACACGACTCAAAATGTAACTTTTATGTTACTTTAGGACTTAATTAAAAAATTAAAAAATATTTTCAAACAAAAAATAATTGTGAAACGGAAAGCGAGTGTCATTCTGAATTTCGGAAGTTAATTATTACGACACAGTCTCAATTTCGAAAAACAATAGTTCGACTACTCATTGCTTAGATAGAACATATATTCGATTAGCATTAGTTGTTTTCTTTCTTTTAGATTGGTCTCTGGCTGCCTACAACTTTTTGATAACTTCATATAAAGCGAAATTCAACTATTATTGTCTTCAGAGCAGTATTATGTCGAAGGTATGTTCCGTCGAAATAGAGATCCGCCGAACATGTGCATATCAAAGAAGAGTTCTGTCGAAGTAGTGTTTTTCGAAGATGTGTGTTGTCGAAGTATAATCTGTCGAACTATTGTTTTTCAAAATTGAGACAGTGTCGAAATAATTAACTGTCGAAATTCAGAATGACACTCACGGAAAGCATCTAAGAAAGTTTTCGTTCGTCGTGTTGTTGCACCTGATTTTGTGACACACAAATTAACTTATTGCATATTCACTCACTCATGTGTATTCTATATCTTCCATACCACTTACTCCGGCGAGCGAGTGAACTTATTAGTGTCGTTTTACACATAAAATAAGGTAATGTAACTTTTATCATCAGTAATATTTGACTATAAGCCACTGGCAACACTGCGCGGAAGACAGTGAGCGAAACACTTTTGTCTCATTTTCTTGGCCACCCCGCGCTCGCGCCTGTATCCACAACGGCCTCGCGCGGGGCCAGTTGCACGTGTGTCATCGCATCGCTGTAAACGCATAAAAAGAGTATCGCGTGCGATTTTTATCTGATTACCCGTAAAAATGCAGTTGCAAAATAAAACGAAAGAGAGAAACTATACGTGATTCTTTTTAGTAAAGATTCAAATTATAACAGTGTTTTTTTAACGAAAGCAAAATACGATTCCATCGTTGAAGATATAAAGCGGATAAAAAGATTTCAGATTATTATTAGAAATTAAATAATTACAATGAATGCTAATGTTTTATTCAAGCAAAGAACCTGTTTTATTGACTTAACCGTATGCTTGGCCGTTAGTCTGCAGATTACCTAGGCAGTCTGCAGATTATCTAGTTAATATGTATAAGAACTTAATAGTACATTATTGCAAAGGCCACCAAATAGACAATTGCACAGGTCGAGTATGAGTTTGAAGACAGGCAATTTCCATTTCCGCCGAGGCATATATAGTGCTTTTCTCAAAAGAATGCAGGGAAATAAAACATAATTTTTTATATTATACATTTAATTTATTAAAAGTTACAACAACATTGCTGGAGCGTTGCAATGTTCCAAATTCAAAAAACGCTCTTGCTATGGATTTGATTTTCTTTGTCCGTAAATTCGATACTTCGCGTGTTCTTTTTTCGAAAATAATGACAATATTTCCATGCATGTTTGAGATTAACAAATTTCATTTCATGATGAACTGAAATATAATTGATTACAGAGTAGTTCCCAATTCGCTAGTATTTGGCATCGCAGTTTTAGAGAAAATAAAAATAAAATGTTTTCTCTATGGATTGGCAACCCTGATTTGACACTTCTTTTTCGCGCGTTTACCGGCATCGCATGCAAAAATGGTTTCGGAAGAAAAATTACTTCGAAAAATACGGAAATACAATAAAAAGTTGGAGCGTCAACGTCGAATGAGAAGACGGAGTCATGATAGAGAGCGCGGGCACAGCGTCAGTTCAAATCGGCGGCAAAGTGTCGAACGTGACCGGAGCCCTTTGCACGCCATTACTCTGGATAACGAAGGTAAGCTTTGATTTAGGTACAACTAAGGCTAAAAACGTGCCTGGCTACAATGGTCGAGTATAATATACCGTGTTAGTACGAGATACTTAAACACGAAGATCAATTTTGATACGAGATATCAACTTTGATGTAAAACAGATTTCTGTTACCGGCACGTGATGCCGATTTGGTCAAAACCAGCATGTGCTTACAGTACGAGATACTGTTTAGTGCTATTAAAGTGCTGTTAAGAAACCTTACCTAAGGGTTTTTTTTCTCACATTTCAGAAGAAATCATCGAACAGAGTGAAATTTATCCTCAAATTTCGGATCCTGAAGAACAATCTGACACTCATATTGTCCAAATCCCAGAGGTTGAACCTTTAATGTCACCAGAGGCGTCAGATAGCCATCTTACGGAGGAGCAGAATACCGAACTTGTGCAGGCCCTGGGACAAGAATATGATGACATAAAAAAATATGAAGGAACAATTAACAATGACATTTGCAAACGGTGGAATTACTTATTAACACACGGTCTGTCTAAGACTGAAAAAGATGACATTACAAAGTGTCACAGTTTGCCTGAAAACTGCCCACTCTTAGATGCCCCAATCTTGAACGAAGAAGTGAAGGCAGTGATCTCTGAAATGGGAATAACTAGGGACAAGTGTATTGCCTACCAGCAAAGACAGATGGGTACAGCACTTTCAATAATAGGCAAAGTCATGTCTCACATAATTAACAACCCACCAGATAAAATTACTATGTTAAAATCACTCAGTGAAGCAACAAAGTTGGTGTGTGACCTCCATCATCAACAAACAAAAACAAGAAGGTCACTAGTGTCTCCCCAACTGGACAAGCATTTCTTAGAAATGACTCAAAATACTACCCGAAATGAATTTTTATATGGAGACAATTTATCAGAAAGGATTAAGATAAATAAGATAATACAACAGAGTTCAAACTCTATAAAGAAGACTGCTCCAAAGCCAGCAATCCCTGCTAAGAACACAAATAACAAATATATGGGAAACAGGAACGGTCCACCACGACAGTTGAATCAGCGTCAATCAACCAAGGGGATGGCACGAGGTGGACCACGGACTCGACCACAGCCATCACAACAAAGAACATCCTTCAACCCACAGCGTTCCGAGAGAACCCGGGGTGCCCACTACAACAACAGGAAATAAATAAGGTACATGCTGGCAATTTAAAAAACTACTTTGCTTGTTGGTTGTCATTAACAAATGATCCCATTATACTGCAGTGGATTAAAGGATATCATATTCCTTTCATGTCTCAGCCTTACCAAAGTATAGTACCTAAAAATAATTTACCTGATTGTGAAATTCCACTTATGCAGGAAGCTATTGTTAACCTTTTACAATTAGGAGCTATAACACCATGTTATCATTTAAAGGGAGAATTCATCTCAAAGATTTTCCTTGTTCCAAAACCTAACGGCAAGCAAAGATTCATTTTAAATCTAAAACCTTTGAACAAATTCATAAAAGTTAGTCACTTTAAGATGGAAGATATTCGCACTGCAGTAAGATTAATTGATGATCATTATTATATGTGTTGCATAGATCTTAAGGAATCATACTTATTAGTACCTATAGCATCTGAACACAGAAAATACCTCCGTTTTGAATTTGATGGAACCCTATATGAATTTACAGCATTGCCATATGGGTTATGTACTGCACCTAGTGTGTTTACCAAATTGTTAAAACCTGTGGTTGGTTATCTCAGAAGTTTAGGCCTTCTATCCACAATATACATTGATGATCTTTTATGTATTGGCCAAACTTATAATGAGTGTTTACAGAACATGGAAACAACAATTGGTGTGTTAAAGTGCTTAGGCTTTATTATTAATTCTGACAAAAGCAACTTAGTGCCTAGTAAATATTGCAAATTTTTGGGGTTCATGATTAATTCCTCATCAATGTGCCTGGAGCTACCTTTAGAAAAAAGAAATACAATTAAGAGTATGATTGATAAATTCTTGAAATTAAAAAAATGTAAGATTAGAGAATTTGCTAGATTGTTAGGTACATTAGTAGCAGCATGTCCAGCTATACCATATGGCATAGTACATACAAAACAAATGGAACATGTTAGGTATTTAGCATTACTGAAATCAAACGACAATTATGATGCATCCATGACCTTACCTATAGTATTACAGTCAGACTTTCAATGGTGGCAGCATAACATAATGCATAACAGTAAAACATATAAGTCAAGAAAATTTGAGATACAAATATACACAGATGCTTCTCTGACAGGTTGGGGTGCTCATTGCAATGGTGAGAGTGTTGGAGGCCTGTGGTCACTATCAGAACAAAAATATCACATAAACCAGTTAGAACTAATGGCAGCATTTTTTGGTTTAAAATGCTTTGCAAATTTAAAAAATAATTGTAATATTCTTCTTCGAATTGACAACACTACTGCCATTGCTTGCATTAACAAGATGGGTAGTGTTCAATTTCCACACATTAATGATGTTAGTAGAATGATATGGGATTGGTGTGAAGCTAGGTGCATTAATGTCCAGGCATCTTACATAAAATCTAAATATAACTTGGCAGACGAGGAATCAAGGAATACTAACATTGACACAGAGTGGGGACTATCAATTGAAGCTTTCAATAGAATTGAAAAAGAGTTTGGCAAGCCTAGTATTGATTTATTTGCTACCAGAAATAATGCAAAATGTAAAACATATGTGTCGTGGCGTAGAGACCCATATGCATTTGAAATAGATGCCTTCACATTTGACTGGAGCTCCTATTTTTTTTATGCATTCCCACCATTTGCATTAATTACAAAATGTCTGCAAAAAATTAAAAACGATGGGGCAAAGGGAATCCTAGTATACCCACTGTGGACTTGCCAGCCATGGTATCCTTTGGCAACAATGTTGATGGTTACAAAACCAATCATTTTCTATCCTAATAAGAATTTATTACAATCTCCTTTCAGCACGGAACACCCATTAAGCAACCAGCTTACCCTGGCAGCGAGCATCTTTTGCGGGAAACATTCAGACGTAGAGGTTTGCCAGAGGGCTCACTAAATATTATGTTATCCTCCATTTCACCAGGTACGCTAAAGCAATATAGTACTACTTATAAGAGTTGGTGGTTATTCTGCCAAAACCACAGTGTAAATGTTTATACAGCTTCAATACCAGATGTAATACAGTACCTAACTGAAATACACAAAACGAATGTTGGCTACAGCTCTTTAAATACAGCTAGATCTGCACTTTCCCTTCTGTTAAATGAAAGAATTGGCAGGGATGATCACATCAAACGTTTCTTTAAGGGTCTATACAGAATTAAACCTGCTTTACGCAAGTATGTTAATACTTGGGATCCTTCAATAGTGCTGAGATTTCTGTCTAATTGGGGTGATAATACGAATTTAAATTTGGAAAAGTTAAGTAAAAAGCTTGTCACCTTATTAGCTCTTGCTACTGCTCAAAGAGTGCAGACTATATCAGTTATTAAAATACAAGATATATCTATCTCACAAGACATAATACATATTGTTACGAGCTGTGGTTCAGGGATAAATTATTTAAACAGCAGACCTCAATTAATCACTGTTTATTACAAAAACACTTCTTAAACAATTCTATTACTTCGCACTATTTTCCGCTTTGATCGCTCTGTATCGCTTCTCAATCGAAACTGCCCCACGACGAATCCGACCGCTCTTTATATAGCACGGAAGAAGTTTCTGGAACGTTCCATACTGTTCTAGATAATTCGAGAAACTTCCAGAACAATCGACTTTCGAACTCATTGTTCCCGAAGCGACTAGAAACATCCAGAATGTTCGGTTCGAACCTTCTGGAAAATTCCATTCGACACGAGCTTTCGAGAACATTAGTTCCGCTATTCAATACTAGATGGCGCCACTAGTTACTACCTAGTTCTTCCTCTCGTTACTAGATGGCGTTGGCCTATCTTGTAACATTGCCTCCCTCTTAGACATGCTCGTCCCGAGCATTGTTAGACCCATGATAACGGGCCAACCGATCCACATGAACGACCTTTGATGCACCTCGGGCTCCCTTTTGAATTCGGTAGGTGACGTCATTAATCTTGGTAACTACGCGATAAGGTCCATCCCATTTTGCTTGTAATTTAGGCGATTTTCCTTTGCTCCGTGCCGGGTTATGTAACCATACAAGAGATCCTTCATCGAAGCCCTTATTGTTCGCTTTCCGATCGTAGCGGGTCTTCATCCTCTCAGACATCTGTTGACCTGTCTGTCTGATGTGCTCATAGACATCATTCATCCTGTTTCGTAGCTCATTCGCATAATCTGTGACATTGCGTGGAGACTCAGGCGGGATACCGGTGATTAGATCTGCAGGTAATCGTAGTTCTCTGCCAAAATTAGCAAAAGCTGGTGTTACCGTTGTAGTTTCATGAACAGCACTGCGATATGCCATGAGATATGGTTGAATGTGTTTGTCCCAATCTTTCTGTCTGTTTTCCACAACCTTTGCAAGAAATCTCTCTAGTGACTGGTTGAATCGTTCAACCATCCCGTCTGATTGCGGATGATAAGCAGTAGTTCTGGTTTTGTGAGCACCCATCACACGACACGTCTCCTTGAACACTTCTGACTCGAAGTTCCGGCCTTGGTCACTGTGGATTTCCAAGGGTACCCCGAACCGACAAAACACTTCGTGAACTAACTTATCAGCCACCGTAACGGCTTCTTGATTGGGGATTGCAAACACTTCCGGCCATTTTGTGAAGTAGTCCATGACGACCAAGAAGTACTTGTTTCCGCTTTGGCTTTCTGGAAATGGTCCAGCAACATCTAATGCTATACGTTCCCACGGTGCACCAACATTGTAAACCTTTAGTGCCCCTCTGCTACGAGTTTGTGGTCCTTTCACAGCCGCACAGCTTGTGCATTTGCGGCACCATTCCTCAACGTCCTCTCGACAATGGATCCAGTAAAATCGTTCTCGGATCTTGATTAAAGTCCTCTTAACTCCCATGTGACCCCCTGAACATCCATTGTGGTAGAGCTGTAGGATGTCCGGCACCTTAACTTTAGGTACGACCATTTGTAGATGACTCTGGTCACCGCGAGCGTTCTCCCATTTCCTGCACAGAACTCCATCCTGGATAACCAAGCTTGCCCACTGTGCCCAATAACTCTTGGTGATGGAACTGGTTGCTGCAACATCACTCCAGTGAGGCCTAGGAGCACCTGATTTCTTCCATTCAAGGATCAGTTTTAGGTCTCTGTCTTCTTGTTGAGCACTCTGTAAGGTTTCCTTCCACTCTCCGCTAAGATCCGTCCCCAAAACCCGCACTAGCGTTACCTGCTTAGCTTCTTGTCTCGCACAATGTTTACATTGGTCTGGACACGGTCTACGCGAGAGAGCATCAGCATTACCGTGCAACGTTCCGCTGCGATGTTGAATTACGAAATCAAACTCTTGCAGTAGCTCAATCCATCTTGCTACCTGTCCTTCTGGGTTCTTAAATTGCAGTAGCCATTTCAAAGCAGCGTGGTCCGTTCGCAGGAGAAATTTTCGCCCCAACAAATATTTATTGAAATGCTGCAAGGTTTTTACTACAGCTAGAAGCTCCCTTCGAGTGACACAGTAGTTCCTCTCAGGTTTGGATAAGGCTTTACTGAAGTACGCAATAACAACCTCATGATCTCCTTTTCGTTGAGACAATACCCCGCCGATTCCAGTGTTGCTGGCATCTGTGTCAACTATGAATTCATTTTCGTTGTCAGGATAGCCTAGGATGGGTGCATTGCACAGATGTTCCTTTAGCTTCTGAAATGCGACGTCACAGCTCTCATTCCAGCAGAACTTTATCTTGTCTTCAGTTAGCTTATGAAGAGGTCGGGCAATGTCAGCAAAGCTCTTCACAAACCGCCGATAGTAGGAGCACAAACCGAGAAATGCCCTGACTTGCGTTTTGTTCTCCGGAACTGGCCAATCCTTGACGGCAACGAGCTTATCCGGGTCCGTTTGAATACCTTCTTCGGAAACCACGTGTCCTAAAAAGTTCACTTGCCGCCTGAACAACGCGCACTTCTTTGGACTTAGCTTTAGATTGGCTCCTCGTATCTTTGACAGCACACGTTCCAAATTGCGGAGGTGATCTTCAAACGTCCGTCCCACGATTATAATGTCATCCAAGTAGACTAGGCAGGCGTCACCAATCAGCCCAGTAAGTACCCGCTCCATCAATCTCTCAAAGGTGGCAGGCGCATTACACAGTCCAAATGGCATAACGTTGAATTGCCACAATCCCTTGCCTGTAGAGAACGCTGTCTTTTCCTTATCTCGAGGGTCTAACTCGACCTGCCAGTAGCCACTCCTTAAGTCTAAGGTGGAAAACCACTTCATTCCCGATAGCGTATCCAGCGTGTCATCGATTCTTGGCAACGGATAACTGTCCTTCTTCGTGATGTCGTTTAGTCGGCGATAGTCTACACAGAAGCGCATGCTGCCGTCCTTCTTTTTCACCAATACTACCGGTGAACACCATGGACTGGATGAAGGTTCAATCACGCCGTCTTTCACCATACCCTTGATCATGTCGTCCACTTCCCGTTCCCGTGCCACTGGAACACGTCTTGGTCGCTGGCGGATTGGTACCTCATTTCCTGTATTTATTCTGTGTTGAACTAACGCAGTCTTCCCTATGTCGGCATCATTTGTCGAGAAAATGTCGGCGAACTTGTTTAACATCTTCTTAGCCTTGTTCTTTTCTTCTTCCGACAAGTTATTCTGGCTGTTCTTCAAAAGCGATGACACATCGAATCTTGCACTAGCTTTGGTGTTGGTTGGGTGTTCGTGGCATCTACGCATCCAAACCACTCCGTCACAAGTGCCTAATAATGTGCCTTTCTTGAGCACCAGGTCCTGGTCACTTGTGTTGAGTGCGCGTACCGATGAAACACTAGTACCTCTTACCAATGTGCGTGCAATTTTCCATGAAGCATCGTTATCTAAACCTTCTATAAGTACACATCGGTTTTCCTGACCAGAATTCCTTGGTAGACAAACTGGTATGATTGTTTCTGACCTTGGATGAAGAATAACCTTTTCTAAGCAGTACACTTTTCCCGATGCTGCACCTTCCATGAAGACTTCCTCTGAGCCACACTTTAATACACCTTGATAAACGTCGATCTCACAGTGATGTTTTCGCATGAAGTCCAAACCCAGAATGCAGTCGTCCACTATGTCGGCCACGATAACATTGTGGCGGTAAACTTTGTTTCCTAACTTCATGTCCACCTCCTTCTCACCTCGGACGGTTATGTGCTGACCGGTGGCTGTTCTCAGATGTACACCTTCGCGGTCCCCGAAGAAGTCCCCAAGAAACCGTCTTGCTAGTTGGAAACTGACAACAGTCCGAGAAGCCCCAGTATCCAATGTCAGCTTGCATGGTGTTCTGTTAATTTCGCCCTCGATGATCAGGCTGTTCCCGTCACAGGATTGTGAGATCGAGATCCTTGGGGCTCTTCCATCACCAGCCAGCACCCGCCCCTTAGTCCTGGCATCTACTCGTTTCCCTGCTGCTGTTGCCCAGCAGGGACCTCAGGTGATCCTTCCACTGGCGGCTGCTTACTACCTTAGGGTGGCCTTTGCTTCGGGCAGCTCAATCGGATGTGGCCTCTCTCTCCGCAGCCATAGCATCGGGGTGAAGTCGCAACCTCCCTGATTCGGTGAATTCGTTCGTCCCGCCGTACTGCCTCCACCTCCAAAGCGTGGGCTAGAGCGTCCTTGAGATCCTTGAAATGACCTAGCCTTACTGCAGCCCTAACCTCCAGGTCGCGGATCCCATCCGTGAACGCCTGTACGAGGTTCCCGTCGATCAGCACAGGTGACGACTGGTAAGCCTTCCGAACCAGCTTTTCCACCTCCAGAGCCCACTGCTGAAGAGTTTCACCAACCCGTTGCGACGGGTCTTTCAGTTGGGCCCGAAACACATGTTCTAGGTGCGCGTCGCCGTATCTAGCTTCTAATGCTTCCAGAAGCTTCTCGAAAGTGACGTCTTTTCCTAGCGCCTCTAACACAGTCAAGGCCTGGTCGCGAAGGCCCAAGGTTAGAGCAGTCAAGGCCTGTTCTTTAGTCCATCCATTCGATTTCATCACGGCCTCAAAATGAATTTTGTAGGCGGACCATGACGAAGAGCCATCAAATGGTGGCACTTTAAAACCACGAGGCGAAGGTGCCACTACCGCAGCTGCCCCGATCCCATCCCCAGACTTGAGGCCACGTATTGCCTTCTCCATTTCGACGATGCGGGTCTCATGTTGCTGGATCTGGTCCTTTACCTCTTTCATCTCCTTAACAATCGCTCCGCGGAGGTCCTTTATCACCAAGAGCTGCTCCTCCTGACGGCGAGCTTGCTCTTCCTTGTCACGCTGTAGCTGCTCCTCTAAGCGGCGCGACTGCTCCTCCTGACGGCGAGCCTGCTCCTCCTGACGGCGAGCCTGCTCCTCCTGACGGCGAGTCTGCTCCTCCTTGTCACGCTGCAGCTGCTCCTCTAAGCGGCGCGCCTGCTCCTCCTAACGACGAGCCTGCTCCTCTTGACGACGGGCCTGCTCCTCCTTGTCGCGCTGCATCTGCTCCTCCATGCGGCGAGCTTGCTCCTCCTGACGGCGGGCCTGTTCTTCCTGACGGCGAGCCTGCTTCTGCATAAAAGCCATCAGAGCAGCGAGGTCAAGGGTCACCGGAGATTGAGCTGATTCCGCTGCCGCCGCGGAGTCTCGTTGTCCACTTGATGACGGTGAGGGAGCGTCTCCAAAGCGCCTCTGGTCTACGTCTTGCTGGCGCTGACTCCTGGTGCGCATCCCTTCCGTTTCTTCTTTCGGTAGAACCGGCATAATTTATCCCGCACTTCTGACACCAATTTGTTACGAGCTGTGGTTCAGGGATAAATTATTTAAACAGCAGACCTCAATTAATCACTGTTTATTACAAAAACACTTCTTAAACAATTCTATTACTTCGCACTATTTTCCGCTTTGATCGCTCTGTATCGCTTCTCAATCGAAACTGCCCCACGACGAATCCGACCGCTCTTTATATAGCACGGAAGAAGTTTCTGGAACGTTCCATACTGTTCTAGATAATTCGAGAAACTTCCAGAACAATCGACTTTCGAACTCATTGTTCCCGAAGCGACTAGAAACATCCAGAATGTTCGGTTCGAACCTTCTGGAAAATTCCATTCGACACGAGCTTTCGAGAACATTAGTTCCGCTATTCAATACTAGATGGCGCCACTAGTTACTACCTAGTTCTTCCTCTCGTTACTAGATGGCGTTGGCCTATCTTGTAACAATATTAACATTACTGATCTTATAAAAACATCACTGTCATCAAAAACCGAAACATTAATTAAACTACCGTTTTTCGACCAGAACCCCAATGTTTGCCCAGCTAGAGCTATAAAAACATATATTGAGCTAACATCAACTCTAAGGAATGATGAACAATATTTGCTATTGACTAGTAGGAAACCTTATAAAAGAGCATCAAAAGAAACAATTAGCAGATGGATTAAATCAGTTATGAAGGAAAGTGGTATTGATAACAAAATATTTACCTCACACAGCACACGTCATGCAGCCACATCTACTGCTAAACAGGCAGGGGTATCATTAGATGTGATTAGGAAAACTGCTGGCTGGTCAGATAGCTCTCTTACATTTGCCAGGTTTTATGATGTACCAGTGACCATTAATGCCCCACATGACAGCTTTATTAATGCTGTCTTTAATGCCAACATGAGGATGTAATTATCTTTTATTTTCTCTTTTATAAAATTAATAAATGTTCAATAATTATTTATGTTAATTATACACTGTCATTAGAGTTATATTTTGGTTATATGGCTAAGGGTCAGTCAAAGATGTTTTACTATAACATTTATTGTTACTTATTGTATCTGATTAAGAGACAATACTGTTAGTAATAGTACTGATGTTATGTTGTTGTTGCTGCTAGTATTTTCATTGCAATTTTATTGTCATGAAAATACTAGTAGTAAATCGTCTATTTTGTTTGTCTTAAATTACGCCCTGTTTATGTAAGCCGCATAAAGGCTATTTTGTCTTATTCTAACATTTTAAATATCTTAAGATTATTGATGTTACATACCTAAGTAGGTATGTATTAGCATACTGTTGTTTGGGTATAAGTCTCAAATAAATTTGATTCATATATGGTTGTTTTGATATGTATCTTTTCAAAATAGTGGCCCATAACGACTTTGACTCTAAACAGCTACTCTGTAATCAATTATATTTCAGTTCATCATGAAATGAAATTGATTAATCAGACGAACTTACCTTAAGTGAAGTCCGATTACAATTTCATGAAGGATGAACTGAAATATAATTACCCACCCAACCCATCCTTTTTAGGATCAAACCCTTGTCGAATGGGCCAACAGAGCAACGCTATCTCTAAAGAGTGTCAAATCAGGGTTGCCAATCCATAGAGAAAACATTTTATTTTTATCTTCTCTAAAACTGCGATGCCAAATACTAGCGAATTGGGAACTACTCTGTAATCAATTATATTTCAGTTCATCCTTCATGAAATTGTAATCGGACTTCACTTAAGGTAAGTTCGTCTGATTAATCAATTAATCTGCACTCTAACTGATTTACGCACATTAGCGGTAACATATACATTTCAAATAGGTATCTATTAAATTGCTTAAATTTGAAAAATCAAGTTATTAAAGATTATAATATATTCAATAACTTGATTTTTTTAATCAACAATTTATTTGATCTGAGCTTGAATGATGTAATACTAACGCACTTTTTATAGCTGTATAACATTTATATTAGTAAATTTTATGCAATCTTTTGATGTCTCGGATTTCGTTTGTAAAATGGAAAGTAAGGGTGAAACAGTAAGTGAATGCAATTTTGACAGGTGCAGTCTACTTAGCTGATTTAGATGGATTCTCAATTGTGAAACGTAAAAAACTCAAACGTTTCCTAAATTATTTGACAACTAGCTGTCCCACGCGGCTTCACTCCCGTCAACTGGCTACCTACCTACCCATCTACCCTACCTCCCCTACAAACATGAATGTTGCGTAACTTTAACCGCTCTCGAAAAGGAATATTTTTTCCGTTTTTGCAACACTTTTCATTTATGCTCCGCTTCTATTGGTCGTAGCGTGATGTTATATAGCCTATATCCTGCCTCGATAAACGGACTATCCAACACAAAAATATTTTTTCAATTCCAACCAGTAGTTCCTGAGATTAACGCGTTCAAACAAACAAACTCTTCAGCTTTATAATATTACTAGCTGTCCCACGCGGCTTCGCTCCCGTCAACTGGCTACCTACCAAGCTAGCCCACCTACTCTAACTACGTTGCGTCTCAAAAAGAATAAATTTTCCCCGTTTTTGGAACATTTTTCATTGATGCTCCGCTCCTATTGGTCGTAGCGTGATGTTATATAGCCTATAACCTTCCTCGATAAATGGACTACCCAATACAAAAATAATTTTTCAATTCCAACCAGTAGTTCCTGAGATTAGCGCGTTCAAACAAACAAACAAACTCTTCAGCTTTATAATATTAGTATAGATGTATAGATAATCAACAGATTTTTGCTGCTTTACTTAAATCAGAATCCGACCCTTTGACATTCAGGCTAACCATCAGATGTGATAGTTGTCAAACGCGAGCGAAGCATAAAAATATGAGATTTACTAAGTAGGGAGCAAAGTGTCGAATATACCTCAAAGCGTATATACTATAAAAGTTTCTCTGTGGCGATGTGTCAGATTGTATCGTGCCCCGAGATCCTTTTATAAAGGAAAAGTGTTTGATGAGAACCGTTTGGGATGTCGCCATGAAATCCGCAACATTTATTTATTATTTATTATAGATGGTGTGGTCGAAGGTGGAGCACGCTTGCCTAGAAGTAACCTATTCACTCTTGACTTGAAGACCCCTAGGTTGTAGCTATCAGGAAACAAGGACAGGCAGGGAATTCCACTCCTTAGCTGTACGCGCAATAATAATGAAAAGAAACGTGTAATGAAAGTATTTTCAAAACGCTTTGTGCGTATGGACGGGATATCCACCATGTACCGATGGCGCATTGCCGTACGTCTTGTAGTCCGATGATGGAAAGGGCTAGACGGAATCAAATTGTGCAGTTCCATCGCACACTCCCCGAAATGTAAGCGATAGAAAATTGACAGGCTGGCAACTAGTCGTCGTTGTTCAAGGCTCTGGAGCTTTGAGTCGACCAGCGCATCATTGCCGACAAGTCTCTTGGCCCGTCTGGCAATCGACTCAAGTGCATCAAGTTGGTACCTGGCAGATCCGTCCCAGAGGTGAGATCCGTACTCCATGCATGACCGAACTTGCGCTTTATACAAAAAATCAATCAACAAATCATATTTCGTAATAGTACATTGTGTATTAAGGGTGGTAAGTAAGGAATTACGATCGAGACTCTAGTAGAAGCCCGAAGTCGAAGACTGAGGGCTTTCTGAGTCGAGGTTCGTAATTCCCGTACCGCCCGTGTTACATACAATGTTTTTCATCACATTTGCGAGTAATAATTATAAATTATAGCTTTAATACACAAGTCAGTACAGCTGTTATTACGAAATACGTGAACTTTTTTTTAAGCGGTTGGCGATTTTTTGCCCACACCACAGATTATACAGTGTTTCGTTCAGAAACTTTAAGGGGCAAATACTTACGTAGGTATACAGCCATGACGGAGTGTAAAAAGAATTAAATAATTTCGACGTTTTCATACTACGAGTATAACTATTAAAATCGATTATTAAGAACATTAGTTGAGTATTTAAGTAACATGTAGCGAGATTGCAAAGAAATTCCTGTTTAGATAACATTTTAAGACAATTTTTCAATTGCGTGTAAACTCCTTGCTTGAACTTGCATGACCTGTGTGCTGTGCCATAAATTAAAAAAAATATTACTTACCGCCCTAGGGTTTCATGACAAAAAGAAAGCCCGAGGGTTTTATATGGGGCATTACGGCCAAGTTAACCTGTATGTTTAGATACTTTTTACGTGCAAGTGTGATGAAAAATAATACAAATATCACATCTAAACAAAGACCAGTGGCCCATTGGTTACGACCCCGACTTACGAGTATAATACTCACAACGGATCTTTGTGTCTCTGAATTGGCTGCAAGAGCCTGCGCAGTAGCTATTTTTGTGTCAATATTGAAAGTGAAGTTATCATTGTATAACTGTCTCTTTCAATCGCTTACGTTTGTCGCATCATCCTATCTCGCTTACTCTATGCAGTTATACTGTTTCTTGCGCGTTAAGTGTCAAAACCAACTTCAGACACACAAAGATCCACTGTGAGTATTATACTTTGTGTAAATTATTTCGTCGCCACTGCTCTAAAAACGGTGAAGGAAAACATCGTGAGGAAACCGGCATGTCCTAGAACCAAACATTCGAAGGTCCGTGTGACATCCAACAACCCGCACTGGGCTGATGCGTGATGGATTAAGGCCTGTGTCTCAGCAGTGGGAACATTAAAACATGATGATGAGTAATTTTAACGACACGTTTGGCGCAACGCATGTCGCGGGTTCGATTCCCGCACGGAACAAATATTTGCAAGGCCTACAGATAGTTGCTCCGGTCTGTTTGTTTGTGACAGAAGGAATTCCAAATGTGTGTATTTAAATTCACACGTCCGACACGTACAGAATACCTAGACACAGACCTATTTACAGTTGCATTATCTTTTTATTTCTATTTATAAGTTTAGAAATACTAATTAAATCCTAATTGATTGATGTGTGAGTTGTGAGACAGCTTCTTAAACCATCGTTCACCGTTATCCTTTCAATGTATCCTACTTCCTTACATAGTATAAAACAAAGTCGCCTCACGCTGCCTGTCCCTATGTATGCTTAGATCTTTAAAACTACGCAACGGATTTTGATGTGAGATCAAGAGGAAGGTTTATATGTATTATACACGCGGGCGAAGCCGCTGGCAGAAGCTAGTATATTATAAACTAGACTCTACCCGCGGCTTCACCCGCGTCAATTTTTATTGGATTATTACACCTACATAGTTTATCGGGATATAAAGAAACCTAAGTGCTTTTCCAGACTATAATCTACCTCTGGCCCAAATTTCATCCAGATCCGTTCAGCCGTTCTGGCGGGACTGAGTAATAAATATTCATCCATCCAAAGTTTCGCATTTATAATATTAGTACGATAAGAAGGAATAGGATGTGACCACAGACATAAATCTAACTAGATAACGCAAGTCCCTCCATATGGATGAAAACCAAGCGTGCCACTTTTTCACACACAATTTAAAAACAAATTTACTTACCAATGAAATAAAACATTTCCAAAGCCTCGGCCAACTTTTTCTATACAGTTTTTACAGCTCAATATGGCAAAATTAGGCAATTTTCTAGATGTCGGTGGATTTCCGGTGCCGATAATGCTAAAAGAAAATCACAAAGTATGATCATTGATCGTAATTTCGCCTTTTTGGTCTCGCACGGGGTTATTTTTTTTATTTTTTTATTATTGTTTATGTTTTGCTTATCTCGTGTCTCCTGTGCGGGTCACAAATAAATATTTTTCTTTCTTTTCTTTAATTTTACCCCGTTTTTGTCCCGCGAAGTACATACAATCGCGTCATCTAGTTAGACTTATATCTGTGGATGTGACAATTTGTGAGTATGTTTCTTTGTTACTCTTTTAATCTAAAATTTCTGAACATATTTAGTTGAAACTGTAGTAATATAGCTTATAGATCAGAATAACGCAATAGGCTTAGGCCATAATATTTAAAGATATTGTGCAATTTGGATAAGAATGGGGAAGAAGCACTGACCTCTATCATACATTGTACACTGGACTTCATATTATCGATGACAAAATGAAGACATTTGATTATCGCTATTTTGGCGCTGATAGCAACGTGAATTAACGTGAGAGTCGCATGGAACTAATATTAGAGATGGGGCACAGCTTTCGGTAAAATACTTTTATGGGTTTTATCAATCGTGAGAATAATTTAATACGTAAGAGAAAAAAAACCAGTTATTTTTATTATGATTAATTTTTAAGTAATAGAATAATTGCTGTAAAGGTTACTAAAAAATATTTTCAGTCAGATTGCAAGCTATAAACTAGTGGATAGCGTGCTAGTACAGTTATAGCGCATTACTGTCAGATCAGTGAGATTTAAATATGGGGTTAGGCTAACAACGTGTCCTAAAAACTATCACATTTGAGCAAGTATCTCCTCGCTCAAGTACACTAGTTGTACGCCCATCGGAGTCGTGAAGGGAACATCATTTATATAATAATAATAAATGAGATGGATAATCATTTACAACGGACGTATTTCTCGCTCTCATCGGTGAGATCTTGTCTCTGTAGTGTTAAGGTGCAAATAAGAGTGACATCGCATTCCAGCAAGGTGAATACTTATATTTATTTATTTAAACTTCATGCACAAAGGTACAATGGCGGACTTAATGCCTTAGGCATTCTCTACCAGTCAACCAAGGGTGGTGAAGAGATAACATGCCAGGTGCATTGTTTAAATCGTGGTAACAATTTAACAATAAAATATATTTTTAATTGCTTAACATGCACATATATACATATATTATATGATACATACCTAAATAAATAAATATATTTAATAAAGTAATGAAAATAAGTTATCGAGATGACCCTACCCCCGCTGAAATCAGTTTTCAGCTCTGTTTCAGATGCAGATAATAAATTGTTTGACTTCAAAACATTTGTTAATAAAATTATTCCAGATTCAGGAACGTAGTGATTGGTACAAGAGAGAGGCCTGTGCTCAGCAGTGGGCGAAGTCGGGCCGTGGATGATCATGATGATGATTCCAGAATTTAGTATTACACATTACTATTGAACATATTATAACTGATTATTAGGCATTCATATAATATTCATCACCAATACCAATATGCGATATTTAGTTCCAACATACTACGAGAAGTCAATACAGTAGATGAGTGATACGCCTTGACAAGTCTACTATTTTGATATTAGTGTAATTTAAAAATATCACTAATACTGATATATTAGTTACAATATTATAATATTTCCAGTCAAATATATTAGTATTACCTAATTTTTAGAAATATCGGTAGTATCCTATCTCTAAATGTGTCAATTTTAGTTCCTGATACGCTCGAGCGGGGCGCTTTGAATCAGCACAAAAATCAACTGTCATTTCATATAGTATGTTTAGTCCAGCGTACTTGTATAATAGAGGTCAGTGGGAAGAAGCAATTACACTTGAGAATAATGAAAATTTATATAAATAAAAGATCTAATAACTTCCGAGAATCTTTAATGTTCGTATACACATTCGTCTTTTTGGTTTCGTACTTTCATATCTGGACAGGGACTACCATCAACGGCAGACCCAGGATCTTCGTCTGTATCAGGTGCATCATATTTATTGTAATGACTATCAGATTTATCCGATTCCTCCAAAACACCTGGCTTCGTCACGTTAGTAACATTTTTTTTCACAGCAGGATTCTCCAATGCGTTTCCAACAAAGTGGTCCTCAGCAGTGTCGACGAACTCGCAGACCCAGTCATCGTAACTCAACGCGGACGGGTAAGCAAACTCTGACGTCACCATCACCAGTTTTAGAGCGATAATTGACACAAGTAACAAACACAGCTTCATGATTGTTTCTATGGAAGATGTTTTGCACAACTAACGTCAAGGAGATTGCTCTCCGCTTATATATACACATTTCAAGATCATGGATTAAGTGATACCTATTTATGCATCGACCTGTTTGATATTTCACAAAAACTATGAACAAACTAGTTATGTCCGCGCTTCGCTTACGTGAACTATTTTTTTGTTTGTTTTCTTTAATTATAAGCAAACAGGAACGTGAAGCTAAAGCAGGTATTTAGATTATATCAAATCGAAACCACTCGATCAGTCTATTAAAGAAGAAGAACCGGCCAAGTGTGTATCGGATTCGCGAACCGAGGGTTCCGTACAAATAGCTAAATTCACTAAAATAGTATAAGTTCATACAAAATTAAAGCCAAACATTGCTCTAACGAATAGATAAACGATAACTTTGCAGTCGACAGTAACTTAAAAAAATATGATTTAAGGTTCCCCTAGTCGACGGCACGAACTATTTTGTGCGCGAGATTAAAATGCATGCTATCTCATTCGACAACACGTGAGAAAGAGATAGATCCTGTGATGAGCAGTAAGAAGCTAGTTCGCGCACAAATTAGCACTTTTGCAAATTTGTATCGAAATGGATGATGATTTAGGACGAAAACATTAGCAACAAAGCGCGCGAAATTTTATAAACAGTCCTTTGGGTGTCTAGATATTTTATTAAATTATTTTATGAAACTACCCCCAAAAGACGATTTAGGGGGCGTTAAAGTTTTTTTGAAGAATCATATTTCTTGAGTTAATAAACTTGAAACTTGGCACAAATACGTTTCGTTTTTGACCTAGGGTTCTAGGGGAGCACTAAGCAGGAATTTTCGGCAATTCAACCTTTAAGGAGGTGAAAAGGTTCAAAATTTGTTTGTATGCGAAATCGAATTCCTTAGGGATAAAGGTAATAATCAAAATAAAATTATTTTTAATATAAAAAAAAACGTATAAAACGTTTTTTAAAACTCCCCTCAGATAGGGTTAAGGGGTGTTTAGATTTTTTTGAGAAATCTTACTGCGCAATCTGAATAACATAAACGAAAGAAAACTATTTGGATTATTCAAAACTCGGCCCTCAACGGGGCAAAAAGGGGTTATTAAGTTTTTAGGGGAGGTTTTCACTTTGTGCCAATAACCTAAAATTTATTTTTATATTTTTCTTAAGTCAAATAACAAATCGTCCCAATCCAATAAACCCCTGTAGGTATATACCATTTTTTTATTGATTTAATAATAGCTTATTTTTGGTCGCCTGCACTAACTGCACATAAGTAAATTATTTATAGGATAAACGAAATCACGCGAACGAAGTCGCGGGCGGAGTGCTAGTAATTAAATATACCATTAAGTTTGTAGTTTGTGTCAATTAAACCTATTTATAATTAAACTAGACTATATAAGATTTTTATTGAAACCCCTAAACCATTAATTGGATTTTTTGGAATTGCACTATAAAAAAAAGCCCATTCCCTCATCAATTAATGTTATTTTTTGAGTTAGTGATAAATATATAAATCTTTATTCAGAAATTAGAAAAGGTACTTCATACTTCGAAGCCTGGCTGGAAAGAGGGGAGCGCATCTCCTACAGGCTCACTCAGGTACTGACCGGGCACGGTTGCTTCGGTGAGTACCTGAACAGGATTGGGCGAGAGAACACGGCAAATTGCCATCACTGCGGAGGTGACCTTGACTCTGCACAGCACACGCTCGAAGTGCTTTTCTCTCCAGTGGAGGCAACCGACTCAACGCCTCCTAAAACGCCGAAACCCCGCCTGCATCAATTGCAGGTGGGACTCCAGGGTCACGGGTGGTCAGATTGGGGATTCTGTCCGCCCGCAAAGTGACTCTAGGAAAGACGGTGGCACAGTGATCACGTGCGGGACGCTCCTCAGTCTCCCCAGGAAAGTGCCCTAACAGGCGTTGCACAGAGGGGGTTCCGGAGTGGTCTTTTAAGAGGTAACGGGGCCCCTTCCAAGTGCTGATGGTGATCACCGGGGTGGTTTTAGTGAGGTAAAAATCCCACACTCCCTGGTCTTTTTTCCCAAAAGTCCAGGCGCCTTTTGAAGGTTTCCCCCGTAACCAAAAGAAAAAAAAAAAGATATCTAATGTAGGAATGATAAAGTGGCTGTAAGATTTGACCTGTGGATGACACATAAAACGTTGCATTTTACACTCTAAGCGTGTGTAAATACTAACTATGATCTTATTTCCATATTACAGACCTATAATTAATTGTTAGATTATTTATAGAGACACACTCAAAAATATTACGAAAAAAATATTGCTCAAAATGGTGACCCGGGTTTTCAACACACTTTGAACCTAAGACATGTTTAGATATTCGTAAAGCTTGAATATTGTGTTTTTTATATAACACATAAATACATTGGGTTTTAAATAAACTTGTACATAAATTGTAAACACATAGGGTCCACATCCACACGGCTTGCGCAAACTTAGGCAGGTACGCTGACTTTTACATCATTTTGATTCAATAATCAACAAACATATAGTGGTTGTTTAAATGCAAAATATATATATATATATATATATATATATATTGTAGTTTACTATATACATTTTTCATTGCCGAGATGCCGAGATTTAAAATATGATATCGAAAACTTCCCTCGATCAAAAAAAAATCTGAAAAGGAGCCAAAACCGATGTTTTTTTTTTTGATAATTTTCTTAATGTCACATTTAAATATATTTTGAGATAGCATTAGATATATAAACAATTCCATTTTACAGCCCGTTCAACCGATTTTGACTTCTATTGCGTTGGTGATATGACAAATGGCAGCTGTAGTAAACAGTTACTTTTGGTAACAGGTTTATGCTTTTTATCCTATACTTAACAAATGGAGTTTAGAAGATTTTGAAAGATTCTCTACCTAACACACATATCTAAAAAAAAAACTATGGAGCTTTATTCTCAGGGTATAATTTATAAAATTGTTGAAATGTTTTAATAATAAAATAAAATATAACACAGCGGCCGCCGTACGGCTCTTCAGTCGCCCCCGCGGGCAGGAATAAAATAAAAAAAACGGTTCAACTCCATACAAAAAAAAAAAAAGTAATCGTAAGTAATTTATTAAATAGCAGCTTTATTAAAAAAAGTTACACTACATCAAATATTGCTATTCATTAAAGGAATAAGCTAGCATGTTTTTTTTTCAAAATTCGGTACTTGATTTTTGAGCGACGCTAAGTCTGTGGAGCTTCATTTTCGTTCCACTGTGCGGCGGCCTTGACCTTTGTCACTTTTGCTCACGCTCGACTTCCCACTAATCTATCGACCGATTTTATAGTAGTTGGGTAAGCTTTTTAACAGACTTCAAAGAAACGACGTGTTTCTTTAAAGGTTTGTTTATTTAGTTGTTAGACCGAAATATTCCGTCATGGGTGTATTTTTTTTGGTTTTTGGTGTCGGTAATAGCGAATGTAAATCAAAAATGGCGCCGACCACAATTTCTGAAATTTTCATCATGGTTGTCATTTTTATGGTTTTTGTGATCGCTAAATGCTAATATATATAACTCGGCATGTTAAAATAGTCACCCATCCACGGACCGACCTCGTCAAGCGTGGCTTAACCTTGAAGATCGACCCGGTTATCGGTCACTAAATGCGAATATGGAGTCAAAATAAAATTCCACGATGGCGCCGACCGAAATTTATGAAACTTTCGCCAAGGGTCTATTTTTCATAGATTCCGAGGTCGCTAAATGCTAATATGGGGTCAAAATGAAAATCCAAGATGGCGCACATCGAAATTTCAGCAATTTAATTTCGTCATGAGTTTCATTTTCATGGTTTTTGGAGTCGCTAAAACCGAATATGGCGTCAAAATGAAAATCCAAGATGGCGCTGACCGAAATTTCTTAAATTTTCGTCATGGGAGTCATTTTCGGTTGAGTGTCAGTGTGGCTTTCGAGGTGGCTAATTAAATTAATTGTCGGTTTTTATCGGTTACATTTCGGGAAGTGTGCGACGGAACTGCACAATTTGATTTCGCCTAGCCCTTTCCATCATCACACTACAAGACATACGGCCATGCGCCTTCGGTAAATGGTGGACGTCCACCCATACGCACAAAGCGTTTTGCCAATTCTTTCATTGTGCGCACAGCTAAGGAGTGGAATTCCCTTCCGGGGTATTTGTTCCCTGATAGCTACAACCTTAGAGTCTTTAATTCAAGAGTGAATAGGTTTCTTCAAGGCAAGCGTGGTTCACCGTAGACCACATCATCGCTTAACATCAGGCGAGATAGTGGTCAAACGCGTGCCTATAGAATACAAAAAAAAAATGTGGCGGCGACCAAATTTTCTAAATCTTTCGTCATTGGTGTCATTTTCCTGGTTTTTGGGGTTGCTACATGGTAAAATGGGGTCAACATGAAAAACCAAGATGGCGCAGACGAAAATTTCGTCATGGGTGTCATTTTCATGGTTTTCAGGGTGGCTTATTGTGTATATAGGGTCAAAATGAAAATGTAAGATGGCGACGATCGAACTTGACCATTTTGCGGCACCGATGACAAAAGTTTCATAAATTTCGGTCGGCACCATCTTGGAATTTCGTTTTGAACCCCATATTCGCTTACGTTTCAAAAATTTCTGTCAAACCGAAAACCGATAAAAAAGAAGTACCAAAGACACCGGCTTCCGAAACTAAGTTATTTTGCACTTTTTAGTGTTTGCTTTTGAATTACATTATCTGTCAAGTCACATTTAATAAGCGTAACTTAAAATTTTGTTAAATTTTCAACCATGTTTTTTTAACTTTTATCTTTTCATAATGAAAGCATATGATTTACCTTAATGATTTCTGATATTTCTGCTGCATCCGCGACATCAGGTCTCTCAGCTCAACACGGCAAGGGGCCATGCTGTCTGGAAAAACAAATTAATATAAGAAATTGTCGAAAAGTTAGGGCTTTAGGACGGAATTTCTTTACAGTTCATAAAAAAGTTGTGTTATTTTTTCATTTGGCTATTTTGAACTCAATCAGAGAGAAGAAAGTGGATAAAATTGTTGATTATGATTACATTGTACTAAGTTCAGTCCGCGGCTACGCCCGCATGAAAAGTGTTTTATCATCCCAAGGGAATATTAACTAGCCTATGTCTTTCCCATGGTCTCTCCATGCCAAATTTCATCTAAATCGGTTCATTAGATCCAGAAATTACCCTCTATAACCTCACAAATTTTCCCTTTTCATAATATTAGTATAGATTATATTCTATGAAAGAAGACAAAAATCGTAATTTGTTTTACTGACAAAAGATTAAGTTGATAGTTGTCAATACAAACAAACATGAAGTGTATTAACGAAGTCTTCTTCGATTAACCCCTTGAGTGCCCGAAACGTGTATCCACGCGAGACACAATGGCTTTCAACCGGTTAAACAGTAAAACTAAATGTAAGTTTTAATAGAAATGTACACTATGCACCATAGACTACTTTTCATACCGAAAAATTAAGTAAAACACTTACATTGCACGTAGCTCGCACTGTGTCCTAGTTGAGAGTGTTGTGGAGGTACCGACGTCGCTTGTGACGCTACGCCGCTGCCGGATGCCACTTGTGATTGAGATGTGCCCTCTGCAAATTATAACGAATCAATTAATGAAATACAAATAAAGGGTGTCTCAGTAAGAGTGCACTTTTTAAACTAGGAATATTTTTTTTTTCATGCAAGTGGCAACTCTGAAATTTGATTGAATTTGACCTCTGTTTATTCCGAATATTAAAAATGGAGCGCTTTTCGAAAGAACAACGCGTTATAATTGTGAAAACTCATTACATAAATATGACATCATAAAATTACAAAAATATGACTCATTACAGGAATATGATAACGGACTCTTGTGGCCTCAACTGGACGGCGTGAATCTGGACAACATGTGGTTTCAGCAGGACGGCGCAACCTGCCACACCGCGCATGAAACAATCGACTTATTGCAGCAACGATTTCCAGAACACAACTCACGAAATTCTGATGTCAACTGGCCACCAAGATCGTGCGATTTAACGCCGTGCGATTTTTTACTTTGGGGTTTTGTGAAATCTCGGGTTTATGTGAATAAACCCGAAACAATTCCTGAGCTCAAATCGGAAATCCATCGCGTCATCGATGAGATACAGCTACATCTCTGTGCAAAAGTCATGGAAAATTTCATGAAAAGAGTAATGGCCTGTCACGGGAGCCGTGGGGGTCATTTGCCGGATATTTTATTCCATACATAATCGGAACATGTCTTCTTTACAATACAATAAAAATTTCACAACTTTGTCATAAAATACTTGTTTATATTTTAAAATGAAAAAGTGCAATCTTACTGAGACACCCTTAACAAATATCTTTATTTGTTGAACTTAGGTAGGTTAGGTACAGTACAGATGTTGTAGTTATTAAAGAACGCTATGTCTAGCCGTCATCGGCTTATTAATGACAAATACGTAATTATTTCTTCTCAGTCTTATAGTCCTGGGGGAGTTGCTGTGGTCTTGGATCGTCTGATAGGTTAGTTGTGGTTATTTTCACGTGCTGCTGTACACAGCTAGGCTCAGGGGAGGCCCAGGGATGTGCCCTAATAGGCGTTGCACAGAGGGCGTTCCGGGGTGGTATTTTAAGAGGGAGGTCACCGGCCCCTTCCGTGTACTGATGGTGACCATCGGGGGGGTTTTAGTTAGGTAAATATCCCACGCTCCCTTGTCGCCTTTAGAAGGTTTCCCTCCGACAACAAAAAAAGGTTGATCGTAGCTTTTGCGAAACTTCGCCACCTCTATACGTGGCACTGCGTATATTCCGTGAAGGAATACTTCGTAAAGAATCTGATGAGGTCTGGGGGGTGACCATAAGCTCTTAGAATAAGGTTATTTTGAGTATGTGTAAGGGATAGTCATCTGTCCCTTCTTGTGGATGATCGGCCGCGAGAACATTGGCCTTCTACTCATTCTAGTACCACTAATCGTTCCAATGAGCTTTCGTTACGGAAGATATGTCCAAACATCTTAATATAATACTACTGTTAATAATACCTAATTAATAAGGAAGAAAAGAACTAAACGTGACTTCGTTCCCAAGTAACAAAAATTGGTTGTATAATAAGCCATAGAACGTTTTAGGCAACACTGTTTTTGGTCCTATAAAACCCCAAAGATGGTGTATTTTATTCGAAAGTGACGCATTTATTTCTCCATTTAGTGTTAAAACGAACCAATAACAATGTTACACATGACAAATCAGTCATATACACGCTATGTAACAGTGCACGGGTCGCAATATAGTGATGTACTGGTTAATAATAGCTATTTATGCAACTGTTACGTTATGGACGGTCTTTTAATACGAGTGCCATTTTTCGGTACAAGCGTAGCGCGTACCGAAATAGGTGGGCACGAGTTATTAAAAGACCAATAACGTACAGTTGCATACAAGATTTTATCTACGAAGGAAGGAATAAAACACAGATATAGACAAATAAGTATTTCAGGAAGTGTGTTTAAGTATTTCATTTCTCATATACATGTCTTGATTTTTCTGGTAGTAAATTATTTGTAGCCGCAACTGCTCTATTTGTTATATCTGGTGGTTTATTTTCAATATCACTTGATGTTGAAGACATTTTTAATAAAATTTGGAACAAAATTTCACTCAGAATTATTTTCCCGCGTCCATTTTTTATTTTATTTTTTATTTATTCATTATTAGATATAAGGCAAAGATCTTGTAGCCGCAACAGCCAAATAGTATACGATACTTTTGTTCTAAACTTGTTAAAAAAACATTTTTAAAAACATCATTTACATTGTCTCGATTTTGAAGTAATATTATAGGTACCTGGCTGTATGTTCAGAATGTCTTTGTTTGTGTTAAAGAATTTATGACGATTCACATAATGCAACCCGTTGTCGTTATGGGTATCATAATGAAACCGCTGTCAATTTTATAATTCGAATATAACGAAACCGGAGTAGATAAACACCTTTAAGGATCTTTTATTGTACTTTTTCATGCCATACGAGAGTTTATGTTTCCTTTACCTCACATTATTCACTCACCATGTATTCTTCTATCATGAGAGTGTAAAGACTTAACAAAATATATTTATTTAATATTTATAAAGGGACTGAAGCAATTTATATTGTATAACTTTTTTTTATTATTATATTTGTTTATAGCGTGAAATAGTGAGCAGTGGTGGCCCAGTGGTATCGGCCGCGACTTACAAGTTGTAGTTCGTGGGTTCGAACCCAGGCAGGCGCTTTACTTTGTGTAAATTATTTCATCACCACTGCTCTCAAAAACGGTGAAGGAAAACATCGTGAGGAAACCGGCATGTCCTAGAACTAAACATTCGAAGGCATGTGACATCCACCAACCCGCACTGGGCCCGCGTGGTGGATTATGGACAATCCCCTCTCACAGAGAGGAGGCCTGTGTCCCAGCAGTGGGAACATTAATAGGCTGATAATGTGATGATGATGATAGCGTGAAATTATGTGCGACCGAAATTTTACGGATAAACTATGGTTAGGTTTACCATAAAATTTACGTGCCCCCCTTGAATTGTTGAGTTTTCACAAAAAAAAAAACAATTAAAGGGACTTCGAGTTTTAAGCGCCATTATAGCATCATATAAAAATGTCTGAAAATGGTTTTAAAAGTGAGATAAAAAAATCATTTTCAGGACATTATTGTTATTTAATAGCAACATTTATCCACTTTTACGTGTCGTTTTTGTGTTATTAAAGAAACATATACTCTGTCATGATACTAACAAGCATATTATAGGAACTGAAAAGTCATTACACAACAATTTTGCTCTAAAAAAGTGTTTGTGTGATATGCTTATTAGTAAAACTATTATAGTCATCTCTAAACCAATAAAGTACAGTTACATTACATAGTAATAATCTGGAACTAAGCTACATCACAAAATCGCTCTATTGCAGAGTTTTTTGTAACTACTAACGTACTATAGCAACGATCTGAATATCCTCAATACGACAAGGTCGCCTTATAATTGAGTGTTCATCACTGCTAAAACGAAACGATTATAGCAGTTCGTTTGTAACCTTTATAACGCAAATCAGATGATTAAAGGCATTTTTTATACAGCAGTATTATTCTGTACTAGTGATATTAGCGCTTGCTATAGCACATACTATAAAGGTTGTATAAAATGGTGTAGTAAACGTTTACATTCTTTATTTATGGGTCATGTTTGTCCTATAAGCTTATAGTGCAAAATTGTGTTGTCAAACGCTTTTATACAACACGCTGTCACCGCTAAAACCTTTTTAACTCATTTATATGTCTTTTTCGAGATATATGCTCAGATTATAGGACTGCTTTGCTAGTTGGATTGCAAAGAAAAGATTCTCTTTTAAAGGAGTGATCGAGCTCAAATCATTTTGGAAAAATACAGTCGTAATGCAGACTGTTTAACCGACTTCTTTCGAATTGAAAATTTTTAGGTAGGCTTCGATTCGATATCCGGACGAGAATTGAGAGTAAAATTTCTAGGACGCGTCACGTTTAGGTAAATTTCCATCCTGGGATACTACGGAAATGAAAAAAAAGCTACAACTGAGAGGCTTAAATCACTAACGTATGCGGCAACTTGCTGGGTGCGAGACGCATGGGACCGATCGAAGTGGCGACACTTGAGGAAAGTCTAATGCCAGCAGTGGACATCTTTCGGCTGAAATGATGACGATTATGCGGAAACAGAGCATATCTTAGTCAGAGTTAGCTAAATAAAATAGAAGATTGAATAGTACAATTATCAACACATTTATAGACTTCCTTATTTTTACAGTGGCACAAGTCGGCGCAACACATTCTGTAGACACACGCAATTCACACCTGCACATACTCACAAACGCAACACACACCCACTCACGCAACATGCACTCATACACGCAACACATACTCACACACGCAACAAATACTCACACTCAAATACCCAACACACACTCACACATGCAACACGCGATCACACACGCAACACATTTTCACAAACGCAACACACACTCACACATGTAACACACATCCACACACGCAGCACACACTCATTCACACCATTATGGAAGTATGGGTGGATATGGATAGCCACTCACCGCCAAATTTCGGCCAACGGCCAGCGTCCGCGCGGCTATTAAATTGTTATTTGACAGCTTCCGACCTTGGCAATAAAAACACCTGTCGCAGTCGTTCGCAAACTACACAACCACCATCACCTTACTTAAAAACCCTACGTATTTTTTTATAGATTTAATTGCCAGTTCGAGGATCTATGATATTTTCCACATTACCTTTAGAAGTTTGTTCGTGTGACTGCCCAAACATGTGCTGCCATTCTGTGTTCATGTGAGTCTCGTGAGATCCCGATGTTTTGTGGGTTCGTCTGTGAATGCAACACAACATTGTTCAAAGAAGATTGAAAATTTGAAAATCCTCTTTTTTGGGAAGTCAGTTAAAAACCAACAAAAACCCTGCACCGTTTTCTGAGAGCTAAATAAATTATCTTTTTAATGGTCTACCATAGTCATACTTAATTTAATTAATATGATTTAAATTATTTTGAAGAGGATTAGGAGCAAAAGGTGCGATTTTTCTACACTCAGCTGGAGTTATGGAGGTCAAGCAGGCAGTCATATCTTGTGAAATGTAAATGCATACGGTTACAATAAAAGCCGACCCCAACGTGGTTGAAAAAGACTAGGCAGATGTTCCAAAGACGTCCCTTATGTTGTTGAAAAAGACTAGGCAATGTTCCAAAGGCGTCCCTAACAACGTGGTTGAAAAAGACTAGGCAGATGTGCCAAAAGGCGTCCCTAACAACGTGGTTGAAAAAGACTAGGCAGATGTTCCAAAAGGCGTCCCTAACAACGTGGTTGAATTAGACTAGGCAGATGTTCCAAAAGGCGTCCCTAACAACGTGGTTGAAAAAGACTAGGCAGATTTCTGCAAAGTGTCTAGTGAACAAACGAACTTCTGTGAGTGATTTGCAGTCACGATTTTTAACACACGACACACTGGAGACGATTTGTCGTCCGTTCGTTTGTTCACTAGACGGTTTCTGCAAAGTGTCTAGTGAACAAACGAACTTCTGTGAGTGAAGAACCACGCGTGAGCCGTGCGGTGTGTGTCGTGTCGTCAACAAGCTCATACTTGTTTCGTACAGCCGCTAAATCGTCACAGCAAAAAATACGACTACAAAGCGGCAACGACGACCTAGCCGAAAAGCCGTTTATAAATCGTATAGTGCGGTATCATGCAATAAACAAACGGTCCAAACATTTGTTTGACGGAGCTCTGAATCGTGAACAATTTTGTCGTGTGCCATGTCACGTCGTCAATAAACGGCCTGTCCCACAAAAACTCGAAAAGGGCCGGACCGATATTGATGTTTTTTTTATTTATTATATACTTTATTGTACACCACAAAAAAACATACAGGACAAACGTTCACAATCACAAGTGTAAAATGGGCGGTCTTATCACACTAGGCAATCTCTTACAGACAACCTTTATCTACCTTTACCAACCATCCAACCTTGTATGTGTTTTTTCATCACACTTGCACGTAAACAGTATCTAAACAAACAGGTTAACTTGGCCGTAATGCCCCATATAAAACATTTGAGCATTTTTTTGCCATAAAACCCAAGGTCAGTAAGTAATATTTTTTTTAATTTATAGCACAGCACACAGGTCATGCAAGTTCAAGCAAGGAGTTTATACGCAATTGAAAAATTGTCTTAAAATGTTATCTAAATAGGAATTTCTTTGCAATCTCGCTACATGTTACTTAAATACTCAACTAATGTTATTAATAATAGATTTTAATAGTTATTTGTATCAAAACGTCGATTTTTTTTTACACTCCTTCATAGCTGACTTAATGATTCTGAACGAAACATTTGTATAATCTGTGGTGTGGGCAAAAGCTCACCATCCGCTTAAAAAAAAGTTCACGTATTTCGTAATAATAGCTGTGCTGACTTGTGTATTAAAGCTATAATTCATAATTATTACTCGCAAATGTGATGAAAAACATTGTATGTTTCACGGGCGGTACGGGAATTACGAACCTCGACTCAGAAAGGTCTCAGTCTTCGACTTCGGGCTTCTACAAGAGCCTCGATCGTAATTCCTTACTTACCGCCCTTAATAAACAATGTACTATTAAGCGGGTAGATAGATAGTTCTATATTGACAATTTTTTTTTTGGTTTTTCCTCGCGCTTGTCCACTATCTCGACTGATGGTAAGCGATGATGTGGTCGACGGTGTAGCACGCTTGCCTAGAAGTAACCTATTCACTCTTGACTTAACGACCCCTAGATTTTAGCTATCGGGAAACATAGACTCCGACAGGGAATTCCACTCCTTAGCTGTACGCATAATAAGTCAATTGGACTCGATAGATGGCGCTGCAATCGGGTTCGGGCCCGGAGAACGTCTGTCGGGTCCGATAGTACTTAGTAGGTTTAAATATGTTTTATAAGTTTACCTATTCTGTGCAGATGTATATATCTTGTCAGTATGTTGCATGGCTTCTGCGGTGCCGCTGTCCAGCTGTATGGAGCGCGATATGCTCGTAGTTTGTAGGCTTAGACGACCAGGGGTGTCCGTTATGTGCTGCAAAAGAAGAAGAATTATTTATGATCGTTTTAATGTAAGGTATAATGTGCAGCGTAAGAAAAACATTGGAGCAATTAAAAGAGTAGGCATGTTTAGGTAAGATTAATCCCATCAAAAACACAAATGTGAAAATGTAATTAAAAAAATCAAAAAACCCGACTGTTTAAAAAGCTAACTAAAAAGACGTGAACAAGAAGAAATTCATGCTGTGCAGTCGGAGGATACATGTTCGTGAGCTGGCTGGCCAAAACCATATGTATCCTCCGACTGCACAGCATGAATTTCTCGCAGTGTTAAGACGAATCGATTGACCTTAGACTCATCAAAATAGGCCAACGCGTTTAGTCTCTAGAACGCCACATAGGTACAATATACATACATACATAGACTGATAAACACATTACCCGTCTTCGGCAGTCGGGTAAAAAAGGGCGCCAAGTTCAATACTAAGAATATGCGCGGTTGTTGACTACGCTGACTAAAGAATTGAGATCTAAATAGGTGCTAAATTCTGTATCCTGAAATTTATTTACATAAAACATTCTAAAATACATTTTAAAACTCATTTTCTTGCTTTTTCTGCTACAACAATATTTGCTATTTTAAAATATAACTTCTTAAATTTGAAAATTATTTATATTGACATTTATATATTGACAAGTTATTTATATTTGAATAATAAATTTATCTTCTTTAAGTTACACGCAATTTACATTTTACTACCGTTAATAAATAAATAATTTATAAATGAAGAAGACATTTCGGAAAGGTTTGTCCCAGTTTACAACCAAAATATTTTATTTTAATTGACACAAGCAAAATTTTTAAATTTAAGCAGCCTTCGACACTTTTTTGCATGCTACGTAATTTATCTAGTAGTACGCCCTTCGATCGAAAATCTATTGAACACATAATTATGACAAGATATCTTGCGAAAACACCCCGATTTAAACAGTAAAACGCCCATAACTTTTGAACGGCTGAACCAAACCAAAATCGGGTCTTCCTTTTAGGAGCTATGATACCACAGACATTTACATAAATACACAGGTACACACGTCAAAGTTATAACACCCCTCTATTTCTGTCGAGGGTTAAAAACTTTATTCCGCGAGCGTAATCGTCGGTCTGTCTAGAATTTGTTTAAGAAACATTTTGCATGCAAAATTCTACAGACCTGTGTAGATTTTCCCTGTATTTTGATCAAATGCGTGCTCATCGCCAAGAGTTGATTTTCCACGTGCTCTGTCATTCCTGCAAAATTAGAAAATATTAATAAAATAAACTAAAGATTTATGGTTAAATACTTATTCAAGAATATTGATGGTTACTTGGCTACTTACCATCAGAGGCAAGTCTTCTGAACAAGTTTCTAAGTTGCTGTCCCATTTCGGAGTATTGTGGTACTGTACCCTGTTTTACCTGTAATAATATTTGGTGGCTTTAGTGACTGCCTCATGGAGTAAGTGGTCGCAATCGCGTAACGTACATTTATTTTTCTACACCGTCTTCATAATGTTGACATCTGCCGTTATTGCTTGACCAGATCGGAGAAAGCTATAGTGAATAACACCATGCTGAGACCACCAAACTTGGTAACTCCATTACCTTTTTATTGGTAAGCTTTGCTTTAGGACACTGTTGCGGCGTTTGACCTGGGGTCAGCCATTGCATTTTTCTCTTACGGTTATCGTAAAGAATCCACTTTTCATCACATGTCACAATTCGATCCAATATTCCTTCATTTCTGTATCGATTCAACAAGGCAAGTAAATTTACAATAGTTACTATGACAAACTGAACAAAATAAGAGCTCACGTCTCAAGTGAGCTGTTATTTACTAAGATTATTTTTTTGCGCCGACTGTATGGTTCACGCACATTTCGTAATATTAAGGAGGTTAAGCTTCATCAGCGTTTGCATATGCGTGATTATTTAGTCTACTATCGTAATACCGGCTATTCATTATCCCCGGGTTGCCATCATCCCAAGTGTACAGAACAATCATCGTGCACTTGAACTACAGTCGTACATTTTTTTTTGGTCCTTCGAGCCGGATTCAGTGATCACACGTATCGATCCATCGGGTGTATAGACCTTCGTAGTACACCGACCCTACATCTAGTTGGTATTGTTGATCGAAGTATTGAACAATTCTTCTGCTGGCAAACGTAAATAACACAAATAAATGTTGTTGAATCGTCAAATTGATAGGCATTGCCATTAATTGTGTTCTACAATAACACCCGACAGGCCTTTTATGGAGTCAGGTAAGGTGTTCTTGAATATTCTAAATAACAACCCGGAGTCATGATGTGCAGATGTGACAATAGTTTAAACTTCGTACTTGAGACATAAGCTTGCTTAACTGGTGAAATGTGGGTTATAATAGCTTTGGTATACTGGCTTGATATTATTAATTTATTTAGTACTTCATGCACGCGAACGTTAACTTAACGTTTACGAAAATATATTTCTACCAGTTTAGACCTGTCTCTGCCAGCAGTAGTGAGGACTATGCTGGCAGAGACAGAAAACTGGAGGGAAATAGCCTCCTTTTGAGTGACCGTGATGATTCAGAAGAAGGCCGCCAAGCGGGATTGTGAGAGGGCTGATGCCGCTCCGAAGGCGTCGTGGAGGCAACCGCCTCAACGCCGGGATTGCCGTCTGCCTATGATGAAGACAGCGGGCAATCCGGGGTCACGGGCGGCCAGACTGCCAGCATGTGACTCAACGTAAGACGGTGGCACAGTGGTCGTGCATAACGAGGCTCAGAGGAGACGCCTCGCAGTTTCCCCAGAAATGTGCCCTAAAAGGCGTTGCACAGAGGGTTCCGGGGTGGTCTTTTAAGAGGTGACGGGTGTTCCATGTCTACCGGGGTAGTTTTAGTGAAGTAAAAATCACAACACTCCCTGGTCTTTTCCCAAAAAGTCCAGGCGCCTTATAAGGTTTCCCCCCACCAACAAAAAAAAAAGTGATAAATATATTATAAAATAATATTATGTATTTTACCTTGAGTCTAGTATTCCTTCTCTCTCGTAATGTCTGCACCAGTCTGTCCACATCACCATGTCGAAGCACGGCATCCAGCACTTTGCGGGGGATTGGCTCTGCTAGACTCTCTAGCAGGAGTTCTGCTCTCACCAACTTGACCATAAAGAAGAATATAATGTTTAAACTTGTATTATCATCAAACTTTTAGTGTTCCCACTGCTGGGACACAGGCCTCCTCTCTGTGGTTCTGTAGGTAGGAGGGAATCGGCCTTTATCCACCACGCGGACCTAGTGCGGGTTGGTGGATGTCACTTGTCTTCGTATTCACTTTAGGACATGCCGGTTTCCTCACGATGTCCTCCTTCACCGTTTTGAGAGCAGAGGTGATAAAATAATACACAAAGTAAAGCGCCTGCCTGGGTTTTAACCCACGATCTAAGACACGTAAGTCACGGCCGTTACCACTGGGTCACCAGTGCTGGAAACTTGTATAATAAAGAATATAAAAAGAGTTGTACAAAACAAAACTCAGTTTTCACTATAAATAGGATGGCGAAAATTACTAACCGGTTGTGTGCCGTAAATACCGAAATAATGAAAACGCTATTGTCACGTTTGGATCCACGTTTTAGGCAATCGGAGGGTAAAAAAATTAAACATTTGAACTAAACTTCGTTCAATTTCTCTTACTTTGTTTTCATAGTAGTGTAACTGTTATGCATGAACAGCTTCCCCCCAAACGACTTAGTTTTAATATTAACGATATTAGTGAACAGCGCTGTTGGCAACATTATTACTATTTTTTATTCTTCTATCAGTTATCATAATATAACATAATGTAGGTGTTTCATGTTTCTTTTAATTAAATAAATATATGTAAATATTACGAAACTGATTGGGTATATAGATAACTAGCTGTACCCCTCGGCGTCGCTCCCGTCTACTGGCTATTTACCTACCTACCTACCTACTTTACTTACCACCTACCTGCCTTCCATACCAATCTACCAAATTATTTATTTAAATAAGAATTAATACTACAAACAAATGTGGCCAACTTTTGTTTCTACCGGCGATCTAATTAAAATTTAGAACATAAAAGCTGCTATTGTGACATAACTATGATAGTAAGATCAAAGACGTTATACTTCTTACTACTAGAGTGTGCACTATGGCGCAAAAACCGGTCCGAGCGAGAGGGCACCCATTGGTAGTGTGTCTCTTTCTAATGAGGTGACCATGACCAAACAGAACACGGGACAAATTGATTGTAAAAACGATAGTTTAAGTATTCCGATATGTTGACGCTACCTAACTGCGCTACCTAAACCTACATAATTTATAGATAATAAAAAAAGTGTTTATATTTTTTGGTATCTACATCACCAACCGTATGGTGTCGGGCGTAAAGAATTTCACCATCCCATGTTTGCCCGTGGGTGTAGTAAGAGGCGACTAAGGGAAAAACCAGAGAATGGGCAGCAGCGTTCTCTGTGCATTTGTAACAACCATACTGCGATCGCCAACAAGCATGCAAAGCACTCCCCATGAATAACACAAATAAAACATAGCCCCTATTGCCCGGCAGCCTGTATCCTCGACTACGGTAGCGGTCGAGGTTACGGTATGGCAAGGGGTGCTGAGAATCCCCGATGAGATCCGGCTACCCCAACAAATACCGACGACTGGACCTGGCAACGTACAACACGCGCACACTCCGGACCGACGAAAATACCGAACTCGAAGAGGAATTGAGCAGTTTACGATGGAGTACTATAGCGTTATCTGAAGTTCGAAGAGAGTCCTCCCCGACTCAATAATCCTCAAATCCCAAGTCTCTTCAAGTTTCATTCTTCAAGACCATCATATAGATTGGAACAAAAAGCTCTCTAGAGAGGCGTTAGATGACCCTACAGTCTTCTGACGGTGCCTTGACCTCAAAGGATCACTATGATTTCACATACATTCCAGTTGCGTAGACAGTTGAGAAATAAAACTACACCAATTGTATTCCACTAGGAATTAATTTGCAAATAATATTAACAGCCGCTGAAATTCACTCGAATAAAGTCCGCCAAAAAATCCGCAAACCACCACCCTACGTTTAGTATTACCAGGCCCAAAAATTTAAAAGTACTACTCTTACTCAGTATTAATGATAATTTTAAAAAATACAACGAATTGATTAAATATAGGAACTGTAGAAATATTTATATACTTTTGTAGAAATATTTAAATAAGTGTCAAAGTCTATGAATTGTTCGTTTTGGTATAACATAAAAAGAAACATATATAATTTTCTACCATTTCTACCAAACCCAATGATTAGTTGTGCTAGCAATAGGTCAGACAAGGACACACTACCAGCGGAAACCCTCTCGCCAGGACCGCTTTTGGTTAGCTACCGCTTATAAGGAAATAGCTAACCTAGGTGTAAGATGATAGATTTCATTTTAGCTAAACAAAAAATTTTGGTACACAGTCTAGTAGTAAGAAATACGTATAAGGTCTTTGAGTAAGATATATTCTCTGACAGACTTTTTTGTAGGTAATAAGGAGTACTTTAATCTTGTAGTACATACTTTTTATGTATCATCAATAGTTTTCCCACCACACGCCATATAATGTTTTATATGCAAAATTTTGCTACTTCGGGTTATATTATTGCAATTTTCATAAGAATCTTTTTTTTTTTTAATAAATTATAGCCTGACACTCAAGAATAATGTAGCTTTCTACTGGTGAAAGAATATTCAAAATCGGTTCAGTAGATCCAGAGGTTTACCCCCTATAACCTCACAGACTTTACCTCTTGTAATATTAGTATACATTACCTGTATCAGTTTGTGCTTCAAGTGCGGCCACACTAACGGCATTATCTTGCAGTGCACATCGATGATATTCATGAGACCGGCGACGCAGGAAATCAAACCGGCAACTTCATGACGAATCTAAAAAGCAAAACATACAGGGCTTCCTTTATAAAAATCTCTGAGCTGTTTAGTGATTGCTCAGCGTGACAGACAAGTAACATATAGGCCGAGTTTCTCACCTCTAAATTATCGCAGAATTAATGTGAAAAATTGTCAAGCACGCGTTATCTGCTGTGATTGGTTGAATGAATTTTCAACAGGCAATCACAGCAGATAACGCGTGCTTGACAATTTGTCACATTAATTCTGAGATAATTTAGAGGTTAGAAACTCGGGCATAGTGTCGGAAGTACTGTAATTAATATAATTATAATTGAATATGAATTTATTTGATGTGTTGATGTTGTATTTATTTGTTTGTATTCATCTAAGTGTGATTTTGTATTTATTATTGAATAATTAAATTTAAGAGCGCCATTTTGGGTAACAAGCCCAGCTCTGTCAAGTTGGTCGTAGCTCTTAACGCTTTCTCTATTATCCACTCTGGTTGGTCTAATCATAAAACATACTAACCCCACAAATAAGCATGTGTAACGAACACAGCATTCTCCGCCACTACACAATACATCGCTATTTTGGGTAACAAGCCCAGCTCTGCCAAGTTGGTCGTAGCTCTTGCTTTCTCTATTATCCACTCTGACTGGTCTAATCTAATAAAACATACTCACCCACAAATAAGCATGTGTAAGGAATACAGCACTCTCTGCCACTACACAACACAGCGCCATTTTGGTTGACAAGCCCAGCTCTGCCAAGTTGATCGTAGCTCTTAACGCTTATCTACTATCCACTCTGGCTGGTCTAATCTAATAAAACATACTCACCCACAAATAAGCATGTGTAAGGAACACAGCACTCTCTGCCACTACACAACACAGCGCCATTTTGGGTGACAAGCCCAGCTCTGCCAAGTTGATCGTAGCTCTTAACGCTTATCTACTATCCACTCTGGCTGGTCTAATCTAATAAAACATACTCACCCACAAATAAGCATGTGTAAGGAACACAGCACTCTCTGCCACTACACAACACAGCGCCATTTTGGGTGACAAGCCCAGCTCTGCCAAGTTGATCGTAGCTCTTAACGCTTATCTACTATCCACTCTGGCTGGTCTAATCTAATAAAACATACTCACCCACAAATTAACATGTGCAAGGAACACAGCAGTCTCCGCCACTAAACAATACAGCGCCATTTTGGATGACAAGCCCAGCTCAGCCAAGTTGGACGTTACTCTAAACACTTTTGCTATTATCCACTCTGATCGGTATAATCTAATAAAACATACTCACCCACAAATTTGGATGTGCAAGGAATATAGCACTTTCCGCCACTAGACAACACAGCGCAATTTTGGGTAACAAGCCCAGCTCAGCCAAGTTGGACGTTGCTCTTAACGCTTTCGCTATTATCCACTCTGACTGGTCTGTTAGACCCTGCAAAAATTATAAATGTCAATTAAATTATCATTATCATCATTTCAGCCGAAAGACTTTCACTGCTCAACATAGACCACTCTGAAGTTTCACCACAGACCGGCCCTGTGCGTCGAGCATCAAGCGATTTTTCGCAACTCATATAATTATATTATGAAGAAATACAATTACTTTTGTCTTGGCCTGCATATGTCATTAGTCGAATACACTTTCCTTTGTAAAGTATAAAATTATAGAATACGAGGCAAAATAACTAGCCAAAAGAAGTTTCAAGTTGTTTACAATACGTGTTTGTCTCATTCTGAATGCAATCAAATCACATGACCTCAAATTTAACGACCGATTTCGGCTTTGAGGAAAGAAAATCAGAGAAGGCAAACGGGCAAAGCTTTAAGTTTTATATGAAAACATTGTTCAATTCAATGCAATAATTTGATTATTTTAATCACAATTACCATTTTTTCTTAACGGAGTATTTGCCAAAAGGACTTATAGTCTGGGTAAACCACGCATATTAGTATAACATAAATATATAATACAAAGTCACCACCCTCACATGGTTCTCGAGGTATTTGACCATTGTGATCGGGTCCAGCGAAAAAGTAGAGGTAGATGGGGGTATTTTTAGATTACTGTTTGTACTTTGGTGGACAAGACCAGGGAGTGTGGGATCGTTAACCTAACTTAAACCACCCCGGCACATGGAACGCCCCCGTGACCTCTTAAAATTCCTATCTGTGCAACGCCTGTTGGGGCACATCCCTGAGGAGTGTTTAACCTACCTGCTGCAATAAAGGCACGAGTATAGGAGCTGCGTGGTGCCCCACATAGGCTGCGACCCCCACCAGCCGCTCAAAGAAGCACCCTCGTAAGGCAACCTCCTCCTTGTCGTTCAAAAATGTCACCATGTGGGATAGGATCACGTCGTTGGCTGTAATAGGAAGTTATTAATTCATTTATATTCAAAAAGATTATCAGACTTCTGACGAGGTACAGAACAGCGTGTTTTTCACTGTCAAACAAAGAACAACTTTGCCATTCTTGAAATAAAGGTAAAATTAACAAATCTTCCTTTAGCCCGAAAGCGCCTATATGGTAAGCACTCAATTAGTTTCTCATCCTGGTAACCCGCCGCAAATACGACTTCGCAAAGTGGGATTTTACAATCCCGTCTTATATCAAATGCGAGTACAATGACCAAGAAAATGACCTAATTTTGGGAATGTTCCAACTGCCGCAACTGCATACAGCTGCATATTTAAGGATTTAATGTTCTTCTTTTCGTATAGATGAACTCAAATTATGTCTCAACTTTGGCTGACATATTTGTAGCCATAGTTCTGTCATTTGACACGTACAGATCTCGAAAGGTGCAGGTGGCTGGGCACGAAGGTCAAACAAGGAGGTGGAGCAAATCCTTCGATGGGGTCCCACACTGGCACTGTTTGATATGGGCCTATGAGACTCCATTTGGCTAGGTTTTTCTACAGTTTAGGCAGTTCCAGATTGGCCACTGTAGTTTATGTCCAGGGGGCTCACTGGCAGGACTTAATGAAGGCCACTAATGTCGCTATAAACAAGTTCACCTACTGGGCTCAAACTGTCTATGGATTTAATCACCGTGGACTCGAAAAGAAGAAGTCGGAAAGCATCAAAACAGGCAGTGGAACGCGTCTCAAGTTAGGGCATGTTATTTATTTTAGACTCTATTTCAAGAAATGTATTGATGATAACTGCTTGTTAGGAAACCGCGATTCTTTGCGCCTCGCCAGCTGTGCAAGCGTAACTTAAAGGAAGAAAGACTGATGAGAAAGAACTACTACACTTTATAGCTTTTACTGTCGTATCAGCACAAACTATTAGTGAAAATAGCTTAATGCCTCATTTAGATACTCGCCGAGTACAGACGAATAGGGACAAAAACGATTATGTAAATGTAAACACCCTAGTCGGGTTTATTCGGTACTCGGTATCGGGTTTTTTGCCGCGAATCAAAGGATTATTCGTATGTATTCATTTACATATTCGTCATTATTCAGTCAAATGACTCATGAACATTGTCACAAGCGGTCGTTTCAAGCGGTTTATTTATTTGGGATTGATCGAGGCAAGCTTTGACATTGATGGTAAAAAGTCCATTGTACAGCATTTGTTACGAGGAGCTACAGAAAAAGCTACAGAATATTTGATATTGAACATCACGTTTTATATAGAAAGGTTTGATCTTAGCTCTTCTAACAGTAAATATAAAAAGCTACAGAATATTTGATATTGAACATCACGTTTTATATAGAAAGGTTTGATCTTAGCTCTTCTAACAGTAAATATAGGATGTAACGAGAATATGTAGTCAAATTTGTTTAACTGCTTTTACCCATGGAAATCAAATACTTTCTTCAAGGAAGCCATAATAAAAAACCGAAAATATATTTTTCGTGAATTTGCAATGCCTTACTAAACAAAGTTGTTCATTTCCATGGGCAGAAGCAGTTTTAAAAATATAACTACCGCTTGCCGTTACAACCTTAAATGTGCTATCACTTGGAGCATTCGCCTGTAATGTAACGTTACAGAGACGAGCATTACATCAGTGAGGGAGGAGAACCGAGCATTACAATGCGCAACCACCAACCTGTTACAGATTCGAGCAATAGAATAATGAAGGAACTCCATACAAAAGTATCGATATCAACCAGAATAGCAAGCTTGGACTGTCAAGATGTTTGTTGGTTATTTACTGTGTATCAGAGTTCCTATGTATGTGGTGTGTAAGAGAAAACAGAAACAGAAAGACAAGACTAGGTAATTTTTTTTAAAAGGCTTGCCCCACACTAGGAATTTCGCCTGTATCGTGGGTGCGTGTACAAACATATAAACTCACATACACAAACACCCAGAGCCGGAACAACCTGAACAATCTGTAGGTCATACAAATATTTGTTCCGTGCGGGTATCGAACCCGCGACAAGCAGCGCAGTCAATCGCTCAACCACTGCCCCATCCGTGCACTCGCATTTCAATTAGGCTTGTCAATTAGTTCATATTGAGACGGCTCAGAGAGCTTACCTACCGCACGTTCGCCAAACTAGTTCTCGTGGAGAAGAAGGGCAAGAAACTCCACGGTAGCTCTTCTATAGTATTTATAGATATCTTTTACAATCATATAAATATCGTTTCTCAAAATAAAGATCTAATTCTATCATTACCATTATATGATGAATCTCGTAACATTTCACGTTGTTACAGGATCAAAACAAATAGGATAAGGCAAATACCATGCCTAGCCCTTAAATTAATTTAACATATTATTAGGAATAAAGTTGTAAATAACTTACATGAAGCTTGTGTAGTCGATCTTTCACAAAATATAACAATTCAGGAAGACAATATCACTATTACAATATAATATCTGGCCTGTACTGGCTTGCAATGGAAGGGAACCGAGCATTACAGTGTGCAATCTGTAATGTTACAGATTCGAGCATTACACTGGTGAGGGAAGAGGACGGAACATTACAGTGCGCAACTTGATGACACATTGTGTAATATTTTGATACAACTTGTGTAACATCAACGAACGCTTCGTCTGACATTGTGGAATCAACTAAATGCTCAAAATCGAATCTAATGTTCCATTACAGGCGAAAGCTTGTCAGTCAGGGAGGCAATATTGTAATGTAATGATCAATATCGAATCTGAAATATTACAGTACAGGCGAATGCTCGTCAAATCAGGGAGACAGTACTGCAATGCTCAAAATCTTATCTGAACTGTTACATTACAGGCAAACGCTTCAGGTGAAGCACCTTTATATTGAAACTGGAATGCAGATTAATTATATCAATAATCAAAATAACTAGAGATCTTTATTTGTTCCAAAACATGGTATCTACAGAGACTAAAGATATATAATGATTAAGAAACTTGATAAATCTTACCAGTTTCTGTAATTTTGAAACAAAAAGTTCAGATTTAATACGTCTAGTAAAAACATTTTAAGCCTTAAAAAACATGCGTATTTTTCATAGCTTAAAGTATGTTTAAATAAAACACTTTTACCTTTTTGTTTCCCGAAGAAAATACATAGTTTGGTGATGCCATTGTCGACCAGCGCTCGCTTGACTATCGATTGCGAGTCAGTCAGTAGGTATGATACTGTTGTCCGTACCTGTTATAAAGAAAAGACTATGTGGATCATTCTTTTTTTTTTGTTTTGATTTAAATTTATCTTAGTTTTTAATCATGGTCTGGCAGTTTGAGTAGATTATGCGGCCTACCCGAATGTCCTTTCTTTGGTTGGCTTTCTCTTCCGAATGGCTTTCTTAAATTCTGAGTTGAGCTGCTCGGTTATTGACAAACGCGTGCACTGACTGGACAGGTTCACTCAATTTGGCTGGTTCTTTCCTCAAAAGACCATTTCAGACATCAGTCTACATGGTCTTCACATGATCTAATCAAGATTTTGTCTGGACTTTAAAAGAGACTGTGACCTCTGAGTTTGTTTCGGCCTTTCTTCTCAGAGTAGTCAGATAGGAAACGCCGACCTCATCTAGTTTTAAAAATATGTTCGACATGTAAAAGTGTTTGTACAGACCAACTTACAGAAATAAAATCATTTATCAAAGCTAATGATTTAATAAGATTGAATAAATTAAGATAAACTACTAAATTACATTTAAAATTCAATCTTTTGGGCTTTAACATATGATAGAAACTGATTTTAAAAATAACACTAGGGTAATCTGAAAGCCTTTCTTTAGGACCGTTTGAGGTCTAGAGACTGCATTTTGGAACAATAACACTGACGAACCGACCGTCGGACAGTCAAATTGAGATTTGGAACTTACTATACTAATATAATTTAATTCTTCGCCTCAAGCATCAACCCAATTATCAACTTAGAATTTGTACATTGTCTTGTTCGTTGTTGTTTGTTTTGTTCGTTGTTCCATAATCTTATATTTATCTCGAATTTTTAATATAAATATAGCAGTATCTAGTTTTACTTTGGCCAAGGGGTTCTAGCGCTACCAAAGAAAATTAAGTTCAAACAAATATCACTAGATGGCGCGAAATGCATCGATTTGTTATTGAATTGTGTGTAAAATTAACATTTTCTAGAATTGATCATAAAAAAATTATGTTCTTGTTTAATCAACTCTCCAAAGCACAAAATTATGGAATATTGGGCTCTTAATTCACATTTTAAAGATAATTTGGAAGGATCATTTAATATTGATTCCAATAGATGGTGCGGTTTTAAATTTCTGAGGAATGCAACTCAATCGCCCTCGCTAACACCATCTATAGCCGTGGAACTGACTCGAACGCGATCGATATACTCATAAAAGTAATCAGTATAATCAGAAGAAATCCACTAGTTACGTCGGCACGGTTTCTTTGTATGGCTTGAGGCATCTGTATGCTAGTAATATATTATCTGTGCTTTGGGTTAGATTTGAGCGTAAGAGAGAAAATTAATGTGACAATGCCAAAATTGATGTTCGTCTGACCCAAAAAGTAATAATTGAAGCAAAATTCTCTGGTTTAAGCGTGTCTAAGCAATAGGATATATCGTACACATACCATTTCATGGAGCGCCGACAGTTCAGTCTCATAGTTAATATTGGCAGCCTCTTTTTCCACCATGTTCTGTGTCTGGTCCAGGAATCTTACTGCCGTCTCCGCCAGTTTAGCTGTCAAAGAAATATTAGAATGAATTAACTCTTGAGTAGAGTCCTTTAAGGAACTTAAAAATATATATAGTTAGGGATCCAACGCCCCGTTGATTGAAATGGGGTGTGCCCAGTTTTGCCATTAGATTTATTTCGGTCCCGAAGTCTTGGTTCGTACCCGACTAATACCAATATGCCCTTCATAACAAGGAACTGCCACCACCTCCGATTTCGGCGAAATGTTATGTGTATTAAGCTCCCTCGTGGGTAGAGATCGTACTAGACATAATGTACTCTATGTCGTTACGCATAAGGTGTACACTACAGTGACTCACCGATATTGATAGCATTGTCAATCCTCACAGGTACACTGGGGTCGGCAGCGCGAGGAGCCAGCTCTGGTAAGATATACTCCGGGAACACATTGCAGTCGGCCTTGGTAGAGGAAGTACTAGACATAATGTACTCTATGTCGTTACGCATAAGGTGTACACTACAGTGACTCACCGATATTGTTAGCATAAGCAATCCTCACAGGTACACTGGGGTCGGCAGCGCGGGGAGCCAGCTCTGGTAAGATATACTCCGGGAACACATTGCAGTCGGCCTTGGTAGAGTAAGTACTAGACATAATGTAATCTATGTCGATACGCATAAGGTGTACACTACAGTGACTCACCGATATTGTTAGCATAAGCAATCCTCACAGGTACACTGGGGTCGGCAGCGCGGGGAGCCAGCTCTGGTAAGATATACTCCGGGAACACATTGCAGTCGGCCTTGGTAGAGTAAGTACTAGACATAATGTAATCTATGTCGATACGCATAAGGTGTACACTACAGTGACTCACCGATATTGTTAGCATAAGCAATCCTCACAGGTACACTGGGGTCGGCAGCGCGGGGAGCCAGCTCTGGTAAGATATACTCCGGGAACACATTGCAGTCGGCCTTGGTAGAGTAAGTACTAGACATAATGTAATCTATGTCGATACGCATAAGGTGTACACTACAGTGACTCACCGATATTGTTAGCATAAGCAATCCTCACAGGTACACTGGGGTCGGCAGCGCGGGGAGCCAGCTCTGGTAAGATATACTCCGGGAACACATTGCAGTCGGCCTTGGTAGAGTAAGTACTAGACATAATGTAATCTATGTCGATACGCATAAGGTGTACACTACAGTGACTCACCGATATTGTTAGCATAAGCAATCCTCACAGGTACACTGGGGTCGGCAGCGCGGGGAGCCAGCTCTGGTAAGATATACTCCGGGAACACATTGCAGTCGGCCTTGGTAGAGTAAGTACTAGACATAATGTAATCTATGTCGATACGCATAAGGTGTACACTACAGTGACTCACCGATATTGTTAGCATAAGCAATCCTCACAGGTACACTGGGGTCGGCAGCGCGGGGAGCCAGCTCTGGTAAGATATACTCCGGGAACACATTGCAGTCGGCCTTGGTAGAGTAAGTACTAGACATAATGTAATCTATGTCGATACGCATAAGGTGTACACTACAGTGACTCACCGATATTGTTAGCATAAGCAATCCTCACAGGTACACTGGGGTCGGCAGCGCGGGGAGCCAGCTCTGGTAAGATATACTCCGGGAACACATTGCAGTCGGCCTTGGTAGAGTAAGTACTAGACATAATGTAATCTATGTCGATACGCATAAGGTGTACACTACAGTGACTCACCGATATTGTTAGCATAAGCAATCCTCACAGGTACACTGGGGTCGGCAGCGCGGGGAGCCAGCTCTGGTAAGATATACTCCGGGAACACATTGCAGTCGGCCTTGGTAGAGTAAGTACTAGACATAATGTAATCTATGTCGATACGCATAAGGTGTACACTACAGTGACTCACCGATATTGTTAGCATAAGCAATCCTCACAGGTACACTGGGGTCGGCAGCGCGGGGAGCCAGCTCTGGTAAGATATACTCCGGGAACACATTGCAGTCGGCCTTGGTAGAGTAAGTACTAGACATAATGTAATCTATGTCGATACGCATAAGGTGTACACTACAGTGACTCACCGATATTGTTAGCATAAGCAATCCTCACAGGTACACTGGGGTCGGCAGCGCGGGGAGCCAGCTCTGGTAAGATATACTCCGGGAACACATTGCAGTCGGCCTTGGTAGAGTAAGTACTAGACATAATGTAATCTATGTCGATACGCATAAGGTGTACACTACAGTGACTCACCGATATTGTTAGCATAAGCAATCCTCACAGGTACACTGGGGTCGGCAGCGCGGGGAGCCAGCTCTGGTAAGATATACTCCGGGAACACATTGCAGTCGGCCTTGGTAGAGTAAGTACTAGACATAATGTAATCTATGTCGATACGCATAAGGTGTACACTACAGTGACTCACCGATATTGTTAGCATAAGCAATCCTCACAGGTACACTGGGGTCGGCAGCGCGGGGAGCCAGCTCTGGTAAGATATACTCCGGGAACACATTGCAGTCGGCCTTGGTAGAGTAAGTACTAGACATAATGTAATCTATGTCGATACGCATAAGGTGTACACTACAGTGACTCACCGATATTGTTAGCATAAGCAATCCTCACAGGTACACTGGGGTCGGCAGCGCGGGGAGCCAGCTCTGGTAAGATATACTCCGGGAACACATTGCAGTCGGCCTTGGTAGAGTAAGTACTAGACATAATGTAATCTATGTCGATACGCATAAGGTGTACACTACAGTGACTCACCGATATTGTTAGCATAAGCAATCCTCACAGGTACACTGGGGTCGGCAGCGCGGGGAGCCAGCTCTGGTAAGATATACTCCGGGAACACATTGCAGTCGGCCTTGGTAGAGTAAGTACTAGACATAATGTAATCTATGTCGATACGCATAAGGTGTACACTACAGTGACTCACCGATATTGTTAGCATAAGCAATCCTCACAGGTACACTGGGGTCGGCAGCGCGGGGAGCCAGCTCTGGTAAGATATACTCCGGGAACACATTGCAGTCGGCCTTGGTAGAGTAAGTACTAGACATAATGTAATCTATGTCGATACGCATAAGGTGTACACTACAGTGACTCACCGATATTGTTAGCATAAGCAATCCTCACAGGTACACTGGGGTCGGCAGCGCGGGGAGCCAGCTCTGGTAAGATATACTCCGGGAACACATTGCAGTCGGCCTTGGTAGAGTAAGTACTAGACATAATGTAATCTATGTCGATACGCATAAGGTGTACACTACAGTGACTCACCGATATTGTTAGCATAAGCAATCCTCACAGGTACACTGGGGTCGGCAGCGCGGGGAGCCAGCTCTGGTAAGATATACTCCGGGAACACATTGCTGTCGGCTTTGGGGAGAGATTGTACCAGACTGACGGCGCGTGCGCAAGTCGCTACTGCGCATGCGCGGACGCGGGGCACAGTGTCGTGGGAGAGGTGGATCTGATGGAGAAAAAAAGATAAAAGATTTAGAAAAAGTTCGAGCAAGTGCAATGCATTTTGTTATTAAAAAACCGGCTAAGTGCGATTAGGACTCGCGCAAGAAGGGATCCGTACAATTATCGCAAAAAAAGCTAAAAAGATCACGTTTGTTGTATGGGAGCCCCACTTAAATATTTATTTTATTCCGTTTTTAGTATTTGTTGTTATACTCGTAGCGGCAACAGAAATACATCATCTGTGAAAATTTCAACTGTCTAGCTATCACGGTTCATGAGATACAGCCTGGTGACAGGCAGACAGACGGACCGCGGAGTCTTAGTATAATACTCACAACGGACCTTTGTGTCTCTGAATTGGCTGCAAGAGCCTGCGCAGTAGCTATTTTTGTGTCAACATTGAAACTGAAGTTATCATTGTATAACTGTCTCTTCCACTCGCTTACGTTTGTCGCATCATCATATCTCGCTTACTCTATGCAGTTATACTGTTTCTTGCGCGTTAAGTGTCAAAACCAACTTCAGAGACACAAAGATCCACTGTGAGTATTATAATAGGGTCGTTTTTACCCCTTGGGTACGGAACCCTAAAAAAACACTAGACTTTACTTTTAATAGGCAAAAATACTTCGACTGTCAAAAAAATAGGCAGTGTTTAGTAAGCGTAAAATATGAGTAGCAAAGTTGACTACTTACAATATAAGGCAAAATCCGATCCAAAATGGTCTCCGAGCTAGAATTCTCACACAACAGCTGCAAAATTTCCAAGCTATACAACTTCGACGTACAATGATGCAACCCCCTTATACATGACGTCACTAATGACGTAATCAGTATCAACCCTTCACTATCAGGGCCCATATCTTTTATCTCTGGGGGTTTGTCATCGTCCTCATCAAAATCTGTGGTATTAATATTTAAAACTTTGAAATTGTCTTTGTATTTGTCTATGTTGTCTACGGTCTGATGGTCTGTGGTTTCTTCGACCAAGTCTTGGTAGTTCTTAGCGTCTGAAGGTTGGGTGAATATCTTGATAATGTTCCTTATGTCCTGGTGAATACGGAGTATTTTCTCGTCGGGAGGTAAGATCGGTTGGCCGGAGAATATCAGCATGTACGATTGGAGGAATGAATAGAAGTATTCGGGGAATAATCTGGAACAAACATTTTGGATGTTAAATTGGCTGTATGTTTTAAATTGAACGGCAAAGAAAAGACTACAGACCTGTGATTTTCGAAATTTTGGGGTACACGAATTATAATAAATAAATTATTCATTAAAAGTCTTTATAGGAAATGGTGTAAAGATATTTTAATGAATAATTTATTTTTCAACACACTTGCTCATAAAGTAACTCTAATTTCACCGCAATTAGGCACATAATGACACCTGTAATCAAACCGTGACTTTTTCATTGCTATTATTCACAAGTGAGTTATTGAGTTTATTTTTTTTTATTTTATTTGTTCTTAAAAAAGTTTCGATACAAAATAGATCGTGCTCAATAGTACAAATAAATTAATGTACCTATTGCTTGCTCATTTCATGCAGATTCGTATTTAAATAGATAATTTCAACTTGTACGTGTTTAATAAATAAAACTTTCACTTAAATATATCTTTTGTTTTTCTCTGTAATAAAGAAAACTTAAAATTCCCCATTTAATACGGGGCTAAAATGCTACCCGCGAAATGCCAAAAAAAAACCTCATTCTTTTAGTCTATGGCCGATCGCCATTGTTAGATGCGCGCGCATAGAAAAACTGATTAATTTTTTCCGCCATTGCGAATATTTTTCACAACTCGTTTTCACTGTTGAAAATTAATTTTTGTATTATTTTCTTCACAAGTGTGTTGAAAAACGTCGTGTGATACACGAGTGTATTGATGATTACCGTCCTCGGCTCGGGTCTCAATGGCGCCTCAGCGGTAATCACCAACATTACACACTCGTACAATGTTCTATATCCTCTAAAAAGCTTATTTAATTCACTAAAAACAGTGAATAAAAAAAACCTTTAATCACTGTTTTGGTGTTTGAATTTAGAACACACCAATATATATTCGATCTCCATATCAATGCTATACAACCTCCTTGCGCATAAAATAATCGAAACAAACTCCTTGTGCAAAGAATACTCGACACACAAACTCCTTGTGCTTTTCGCTTAAATCTTTCTTTTTCTAGTAGTCGTGGTATAAAGTGTATGCAACTCTTGAATAAAACGGATTTATATCGAGGGCCGTGAAAAACTCGCGTCGCTTAGGATTCTAACACATGAATCACTCCCTACGGTCGAATCTCAGTTTTTAGAATCCTTCACTTTCTTGTGGTTCATCTATGGCCCTCGCTTTAAATCCGTCCTTCACCAGTTGCATATTTTTAATACAAGTTTATTCGTATTCTTCTCAGCAAACCCTTTCATTTGATACCCATATCATGTCAGTGCACAAAAAATAATTAGTCCGCCATCTTGGGCCGTCCACCATATTGGATTTAGAATGACGTTACTTAGATAACCATGCATTGTCATCCAAACTAAACCAGCATGCAAAATTTAATCTTAATCGGTGGAGGATAACTGCTTTAAAATTCAGTTGCAAGATTTGAATCGAACACACATACATACATAGCAAGATAAAAGCTTGTAAAATCGTGTGTATCGCGGAACAATTAACTTTGTATTAATTCTTGCGATATTATGTTTATCACAAGAAGGAGATAGCTCTCTTTGATAACACCGGAAACAATAAGACAAGACTTTAGATTAGAATATTCAAGACAAGGCGAGGAAAAGATGGATTGCTTTTAAATTAAACTTACAATAATTTAGTGGATTATTCTGACATGTTACTATCAACTTTATGAACAACTAATTTATCACCACGGCATGAGCCATTGTCAGTTATTCCGTGCTATTTTATAGCAAAAATCATTAAAAAGTATCCAAGGATTGAACCATAATAAAGGCTCATTATGGCTGGCATCAAGTGGATGCCGTTAATCTATCGGATGGAAGATGAACATCTTTCAAAGTACTATCTCATGACATGACAATGATAACTATAAGTAAATTTTACGTAATTATAACACTGTACCACAGAGTCCCAGCGCTAAGAACGAAAATTTGGTTAAAAAAATGCCACTAGATGGCGCGATATGCACCTATTTGATATTGAATTGTATGTAAAATTAACATTTTCTAGAATTGAACATAAATATTGTATGTTCTTGTTTAATCAAGTCTCCTAAGCACACCATTATGGAATATTGGGCTCTTAATTCACATTTCAAAGTTTATTTTAACAGATCATTTAAAATTGATGCCAATAGATGGCGCGGTTTTAAATTTCTGAAGAATTCCCCTCGATTGTTTAAAGTTCTATTGTAACACATTTTGGTGCAATGAAACTGTAAAAACGTGCATAAAAATACTATAAAACAAATCGTCTCTGTATTTAAAGTAAAAAATATTCACGAACCGAGCAAATCCATTTACAAGCAAGTCGCTGCCAACACCATCTATCGATCGCCGTGGAACGGGACCGAACGCGATCGATGTATAAAAAATAATCAGACGAAAAACACGGTTTCTTAGTATGGGATGAGGCATCTGTATGCTAGTATTATACTATCTGTGACAGTACTCACTTGGCCCTAGCCTCATCCAGATATATCTCTGCAGTTTTCCTGTCCCGGGGGTTCCTCTCAGTCATAGAGTGCAGCAGAGCCTTCAGCTGCGATTCTTCAGTGGACAGCGTCATGGTAGGAGGCCTGTCCTCACCGTTGCGCTAGAGTATGATAAATAAAATACTGTACTCACTTGCCCCTAGCCTCATCCAGGTATATCTCCGCAGTTTTCCTGTCCCGGGGGTTCCTCTCAGTCATAGAGTGCAGCAGAGCCTTCAGCTGCGGTTCTTCAGTGGACAGCGTCATGGTAGAAGGCCTGTCCTCACCGTTACGGTAGGCGAGCAGGCCGGGTAGGTCAAGTGCCGGGGTGCCGTCGTTCCACAGTTCTAGGAGGGCGCAGCTGGTGGGGAAAACCTTGGTATCAGATATGACGCCCCATAATAAAGATGACAATAATTATAAATGGTGGGAAAATAGTACATTTCGTGTCGAGCATAAAAAGTCGAGATTTTAACACGAGCGATGTAGCTACATACGAGTGTTAAAATAAAGCCTTTTTATGCGAGACATGAACGATTCTTTTTCGACTAACTGATGAGCTTACTTAATTAAATGCAAATAAGCTCCAACAACAATTTATTAGAAACGTTCAGAGTAGAAACCACAGTACTATATACACACAATCAACGCGCACTTTTTCGAGAGGTAACAGGTTCAGTATCATTCTGCCAGTTGCATAATGATATCAAAACTCCATACAAAACTCATTTCGTAACTGTTATTATGTAATTTTGTTTGTTTTTTAATATTGTTGATGTTGTGTATGACTAGATGTATGAATGTGAGTGAAGCAAAAGAAGTATGTAGGGATCGTAGCAGGTGGCGCTCTGTAGTTTCTGCCTACCCCCATGGAAAAAGGAGTGTATGTATGTAGATTTTATTTTTATTTTTAATCTTTTGTCTAATTGTTCATATTTCGAAACGAATTTCATAGACAAAGGGTTACATAATAGACAAGGTAGTGGAAAACATATTTGTTTGGAGTGCAATGGAACGGGTTATACCTATCTTTATTAGGAGCTATTTGAAATATCTCATTATGAAACAGGTTTGCATGAATTATAATGACTATCAATCAATGAATTGGTTGATTTTAAGAGCAACAACTCTTAAATTCACCTATATCATTGATTCAAATTAACTGCAAAATAAGTTTTGTGTTAATTTTATGAACGTGCATCTTAAAACGAAACTAATAACGACCTCGGAATATTACTTGACGATAAACTGCACTTAGGCGCACATGTTAATAAAATTGTCAATAATGCTTATCGCATGTACGACCTTGTGATGAGATCATCCACGGAGTTTAAGCACCCTAGTACATATTTATATCTCTATCGATCACTAGTTAGGTCTCAATTGGAATATGCGGTACCTGTGTGGAACCCCTTCTACAACAAATATATTGAGTGTATAGAAAGCATACAGCGTAAATTATTAAAGTCTATGCATTATCGATGCTTAAAAAGTTGTTATCTCTCTTATAGTGAGTTACTTAAGAAATATAATCTGCTTTCTTTGAGTTCAAGGCGTACTTTTCTTGAAACTACATTTTTGTATGATGTATGCAATAACTCGTATGATTGTTCAGAAATTGGTAATAAGTTGTGTTATATGGTTCCCAGAACATGCAAGGGACGCGAGGTGCGCGCACGACCTGTATTCGCCACTACTTCCAGTCGTACTAATGCCGGCTTGCGTGCTCCTCTTCGTCGCCTTACAAGCAATTTTAATAAGAATTTCTGCAGTCTGGATCTGTTTGCTTTACCGCGTGGAAAGTTTAGACTCATGTTACTTAACATATTGAAAAATTAACGGTACAATGTTGTTCCACTTATGCGGCACTATTGATGGCCTTATGTTTTGTTATATTGATACTTTACTATTAATATTCCTCTTTTTTATTTATTGTCTGCAACGTTAATCTTAAAATTTACCAAATTGTCTCATTGTTATCTGTGGAGAACGTGGTTGATTTCACATTTGTATCATTTCTGTATCCTATATTTTTTGTAATTCTTAATGTGTAATTGTTTGTTTTCCCGAATAAATAAAATAAAATAATGAAAAGGGAATAGAAAAGCTATCAGTAAGTTCTAAAGAAGAAACGCAAAATAACATGTCTGACTGGTATTTTTTTGTAAAAACTTACCCTGCCGAGAATATGTCCATGCTGGGTACAAGTTCACCAACTTTACAGGGGGATTCACTCAGCAGCAGGCCACCCATTTTGTCATCGCCCTGTATCAGAAATAATGTGGTTGCAGATTTTTTCATAAGCCGTTTTGGATACATAACTGCTTATTTGACGTATAAAGGAAATAATGAAAGAAAATATATGTATTTGTGACCCGCACAGGAAACACGAGAAATAAGCAAAAAATTAAACAATAATAAAATAAAAACCCCGTGCAAAACCAAAAAGGCTTCTTCTGACAGCGTTTTGCAAATTTTATAGTATTTGTTATAACAACTTTACAGAGTAAAGTCATAGCGTAATTTTTTTTATATTTCAGAGGGTGTATTCACATACACAGCTGGTACTGGTACTGGTTTGCAAACGTTTACAAGTGCCAGCTCAGATAGGTTGTCAACGCTGCCAGTTTTTGTCCTTTTTTACAAAACGGTAAGTAAAAGCGTGAATGCGTAAAGTCGTAAACAAGGTATACAGAACAGGGTGTACAGTTCCGCATCCTGCATTGAAAAGGGACGAACCGCCAACTGGACGGGTGATTTGTTTGGTAAGCAACTGCTCGATGGTCGTTGCTGGGCTGTTGTTTACGTTCAAATCACGCGAAGAACTTTGATAGCGCGACTGCGCTGTCTGTATGTATAATGTACGATTTGTGACATCTGGCATTTTTCTTAGTTCGTATGTGGCAGCATAGATGCCGCTACATCCATAAACTATCAGACAAAACTTTTAACAAAAATAAAACCGACTTCTAAAGCAAAACACTACAAATCGAAAAATAACTTTTTTTTTCGATTCGTTCTTATGTACCTACTGTTTTCTTTTTTTTAGACACCGACTTCGGATAAAAGTTATTTTGTAATGTTTTGCTTTAGAAGTCAGTTTTATTTTTATGTTAAAATGTTTTTTATTTTTCAATTTTTAGTGGTACATAATGGACAAGTTATATAGTAAGGTACCTATAATGTCCACAGTGATGCCAGAATAGATTACCCAAATGAAAACTCTTTAAAAAGGCGTACACAAACTAAAATTACACCGTCCACGTAAACCAAAATGGTCATAATTTATAAAAAAAAACATAAAATGAAAACTACTAGGCCAAACTATGTAAAATTTGTATGGGACCAAATGGCAACTATTGCGCATCAAACTAAAAAAAGAACATAAATCCTCCTCCTTTTTGAAGTCGGTTATAAAAAGAAACAATTACAACTTCATCATCATCATCATATCAGCCGAAAGACGTCCACTGCTGGGCATAGGCCTCCCTCAAGTGTCGCCACATTGACCAGTCCCATGCAACTCGCATCCTGCTGGAGTCTGCTAGACTGCCACCACCGTCGCCAGGTCATCGGTCCACCTAGTAGGAGGCCTTCCAACGCAGCGTCTTCCGACAATATATCAAAACTTACCGCAGGCTTGTTAAGCGGGTCAGGAGCCCTGACAAATCTCTCAGGGGCGACGTAGCACAGCCTCCTGCGTGACGTATCAAAGAAGTAGCTGAAGTCTGCCGGGTTGTCGTCGGGGAGGAAGGTCGGTTTGAAGGACGCTATGTCTGTGAGGAGCACCCACAGCCAGGAGGTAACCATTACGTTTTCTAGCTGAAACGATACAGACAGATATTCGTGAGCAGTATGAAATGTGTATAGAAAATTGTCAGCAAAAAAAAAGTGCAAATGCGTTGGTAATCTATACTAATATTATAAAGCTGAAGAGTTTGTTTGTTTGAACGCGCTAATCTTAGGCACTACTGGTCGGAATTGAAAAATTGTGTTGGATAGTCCATTTATCGAGGAAGGTTATAGGCTAGATAACATCACGCTACGACCAACAGGAGCGGAGCATAAATTAATAAAGTTGCAAAAACGGGCAAAATTATTCCTTTTTGAGAGCTTCCGTTGCGTGCGCTGCGAAAACGGTTTAATCACGCAACAATCGTATATGTAGGGTAGGTAGGGTAAACGGGTAGGTAGGTAGCCAGTTGACGGGAGCGAAGCCGCGTGGGACAGCTAGTTAATAATAATAATAATCTTCTTCTTACTGCCCCATTCCCAATTTATTTGGGGTCGGGACTCCTTGTGCGTGTACGCCAGGATGGTATATCCCGAGTGGTCGACACTGGCAAATTTTGCTCCCACAGGTCGCTCTCTACAATGGTCCACCAAGAGGCTGGTGGTCTGCCATTTTCCGTTGCTTTGTGTTGATGTTGAACATTGTTTGTGTGCATTGTGACCATACCATCTATGTCTGCTCTGTCTGACTTTGTCGGTACTACATAATTATAGTAATCGCTACATATTATAAAAAAGTCCCCCGCCGCGTCTGTTCGGGATAAAACTCAAAAACGAGTGAACTGATTTTCATGCGGTTTTCACCAATAGAGAGAGTTAAAATCGAGGAAGGCTTTTGTGTATAATTTGTCACGGGCGAAGCCGGGGCGGATCGTTGGTAAATAATAAAAATACAATGCACAGGTGCATGATGGTTTGAAACTACATGACGTCAACATCAAGTTTCCACATACCTTTGTGTTTAATCCTTGGATTTATACACGATAATTATGCCGAAATTTCAGAAGAGGTATTATTTACTACATTTTACCTACATTGATGAAGTTTAGAAAAATATACTCGTACTTTACCCATTCTAATTCCTGGATACGAGTGACAGAAGTGACGACGATTTCGTGATCCCTTGTGGTACATTACGGCCGCTTACATACTAATTGCTGCATCACATTCAGTAGGTTAACATTGTATAAAAATCATACAGTCCACATTTAATTAAAGTACATAGCTAGCCGCCGACCGTATTAGATATGATGTACTGACACCTACTTGTAATTTAGTTGCAAACAAACACCATCAAAGATAAAAACTTGTTTACTTGTTTCAACTACTCGCCAATCAAAATTGAACCCTAACCTACCTAATACTAATATTCATATGTTTATTGTTCGAGAAATCGTGAACTTAGAAGCTTTGATAACATTGTTTGAATTGGTTATGAAAATATTTGTAAATGTTATTTATGTGGATCCTTTGTAATACTGGCACTACTGGCACCCATTATGTTAACAAAACACAGGTCCTTTTAATTTGATGTAGGTACAAACAGTAGGTAAAGTTAGATAAATATGGTTCATATCTCCAATCATTCACGTAGATCTGCTGGAGAAATACCAAGAGACCTCGATCGAACGCCAGATCAAGCGTCGCAATTAGAATTGAATTGGCCACACGCTCCGAAGGGACACTGATCACTTACCCAAGCAAACATTGCATTCGAATCTCCAAGGTAAGATAAAGTTTGGCCGTTCCCGACAAACCTGGTTCTGCAACGTGTTGGCAAAAGTGGTGAGCATCTGAATGACGTGGAGTGAGGTGAAGCGTGAAGCTCAAGACCGCGATGGAGGACGAAGCTGAAGACCGATCGCGATGGAGGAATATTGTAGACGCTCTCAGCCTCATCCAAGGGCAAGCTACGCTTAAAAAATCTGTTGTCGGGTTATAGTTTTTAACCTTTTTAAAAATAATTATTGGTAACCTCACGCTTGACCACTATCGCACAAGCGGTGATGTGATCGACGGTGATGCACGCTTGTCTCGAAGTAACCTATTCACTCTTGACTTAAAGACCCCGAGGTTGTAGCTATCGAGAACCACAGACTCCGGCAGGTAATTCCACTCCTTAGCTGTACGCAAAATACGAAAGTATTACCAAAACTTATAGAGCGTATTGGTAGGTCCACCATGTACCGATGGCGCATCGCCGTACGTCCTGTAGTCCGATGATAGAACGGGCTAGGCGGAATTAGTCAAATAATTCACAAGGAATCCCCCACAATAAAATGCTTACCTTAATATCACCATGACAAATCCCAAGCTTATGCATGCGGTGCAACGCATACAACACTTGGAATGTGATCCATTTCTTCTCAAGAGTGGTGAGGAACGGACGAGTGGACATGCGGTCGTACACGCTGCATTTGCAGTACTCTCGCATTAGCAGACCTGCCTTGTCGGTGAGCTGGAAAGGAGATAAAGAAATGTTTAGTGGGTGGTAAAATTATTGAATGTCGACAATGATACGAAGGGAACATAGTTCCAGAATACAAAGGACCCTAGCTTCTGCCAGCAGCTTCTGCGACAACAATGTCGGCAACGATACCAAGGGAATATAGTTCCAGAATACAAAGGAGCCTAGTTTCTGCCAGCAGCTTCTGCGACAACAATGTCGGCAATGATACCAAGGGAACATAGTTCCAGAATACAAAGGAGCCTAGCTTCTGCCAGCAGCTTCTGTGACAACAATTTCGGCAATGATACCAAGGGAACATAGTTCCAGAATACAAAGGAGCCTAGCTTCTGCCAGCAACTTCTACGACAACAATGTCGGCAATGATACCAAGGGAACATAGTTCCAGAATACAAAGGAGCCTAGCTTCTGCCAGCAGCTTCTACGACAACAATGTCGGCAATGATACCAAGGGAACATAGTTCCAGAATACAAAGGAGCCTAGCTTCTGCCAGCAGCTTCTGCGACAACAATTTCGGCAATGATACCAAGGGAACATAATTCCAGAATACTGTTACGAGCTGGGGTTCAGGGATAAATTAATTAAACAGCAGACTTCAATTAATCACTGTTTATTACAAAAACACTTCTTAAACAATTCTATTACTTCGCACTATTTTCCGCTTTGATCGCTCAATATCGCATCTCAATCGAAACTGACCCACGACGAATCCGACCGCTCTTTATATAGCACGGAAGAAGTTTCTGGAACGTTCCATACTGTTCTAGATAATTCGAGAAACTTCCAGAACAATCGACTTTCGAACTCATTGTTCTCGAAGCGACTAGAAACATCCAGAATGTTCGGTTCGAACCTTCTGGAAAATTCCATTTGACACGAGCTTTCGAGAACATTAGTTCCGCTATTCAATACTAGATGGCGCCACTAGTTACTACCTAGTTATTCCTCTCGTTACTAGATGGCGTTGGCCTATCTTGTAACATTGCCTCCCTCTTAGACATGCTCGTCCCGAGCATTGTTAGACCCATGATAACGGGCCAACCGATCCACATGAACGACCTTTGATGCACCTCGGGGTCCCTTTTGAATTCGGTAGGTGACGTCATTGATCTTGGTAACCACGCGATAAGGTCCATCCCATTTTGCTTGTAATTTAGGCGATTTTCCTTTGCTCCGTGCCGGGTTATGTAACCATACAAGAGATCCTTCATCGAAGCCCTTATTGTTCGCTTTCCGATCGTAGCGGGTCTTCATCCTCTCAGACATCTGTTGACCTGTCTGTCTCATATGCTCATATACATCATCCATCCTGTTTCGTAGCTCATTCGCATAATCTGTTACATTGCGTGGAGACTCAGGCGGGATACCGGTGATTAGATCTGCAGGTAATCGTAGTTCTCTGCCGAAATTAGCAAAAGCTGGTGTTACCATTGTAGTTTCATGAACAGCACTGCGATATGCCATGAGATATGGTTGAATGTGTTTGTCCCAATCCTTCTGTCTGTTTTCCACAATCTTTGCAAGATATCTCTCTAGTGACTGGTTGAATCGTTCAACCATCCCGTCTGATTGCGGATGATAAGCAGTAGTTCTGGTTTTGTGAGCACCCATCACACGACACGTCTCCTTGAACACTTCTGACTCGAAGTTCCGGCCTTGGTCACTGTGGATTTCCAAGGGTACCCCGAATCGACAAAACACTTCGTGAACTAACTTATCAGCCACCGTAACGGCTTCTTGATTGGGGATTGCAAACACTTCCGGCCATTTTGTGAAGTAGTCCATGACGACCAAGAAGTACTTGTTTCCGCTTTGGCTTTCTGGAAATGGTCCAGCAACATCTAATGCTATACGTTCCCACGGTGCACCAACATTGTAAATCTTTAGTGCCCCTCTGCTACGAGTTTGTGGTCCTTTCACAGCCGCACAACTTGTGCATTTGCGGCACCATTCCTCAACGTCCTCTCGACAATGGATCCAGTAAAATCGTTCTCGGATCTTGATTAAAGTCCTCTTAACTCCCATGTGACCCCCTGAACATCCATTGTGGTAGAGCTGTAGGATCTCCGGCACCTTAACTTTAGGTACGACCATTTGTAGATGACACTGGTCACCGCGAGCGTTCTCCCATTTCCTGTACAGAACTCCATCCTGGATAACCAAGCTTTCCCACTGTGCCCAATAACTCTTGGTGATGGAACTGGTTGCTGCGACATCACTCCAGTGAGGCCTGGGAGCACCTGATTTCTTCCATTCAAGGATCGGTTTTAGGTCTCTGTCTTCTTGTTGAGCACTCTGCAAGGTTTCCTTCCACTCTTCGCTAAGATCCGTCCCCAAAACCCGCACTAGCGTTACCTGCTTAGCTTCTTGTCTCGCACAATGTTTACATTGGTCTGGACACGGTCTTCGCGAGAGAGCATCAGCATTACCGTGCGACGTTCCGCTGCGATGTTGAATTACGAAATCAAACTCTTGCAGTAGCTCAATCCATCTTGCTACCTGTCCTTCTGGGTTCTTAAATTGCAGTAGCCATTTCAAAGCAGCGTGGTCCGTTCGCAGGAGAAATTTCCGCCCCAATAAATATTTATTGAAATGCTGCAATGTCTTTACTACAGCTAGAAGCTCCCTTCGAGTGACACAGTAGTTCCTCTCAGGTTTGGATAAGGCTTTACTGAAGTACGCAATTACAACCTCATGATCTCCTTTTCGTTGAGACAATACCCCGCCGATTCCAGTGTTGCTGGCATCTGTGTCAACTATGAATTCATTTTCGTTGTCAGGATAGCCTAGGATGGGTGCATTGCACAGATGTTCCTTTAGCTTCTGAAATGCGACGTCACAGCTCTCATTCCAGCAGAACTTTATCTTGTCTTCAGTTAGCTTATGAAGAGGTCGGGCAATGTCAGCAAAGCTCTTCACAAACCGCCGATAGTAGGAGCACAAACCGAGAAATGCCCTGACTTGCGTTTTGTTCTCCGGAACTGGCCAATCCTTGACGGCAACGAGCTTATCCGGGTCCGTTTGAATACCTTCTTCGGAAACCACGTGTCCTAAAAAGTTCACTTGCCGCCTGAACAACGCGCACTTCTTTGGACTTAGCTTTAGATTGGCTCCTCGTATCTTTGACAGCACACGTTCCAAATTGCGGAGGTGATCTTCAAACGTCCGTCCCACGATTATAATGTCATCCAAGTAGACTAGGCAGGCGTCACCAATCAGCCCAGTAAGTACCCGCTCCATCAATCTCTCAAAGGTGGCAGGCGCATTACACAGTCCAAATGGCATAACGTTGAATTGCCACAATCCTTTGCCTGTAGAGAACGCTGTCTTTTCCTTATCTCGAGGGTCTAACTCGACCTGCCAGTAGCCACTCTTTAAGTCTAAGGTGGAAAACCACTTCATTCCCGATAGCGTATCCAGCGTGTCATCGATTCTTGGCAACGGATAACTGTCCTTCTTCGTGATGTCGTTTAGTCGGCGATAGTCTACACAGAAGCGCATGCTGCCGTCCTTCTTTTTCACCAATACTACCGGTGAACACCATGGACTGGATGAAGGTTCAATCACGCCGTCTTTCACCATACCCTTGATCATGTCGTCCACTTCCCGTTCCCGTGCCACTGGAACACGTCTTGGTCGCTGGCGGATTGGTACCTCATTTCCTGTATTTATTCTGTGTTGAACTAATGCAGTCTTCCCTATGTCGGCATCATTTGTCGAGAAAATGTCGGCGAACTTGTTTAACATCTTCTTAGCCTTGTTCTTTTCTTCTTCCGACAAGTTATTCTGGCTGTTCTTCAAAAGCGATGACACATCGAATCTTGCACTAGCTTTGGTGTTGGTTGGGTGTTCGTGGCATCTACGCATCCAAACCACTCCGTCACAAGTGCCTAATAATGTGCCTTTCTTGAGCACCAGGTCCTGGTCACTTGTGTTGAGTGCGCGTACCGATGAAACACTAGTACCTCTTACCAATGTGCGTGCAATTTTCCATGAAGCATCGTTATCTAAACCTTCTATAAGTACACATCGGTTTTCCTGACCAGAATTCCTTGGTAGACAAACTGGTATGATTGTTTCTGACCTTGGACGAAGAATAACCTTTTCTAAGCAGTACACTTTTCCCGATGCTGCACCTTCCATGAAGACTTCCTCTGAGCCACACTTTAATACACCTTGATAAACGTCGATCTCACAGTGATGTTTTCGCATGAAGTCCAAACCCAGAATGCAGTCGTCCACTATGTCGGCCACGATAACATTGTGGCGGTAAACTTTGTTTCCTAACTTCATGTCCACCTCCTTCTCACCTCGGACGGTTATGTGCTGACCGGTGGCTGTTCTCAGATGTACACCTTCATGGCTCCCGAAGAAGTCCCCAAGAAACCGTCTAGCTATTTGGAAACTGACAACTGTCCGAGAAGCCCCAGTATCCAGTGTCAGCTTGCATGGTGTTCTGTTAATTTCGCCCTCGATGATCAGGCTGTTTCCGTCACAGGATTGTGAGATCGAGATCCTTGGGGCTCTTCCATAACCAGCCAGCACCCGCCCCTTAGTCCTGGCATCTACTCGTTTCCCTGCTGCTGTTGCCCAGCAGGGACGTCAGATGATCCTACCAATGGCGGCTGCTTACCACCGTGGGGAGGCCTTCGCTTCGGGCAGCTCAATCGGATGTGGCCTCTCTCTCCGCAGCCATAGCATCGGGGTGAAGTTGCAACCTCCCTGATTCGGTGAGTTCGTTCGTCCCGCCGTACTGCCTCCACCTCCAAAGCATGGGCTAGAGCATCCTTGAGGTCCTTGAAATGACCTAGCCTTACTGCAGCCCTAACCTCCAGGTCGCGGATCCCATCCGTGAACGCCTGTACGAGGTTCCCGTCGATCAGCACAGGTGAAGACTGGTAAGCCTTCCGAACCAGCTTTTCCACCTCCAGAGCCCACTGCTGAAGAGTTTCACCAACCCGTTGCGACCGGTCTTTCAGTTGGGCCCGAAACACATGTTCCAGGTGCGCGTCGCCGTATCTAGCTTCTAATGCTTCCAGAAGCTTCTCGAAAGTGACATCTTTTCCCAGCGCCTCTAACACAGTCAAGGCCTGGTCGCGAAGGCCCAAGGTTAGAGCAGTCAAGGCCTGTTCTTTAGTCCATCCATTCGATTTCATCACGGCCTCAAACTGAATTTTGTAGGCGGACCATGACGAAGAGCCATCAAATGGTGGCACTTTAAAACCACGAGGCGAAGGTGCCACTGCCGCAGCTGCCCCGATCCCATCCCCAGACTTGAGGCCACGTATTGACTTCTCCATTTCGACGATGCGGGTCTCATGTTGCTGGATCTGGTCCTTTACCTCTTTCATCTCCTTACCAATGGCTCCGCGGAGGTCCTTAATCACCATGAGCTGCTCCTCCTGACGGCGAGCTTGCTCTTCCTTGTCACGCTGTAGCTGCTCCTCTAAGCGGCGCGCCTGCTCCTCCTGACGGCGAACCTGCTCCTCCTTGTCACGCTGCAGCTGCTCCTCTAAGCGGCGCGCCTGCTCCTCCTGACGGCGAGCCTGCTCCTCCTGACGGCGAGCCTGCTCCTCTTGACGGCGAGCCTGCTCCTCCTTGTCGCGCTGCATCTGCTCTTCCAAGCGGCGAGCCTGCTCCTCCTGACGGCGAGCCTGCTCCTCCTGACGGCGAGCCTGTTCCTCCTTGTCGCGCTGCAGCTGCTCCTCCAAGCGGCGAGCCTGCTCTTGCATAAAAGTCATCAGAGCAGTGAGGTCAGGGGTCACCGGAGATTGAGCTGATGCCGCTGCCGCCGCGGAGTCTCGTTGTCCACTTGTTGACGGTGAGGGAGCGTCTCCAAAGCGCCTCTGGTCTACGTCTTGCTGGCGCTGACTCCTGGTGCGCATCCCCTCCGTTTCTTCCTTCGGTAGAACCGGCATAATTTATCCCGCACTTCTGACACCAATTTGTTACGAGCTGGGGTTCAGGGATAAATTAATTAAACAGCAGACTTCAATTAATCACTGTTTATTACAAAAACACTTCTTAAACAATTCTATTACTTCGCACTATTTTCCGCTTTGATCGCTCTGTATCGCTTCTCAATCGAAACTGACCCACGACGAATCCGACCGCACGGAATAACATATATATAGCACGGAAGAAGTTTCTGGAACGTTCCATACTGTTCTAGATAATTCGAGAAACTTCCAGAACAATCGACTTTCGAACTCATTGTTCTCGAAGCGACTAGAAACATCCAGAATGTTCGGTTCGAACCTTCTGGAAAATTCCATTTGACACGAGCTTTCGAGAACATTAGTTCCGCTATTCAATACTAGATGGCGCCACTAGTTACTACCTAGTTATTCCTCTCGTTACTAGATGGCGTTGGCCTATCTTGTAACAATACAAAGGAGCCTAGCTTCTGCCAGCGGCTTCAGCGACAACAATGTCGGCAATGATACCAAGTGAACATAGTACCAGAATAAAAAATATCCACCTTCTACCAGCGCCTTCGCCCAAATGAATGTCGGAATTTATCCCATCCCAATAGAACGTAGGTATTTCCAGGACAAAAAGCATCCCATCGCAGTAAATATTATATTCTTTATTGTACACTACAAAAATATATGTACAGACACAGATAATATAATACTAGCATACAGATGACTCATCCCATACAAAGAAACCGTGCCGACCAGCGTTTTTCATATTATTATACCGATTATTTTTTGTAAATCAATCGCGTTCGGTTCCGTTCCACGGCGATAGATGGATAACCATCTATATCCGTGGAACGGACCCGAACGCGATCGATGTACAAAAAAAAAACTTTTTAACAAAAAATGCAACCGACTTCTAAAAAGTTTTTTTTATTTTTCACTTTTTAGTTGTGGTTCATAATGGACCAATTCTCCAAAGTGAAGCCAGAATAGATTAACCCAGAAACGTGCAACTTAGACAAAAACAGTGGAATTAGAGTATACCATGGTGAACTGTACAACCTGCGTACCCCTTTAGAGCGTGATAGTGTGACGTTATGTTATGATGTAAACAATAAACAGACATCCGATTGCAGCTATCCCGAGTGATTTGCCGTCATTTATTGAAGAGTTATGTTGTATATCTCCAAAGTTATTTATCAGATCTTGATGAAATTTAAATGGGACCACATGACAAGCACCAGCTTTCAAATAAAAAGTAATTCATCAAAATCGGTTCACCCAGTAAAAAGTTCTGAGGTAAAAAAAAAAAAAAAACCGTCGAATTGAAAACCTCCTCCTTTTTGCGAAGTCGGTTAAAAATAATCAGTATAATCAGTACAGAACGTCGGCACGGTTTCTTTGTATGGGATGAGACACCACTAGTACAGGACATGGTTTAAACTTGTGCGACATTTATGTTTGTTAATCAATAATTACTAAATTAACCGGTTAAATGTCGTAATCACCGAAACAATTAAAAATCCATTGTGTCTCGCGTGGATCCACGTTTCGGGCACTCGAAGAGGTTAAACGAAACGAAACTTAGAACATGGATAGACCATGCATGCATAAGAACATATTTTTGTCCTGGTTGTATGTTCCCTTAGGATAAATTCCGACTTTCATGGTCACGTAGCTGCTGGCTATACTAATTATTTCCTCAAAGTGGCATGACATAAACTCACGCTTTTTTCCCATGGGGGTAGGCAGAAACTACAGAACGCCACCTGCTACGATCCTTACATACTTCTGTCGCTTCACTCACATTCATACATCTAGTCATACACGCACGCCGGTTATGAGTACTGTGCAAATGGCCTTTCTGAAGACCACCAATAAGGTCTATGGAAGAGCCCATAACGCAAAAAATTGGTACCTACAAAAGCCAACGACTTCGAAAAAATTAAGTAATTTTTCACTTTGTTGTTTTTATTTGGCAGTCGGTAGTATTTTTTTCCCTTACCAGCACGCTGATGGAAAGGGCGAAAAAAAAAAAAAAAAAAAAAAGCGCAATTTCCCACTTACATGCTCACGTAGCTGCTGGCTATGCTAATTATTTCCTCAAAGTGGCATGATTTTTGATGTTAAAAATAAATCCTTTTTCACTGAAAAAACTAATTCTTTAAGAACTAAATACTTACAATAACCCTCTGAAAAGGCAGACAGTTGAATGCTGAAGCCAGTTGCTCCTTGATCTTCAGTATTCGCTCCTTATGCTCAGCTAGCGGCAGCGAAGGGTCATGGACTGCAAACACCTTCACCACTACCTGACCCTCACGGGATCTGGCGCGGGCTACCTTCAGAAAACGGGTCGAGCCAAGGCTGGAAAGAAATGTTTCATAGCATTGTGCATTGGCTGATCAAAAAAGTCCAAGAAATCCTACTAATATTATTAATGTTAAAGTTTGTGAGTATGGATGAATGTTTTGTTACTCATTCATGCGAAAACTACTGAACGGATTTTGTTGAAACTTTACAGTAGCAGCTTTTATATTAGAATAACACATAAGCTATAATTTATAACACATTGGGGTAGCTGCTATGTGTATATCTTTAAAAAAAACTTTATTTATTCCTCAATATTTATATTGCCCCATATGGGCCAATTTATCTGCGCTCTTTCCCCTTATTTAAGCAGTCACATAAACACATACATATAATAAATCTGTAGAAAAGTCGTTTTTGTTCATCGAAAAAAATTCCAAAAAACATAGCCAGGGTGTTAAAGAAGAACTTATTCTATATTCAATAAACTCCATATTCAATAGATGGCGTTGTGCATTTGACGTCATTTTCAAAATGGAGGTGTTTAGATTCTCCGCGGATGAATGACTTTAAATAGTAGATTGTTTACCTAGGGAGCAAACAATTATTTTAAAGGCGAGAGTGTTTTTTGAAGCCTGAAACAACTACGAACGAAGGCAGAATGCGTTTATTTTTCATCACATAACTTTTTTATTTTTATTTGATGCACTCGCAGTATTTCAGCCAGTCACATATTCAATACATTGTTCCTGCATGGTTTGTGATTCATCTCTTTGCTGATTGGAACATATACTAACAATATCCACATTCCAAATTCAAATCTATTTTGGTCCCTTTTTACGAGAAATAAACTAGCTCTTTTTGAATAGATGTGATAAAAAAAAATATTAATAGGTAGTTAGGGTAGGTAACAGATAAGTAGGGTAGGCAGGTAGGTAAGTATTATAAAGTATATTGGCGTTTGCGTACCAGAAAAACGCGTAAAACGCGTTTGGATTTTGGAGATAATTGAAGCGTCTTTACGCTCGGATTTTGATTTTAATCATATTTAATCATTTAAATAATATTTTTCTGGAAGACTAATCTCGAGATTTAAATTCTATTTAGGATTTTTCGATACAAACTTTATCACCCTTTATATCCGTATTGTCTAAAGTATCCCCACTTTGGAAAAACTAATTCTGTCAAACTTTTTTATATACTTTTACTAGCTTCTGCCAGCGGCTTCGCCCGCGTGTAATAACAAAAAAACCTTCCTCTTGAATCACTCTATCTATAAAAATAAACCGCATCAAAATCTGTTGCGTAGTTTTAAAGATCTAAGCATACATAGGGACAGGCAGCGTGAGGCGACTTTGTTTTATACTATGTAAGGATATATGGGCCAAAAAAGTAATTTTCCCTTTCCCCTCCTCCTACCCTTCTTTCAATCCTTTTTTACCAATGTCGGAACAGAGACGGTATATGCGTTTGGGATGAGAGGATGTTTGTTTGTGCAAATCCATGTTGTTATCTTACATCTTTGGTTTAGACTTCAACTACTGTTCAAAATTCAAGTTTCTACCATTAGCTGTTTGTGTTGTGCGAGCGTCTTACGAAAACACCCTGATCTTTTGTATAGCATGTCCTGGAATGAATGGATAACCTGGAAATGGCTTGTAAACTGAACTATAGCCAGGTGCAAATTACAAAAACAGTATATCCCAAGTAAAATCTATACTATAAGATACATCCAAGATGTATTAAAAAGTTTAACATAATTTGTTTTTCTAAAGTACCCCCAATAGGGGTTGTTAAAGATTGTATGGAAGAATACTTATGAGTGAAACAATGAATTTGAATCTTCATCTAATAACCTAGATTTAAAAAAAAAATGCAGGCTTTCAAAATTCTATGTGTAAAGAAGTGATAAAGCTTTTAAAGGAGGATCTTTCTGCATGCTTCAATTATCCCGAAAATTGGCATAAAACCTCTAAAACTGAAATGGTGTAAATGTTTCAAACAATTTTTACATAATCAAAACCCATTGTGTTAAAAAAGGGAAGAAACCTAAGTTTCTTCCCCTTTTTAACACGATGGGTGCACTTAGTTGCAGCGATCAATATTGCACACTACCTAAGAGTCTGGAGGGGGTGTTCAAAATTGTTTGAATAAATCTACCCAAGTGCAGTCTTTATTAAAACAAATATTCATCTAAGTTGCCCAAAAATTTTTGTGTTGTTAGGCCATTATAGAAACAATTTGTACTAATTTAAGATCTACAATGGTATATATCTGGTTAAAGACATTTATTTCTCATAAAGAAATTTACATTTCACTTAATGAGAACAATCATTAAATACTAATGTAAACTTATCATTATACTTCATCATTTGGACTTAAAATAATGCTAACGAGGATAGTAATATTTTTAAAACTGTTCAATCTAATTAACTTGGTAAGTGGGTACTCCTAAAAATCTTGATTCAATATTATGCTAAAACTACCTCGCTGGTATATATTTAAATTGTAGCTATTGAACACATACTCTGGCAGGGAATTGCACTCCTTAGCTGTAAGCATATTAAAAGTAATCCCAAAACGTTTAGTGTGTATGGGTGGGATGTCCACCGAATCCATGTACCGATGGGGCATCGCCGTAAGTCTCGTAGTAGAGCCATCCAGCATGAATTTTCCAGTTTTTATAAAAGTAGTTAGGTGACATTATTATATGTTTTAACAGTGATATCAAAGCATGATCAGTGGCAAGACAAACAAGTTAATAGGCATTCAACTAACCCATTTTATTTTTATTTAAAAAGATGGGTCAATTGAATGCCTAATACTAACCATTAGTTTGGATTTGTTAATATTGAACGCCACGTAGATTATTTTTATTTATTTTAATCAAAGTACCCCCTTATCAATATTCATAATCTAAAACATAGAATCATACCTCATATCGAAAGACAGGTCTACATGGTCGCTCAGGTAATGCTCCACGGGATATATCTGCGACGGAGCAACACCCACCAGCTGATTCCCCATTGTGTAATGTTAAAATTGAGTAAATAATACGTTCAACACATTTCCTTTCTAACGATGTCTATTTTTTTAACGCAGTGGGTTGATTAGCGTTGTAATCTTGAAGAGCACTTGTTAATCTCCTGCGTTGTTAGCTTTCAGAATAACTGCGATTTATTAAAGACTAAAGAGTAATATCGGAAGAGCAAGTATGTATTCAAAACAAAGCAAAATTTGCAATGTTTGACAATTGACGAACTGACAACTGCCTGTCTGAGTATTTCCTTGCTGTCTAGAGTGTCTGATAGTAAGTCAAAAAGTAATTTTCAGTATTGCCAGATTTGCAGTTACGTCCCAAGTAGCCTATATTGTAATGCAAAGTAGCCTAAAATCGTTCTATTTTTTTACCCGATTGCCGAAGGACTTAGAGCATAGGTTAAATGCTCTAAGCCGAAGGAGGATAACGTAGACAGAGAAACAGTTTCTCTGTCTACGGAGGATAATGTTTTAAGCTATTGCATAGCTTCTTTCGCGGGCCTTGAGCGCGGGGACCAAATCCAGAGATTCCGTAACGAAAAAACCTCACGCTCCCCACTGTACATCAATGTGGACCTTATGCTAATGAGAATCACTTTTGCTTGTCAAAGAAAAGCAACCTTATTTCAATGTGAATAAGGGTATTTTTGTTTTGTTTTTTAGAGTTTTATTAATCGTAAATAAATGCCGGTTTGGCTCGCTACGTTTTCGAGTTTTTAACGTTTTTAATTTTTTTGACGCATTTTTCAGGACTGGATCTAGAATAAATGCTATGCAATAGCTTTACCGCGGCAGTCCTCGAGTGCCACACGACTTTTTTTTTTATCAGTCAATGTATGTATATTTATGTATGTATGTTTGTTCCTTTGTGGCGTTCTAGAGACCAAAGGCGTTGGCCGATTTTAATGATTGTTACGTCAATTGATTCTTCTTAACCATGCGGGTGTCACTGGCTGTTGTAGAGATGAATTCTAATTGTCTATGATTATAGTTTATGTTTTTAAAAGCAAGTATTTTCAAACTTGGAGTTTTTGTGTTTTTTGACAATTGTCGTGAAGACAATTTTATGTAACTCTTCTTTTGAGAATCGCTCAGAGCAAGCTGTAATTTTGAGTCGTTATATTTGTAGTAAAGATATAGTCTTTTTATCAAGGAGTTGAATATATAAAATGTATGTGTGAAATGGACTGAAGGCGTTGTCGTTTGATTTTTACTGGATCCCAATGTTTGACTACTCCTGGAGGGCAGATATCCATAACACTGGCTACATTAAATTTAAAAATGAAATTAAAAAATTGGGTGCCGTATTGTGTAGGCCCAATATATTTTTATCTTCCATCGTGTGGGGTATCAAAAATAGAATTTTAAGAGGTAATTTCAAAAATATAACGCTTATATGTTTAAATGAACATAATTAAAAAAATGTTAACTAAAAAATAAAAAAAGTTAATTCATAAAATCAAAAAAACCCGACTGCTTAAGAAGCGAACTAAAAAGCCGTAAACAATAAGAAAATCATGCTGTGCAGTCGACGAATACATCTGGTTTTGGTCAGCCAGTTCGCGAATAAGTATCCTCCAAGTATTCTGGATATTCTCTCTCCACTAAATCACTACCACTAACAAATACTATTTTTATGCTTACCGATTGTATAATCCTTCAGACGAAATAAAAAAAATCTGCCAACATAACTTTGTCGCAGATCCTGATTGTATATTTATACTAAATACTACTCAATTATATTTTTAAATAAAACAAAAATGATGTTATTCCGTTAATTACATTTTTATAACCAGTCGTAGTCATGGATCGTAGCAGGTGGCGTTGTGTAGCTCCTATGGGAAAAAGGCGTGAGTTTATGTATGAATGTATATATGTTATAACCAGTCATTTTCATTGTTCAGTAAAATCATTAAATTTTTTGATGCCTGTCGATACTGTCGTTGATCGTAAAATTTAGTCGCCTCAACCCTTTCGAGTAGCCTAAATAGCGAAAAGACACCTTATTTGGCAACACTAGTAACTGTTGACGTATCATTGACAATTTGTTGTGCGTTCAAAAACATACAATCAGGATCATACTTGGACTTTAAATGATAGGTTTTCGTTTCATAGAACAATATTGGTTTTATTGTGATTTCTAGATCAAATGGCCGAATTTTATTTGTTTTACTTTGTTTGGCCTATTTAGAACAACATTTTATTTTATTTCAAAACTCCTTTTAACATTTTTGTGTTTTTTCATTCTGTCAAAAATCATAGAGAAAAATGACATCACAACTTCATTGCAACTCATCAAATCTGCTGTCATTTCAGCTCTATGCACTCTATGGTTTCTCTTTCCTTCAACAAACAAGCATTCCACCCATTTTCATTGAATTTGATAAAGTTTGCTAATAATATTTCAAAGAAATGTCTTCTAAAAATGAAAACTGTCGAGCCAAAGTGAAACAGATCCAGGACAGATGTCAGCTCATATTGATGCAGATGTTGAAGGATGAGGACAATAAATATTGTGTTGATTGCGATGCTAAAGGTACGCGGATTTTTTCTTTTTTTGGTTGCAAATTTTTGCATGTATCTTCTTGAATGCACTTGTATTGAGGTCATAAAAATCTTAAAGGTGCGTTTCTTCACAACTTACGTAAATTTCGTGAGTATGATTAGGGTCCTTGAACTCAATTTTTTGAATCAAAATTATTCAAATGACTCACGTTATCTAGGATGAGGACAATAAATATTGTGTTGATTGCGATGCTAAAGGTACGCGGATTTTTTCTTTTTTTGGTTGCAAATTTTTGCATGTATCTTCTTGAATGCACTTGTATTGAGGTCATAAAAATCTTAAAGGTGCGTTTCTTCACAACTTACGTAAATTTCGTGAGTATGATTAGGGTCCTTGAACTCAATTTTTTGAATCAAAATTATTCAAATGACTCACGTTATCTAGTAATTGACTTGCTATCGCTTCATATTTCATATTCTCTTTGCTTCCGTGCTTTCACTTTGTTAGTATTTATAAGGAGTAGTAAATCACGAAGACTGCAAGTATTTGATAAACAATTCGTTCTTGGATGAATGATTAATGGAAATGTTTTAAAATAATGATGTATTCAGTGCTAACAGCTGCTGCAATTTATTGCAAACATTATACGCTCACTTAATTCTTCTTTTTACGATGATGATTAATCTTAGAAAATATGAAAATACCCCTGAACATTGTCTCAATACCATGTCATTCAGTCTCTTTGCTTATGGATTGAATTAAGAATTGTATTTCATTACATTCAAATTTTATTTTACTCTAACGATTTCTATGGAAAGACCCGAGTTTGCTGATATTCTGTCTCAGGAAACCAACCTCCATCGTCAGGGAAAACCTAGCCAGATTTTTTGTTAGTATTAGGTAGTCTATATAAAAAGTCGTAGATGTTTCTTTTTAAAAGGCACTTAATTATTGTGTAGCCTAACACTTAAATCTTTATGAGTGTAGATAATATTGTTCACTTCTAGTTTTATGTAGTTTTAGTGCAGCTAAAAACATCAAAAATGAATGTGATTCAAACTATTATTTTAATAAATAAACTGCTATAGTAAAATGCAAAAAAAAGCATTTTACAAAAAAGATTCTCTGTTATCCTTACATAGTATAAAACAAAGTCGCTTCCTGCTGTCTGTCCCTATGTATGCTTAGATCTTTAAAAAAATGCATTGGATTTTGATGTGTTTTTTTTAATAGGTAGAGTGAATCAAGAGGAAGGTTTATATGTATAATAAACGTGGGGGAAGCCGCTGGCAGAAGCTAGTTTATAATAATCTCAAAACTGTTTACCAATTTTTTGCACAATATATAGTAAAATTTTCTATAAAGAATTTGAATTTGGAATCTGGAAGTTGCAAAACACCTCAGAGATTTTATAAATAAGACCTCCTTTACATAATAAACTGATGCAAAAAATATATTTTGCTACTACAAAGAAAAGAGATGTTCTTACTCTCTTTTAAGTGTTTTGTGGGTACATAAATAAATAGGTCTCCCCTAAACAGGACCACATTAACCATGTTGAAAAATATTAATACTACAGTACAGTACTGGCTTTGCGCTTGCTCGATGCCAAAATATCAATATTGAACCTCCTTTTGAACATTTTTGTTTGCAAAATAATATTTGACGTTAGTAATGAAGAAATGCCAGCCATAAATTTTTCTGTGTAAAAATATTTTTAAACATTCAAGTTGTTTTGGAGGGGTATCCAAAAGATGCGAAAAAATATTGTTGTTAATTATTTTTTTAAAGTAAAACTATTAGTTACACATAAAACCTTGTGTTCAAAAGTATGTACATGAATCAATAATAAATATATATTATTTTCAAACCTTTTAACCTAGCCGTTACTAAGGAGTATGCTTTAGAATGTTACCGTTTTACGGCACTAAAGGGTATGTAGGCCCTTAGGAACATTAAACATGACGAAGTAGGTATTTCTATTACAAATACTAATGCAGTAAGAAATGCATGGCAGCTCATTATGATACTTTGAAATATAAATAATAAAAACTTTTACTAATGAAACTATTGTATTGAAATTCTACTCTTTAACAAACATAAACATAGCAAAGAGTTTACTATCTGCCTTTCATTGATTTACTAGTTATAGAATTTCCAAGTTTATTGTAATACTAGCTGACCTCCGGGGCTTCGCTCCCATCAACTGGCTACCTATCTACCCATTTACCCTACCTACCCTACATACATGATTGTTGCGTAACTTAAACCGTTTACGCAGCGCAAGCAACGGAAGCTCTCAAAAAGGAATATTTTCTCCCGTTTTTGCAATATTTTTCATTTATGCTCTGGTCTCCTATTGTTCGTAGCGTGATGTTACAAACCTTCCTCGATAAATGGACTATCCAAAACAAAAATAATTTTCAATTCCGACCAGTAGTTTCTGAGATTAGTGCGTTCCACCAAACTCTTTAGCTTTATAATATTAGTATAGATTAGTGGACACACAGTGGATCTTTATGTCTCTGAAATTGGCTGCAAAACCCTGCGCAGTTGCTACTTTTGTTTCAATGTTGAAGTAGAAGATAGCATTGTAACTGTCTCTTTTACTCGCTTACGTTTGTCGCATAGTCCTATCTCGCTCACTCTATGCAGTATACACGATGACAAACTGTTTCTTGCGCAATGGTTCGCAGAGCCACATTGATCCGCTGTGACTACTGTACTAGTTTTAACAATACAATGATGTGGCCAAACAAAAATAATAAACAGGTAAATGGGCCTAAATATCCTCTAATTTCCTCTTATCATAATTACATGGCTTTTAATGGCAAATGTCCAAACATTGATAATTTTATCATGCCCACTGATAAGTTATCTGGAATATTTCAACTTAGCTGATTGTATAATTAACTAATAATTCACTGTTACTGGTAATATTTGTTTAAGAAGAGAGTATCTGGAGCAGTGATGGCCCAGTGATAACGGCCGCGACTTACAAGTTGTAGGTCGTGGGTTCGAACCTAGGTAGGCACTTTACTTTGTGTAAATTACTTCAACAGCACTGCTCCGCTGCAGCGCTGCGCTGCTGCTGCTGCTTTTTTTCGAGACATTGTCTTGTCATTGGAAGACATGTGACATCCACCAACCCACTTTGGGCCCGCGTGGTGAATTACGTCCTATCCTATACTGAGTATCTGGCAGGACTTGGGACCTTTTCCCAGCTGTGGGTTAGCAATGGCTAGATTCAAATAATATTTTTATTGGTAGTCTTACCAAGGAGTTTACATAGGCAGTTGCTCCAGTTAACATACTGGTAATCAGCTGCACCTGGTCAGGCTGGATGTTGACATAGGCCCACTTTTTTGGTCCCTAGTTAACTCAACCAAAGGTTAAATATGCTAACCGATGGATTAAAAATTCGCTAAAATGCTTCTTTTCATCAATTGTTAGCATCACAAATGGTCAAATAAGGTGGAGAGTTAATTATTTGACCATTTGTTAGACTAACAATTGATGAATAAAGGCGACAAACAAAACACAAACAAATACAAATACACACAAAAACCAATTCGGTAGAACTACCGAAATTTTTAACCAATGGTTAATAATTATATTTAACCATTGTTTAAGTAAACTACGCAAAAATATCATTTTTTTTTAATGGGAACCCCACTTAAATATTTACTTTATTCTGTGTTTAGTACCTATTTGTTGTTATAGCGGCAACAGAAATACATCATCTGTGAAAATTTCATCTGTCTAGCTGTCACAGTTCATGAGATACAGCCCGGTGACAGAAAGACGGACAGTGGAGTCTTAGTAATACGGTTCTGTTTACCCTTTGGGTACGGAACCCTAAAAACTGGGCCTTAGTGGGATTAACCAAGGAAGATGATGATCTTTTATTTGTAACTTAAAATATGTCAACCTCATTTAATCTTTCCATGAGCAGCAGCCTCACCATATCTTATGACAAAGGCTTACCTGACTGATGAATTAGATCATATTAATTACTAGCTGCCCCCGCGGCTTGGCTCGCTCCAGTCAACTGGTTATCCTACTTACTTACCTACCTACCCTACTTACTCTACCTGCCTATGAATCTTTTTTCTAGGGTTATTCTTTTTTCAAAAAAGATAAAAATAACATTCAGAAATGATAAAAGTCCAAAAATGCAGAATATGGGTTCTGTTGGTTTTCCTTTAACAACCTGCCAATTTTTTTTGGAAATAAATTCGATGTACAAAAACTACTTTTCTACAGATTTATTATATGTATATATAGTAATTTTGTAGTTTATCATACGTGCCAAAAAGTAATTACCAGCTTTTATGGAAAACCATTTACAATTTATTTCAATATTTACCAGACTGGCAAAACCCAGAACGAGGGTAAAGTTTTAATAAATATTAATTAATTAAACTGTTGTGTAAAACTTCCAAAATGAACATTAAACAGTGCCCTTGCTTTAATTAAAACATGGACAACAGGAAGAGTATAATTATGTTTTACCTTCTACTTCATCAATGTTTTGGTATGCCAATGTTGCATGCTTCAAATAGTTCGTATAATTTATAAGAGTGGTTCAAGTTAATATGCTATTTAAAGATTCAAGGAAAATTATTATTATTGTCTTATGTACACAAGTTTTTACCAACTGTACATAAGTAAATATTATAATCAATTAGGGAATGCCCAATAATAACAGCCCCAGACCGAATTTCGGTCACGACAGTCAATCGCAGCGAAGACCCAGCACTCATAGTCTGATTGGACGCCAATTCGATACGACCGGAGAGAGAACAGGCAGGACCAACGGCCGTTTTTCGAAGCACGGGGCAAATTCCAGGCAGTCACAGAATAAAAAAGTTAATTAAAAAAATCAACAAACTAGACTGCTTAAAAAGCGAACTAAAAAGACGTAAACAAGAAGAAATTCATGCTGTGCAGTCGCAGGATACATATTCGCGAGCTAGCTGACCAAAACCTAGGGCAACCTTAACCAGTATTTTCTGTACATTATAATGCACCACACTTACATGTTGGAGAATCGTTTCACATCACAACATTGCGCAACTTTATCCACGCAACGAGAAACATACCAATTGCATTGTCACAATATTGCTCAAAATTATACGCCTTGTTGTATTGTTAAACATAGCTTGGAACCCGAAAACCATGAATTTGTGGCTACATAGAACACTAGAAGCTGATACCAACACAGTTTGGATGGTTAGGAGACTGGAAGTACCAGCTCAGTGAACATCATCATAAAGAGAGAGTCAGATCCACCGACGAGCTTTGTCGCAGTATTTCGAATTCGAATGGAGCCCGTCCCACAAGCAAGTCCTGTATAAGTAAAAATAAATATGCAGAAGAAGTTAGCCATATTCTTTCGTTGACTGTAGCACCGAGCATCTCCCCAATTCCTTTCGTAATACGGAGTAATATTTTAAACAACATGTGTTCTTTTCTCCGCAGGTCCCCGTTGGGCGTCATGGAACCTGGGTATTTTCCTGTGCATCAGGTGCGCCGGGATCCACCGTAACCTCGGCGTCCACATCTCTAAAGTGAAGAGCGTCAACCTGGACTCATGGACTCCGGAACAAGTCGTAAGTCAAATTCAAATCTTTTATTTGCAGAATATGGGTGACAAAATTTTAAAAATATATATCGCCATAATCAGGCTCACGCCATGCAAATTTAAAAAGCATATTAATAAATTACAAAATAATTAATTATACACAGTATCAAGTAAATAAGGCAATGAATTACAGCGGAAAATGTCAAGCATACAATAATTTATATTTTATATTGTTACAATTAATAGAAATAGAAAGATCAATACATGTCAAACTGTGCAAAAATAGTTATACATAATTAGATATAGATACATGCACGATTAGATTAACAATTATTATAATATATTTTATTATTACTTTAAAATGTATTATCAAGAAACTCTTTTACTGAGTAATATGATTTATCTAACAGTATTTTCTTCAGTTTATTTTTAAAATTATTATTGTTAGAAATTGTAGTAAGTAATTGGGTAAATGATTATACACTCTAGGAATCATACAAAATATACGTACACTATTGTTCAATAGTGCAGTTCTATTAGGAATGAAGCTTATTTTAAATCGGTGCCTCTGACTTTTTAGTTCAATAAAAGAACTGCTGTTATTTCTGACAAACATGATCATGTCCAATATATATATAAACAAGGTAGAGTTAACACTTTAATTTTTGGGCATATTCAGCTACAGCTTTCAGTCTGTTTCATCATAAAAATAGTAGTAAAAGTTATATATAGTTCTTTCTGTTGATATTAGGCATATTTTTTTTTATATCTATATGTCCAGTAACAAATAAGGGACACTATTAGCCTACCCTCTCGATGATCTGAACACCGCAAATCTAAATTGATGCACCGTCGACACGAAATGAAGAAGAAGTCGCGACACCATTAGGCGTCACTTTCTTATGCATTCGTGTCAAGACAAAGTGCCCGGGCTTATCGCTTGATGGTTCGACAAGTGCATAGAATACTGAGTATGTAAAATATCGGCTCTTATGCTACTGTGGATGCAAATTAAGGCGAGTTATGCGTCTTCAACATAGACGTATATCAAGGAGAGCACAACTCATTCCAAAAACGTTCTGAGTCACTCCAGAATAAATTAGTGGCTTTCCTCCGAAATCGGACTCCATCGTCATCCACAACCCATTCGCTCCTGAGCAAAGCCTATCTTTACTCGTGTCAATTCCCACGCTCTTGCGCCCACTATCCAGGTTCTAACCGCGACGACAACAATTTTATATACCCATCTCGCCGACAAAAACGACCAATACTTTTTCCCGTCCTGTGACGTCAATCGGTCAAATCGAGCTTACGTTAGTTCGTTCGTTCAATCAGTTTTTTTCCTCCGCACTATTTCCAAACCACTGCAACTCCTGAAAGCCAACAGTGGACCACCAGAAAAGCGCCGAGGCAATGAAGCTCTACGAAGTCCCGGAGAATGAATTTAACTGTCTAGGATCCCGCAACGAAATTAATCAGAAAAGAATAACGGAGGAGTAGAAAAAAATATAAATTTCCACTTATTACCATATCAAGCAGCAGACAGAACAAACAAGGCCAACAAAGGATGGTTTACAACTGGGATAAGCCCAGTTGCCTAGCACCACGGATACAATTTTTCTTTATTATTAATGGGTCCTAACATTGTGAGCTTGTTATATTTGAATTCAATGGTAAAAATGCTTGAACGCACGGGTATTTGTTCTAGTTTTTACAAGGTCCGTATAAAACTAAACAACTGAGTCTAGATGCAGCCTGTACACTATCTAACATAATATTGCGTTCATTCTGCCAAAGAATACACTCCCATAAGATATGAATGTGCAGATTGTACACATTCGCAGTCAGATGTAGAACACTGACATATAGGCGAGGCAACGAGCTTGAAGGAAATTAATTTACTTTTAATTTTCAAGTTTACTAGCAATCGCCAAGATCTGCTAAGCTTGGTGATTATAGCAATATCCCTTAACAATTTCTCGTAGCGGTCAATGGCCATGTCCACCTGTACAAGTCGCCCATTCCGCCTGATACGATGTTATCTCGCTACACTTACGTATCGTGTCGCGCGAATTATTATAGTACCCCTTATATCTCGACTTGGATTGCGTGACTTATAACAATAAAAGTGGTTAGCAAACCGACGTCAGTGAAGCACGTGGGTGGTCGTTAAATATAAATGCAGAGGGGCTATTTTTATTTAAAGGGTTTTCTTTCTTTGAAATTGGCCTTTTAAAAATTGGTTTATAAATGGACTTTTGGTGTGTGAAACAAACTTTTGTAAATGCTTTTGTCACAGACTTATAAATACTTGTAGACCAGAAAAACAGGGTATTGTTGAAAATTTAGCATCGTCCGTGCGTGTTGCCGAAAATACATGCCCTTTCATTTAATTATTCATGTACTCAGCCTGTACCATTGCTGACTGATCCCTTTGGGTTACCCTTTTTCACCCTGTCGATCAAAAGAATGTACTTATTGTCGGATTTTTCAAATTTTGTCCGACTCGTATTTATCCACCTGGATAGCTCTGGCATACGCTTAATTTAAATCTTAACTTATCCAGCTACCCTCCTATTGGTGGATCTTTCTAACCGGCGAAATAAGATGTTGCTATCAATTCCCACACCGTTTCCAAATGCAATCAGTCTTCATCATCTTACTGCTGTGCTACTTGTAATAGCCAACTAACATCTTAACCAATAAAGGTAACTTTTCAATTGAATACTTAATTTGTTCCGTAAAAACATCAACGCCCTTTTTCCCATGGGCAAACACTACAGAACGCCACCTGCTACGATCCATACCATACACACGCCTTTTTACGTTAATACATCTAGTTAAACACGCACGCCAGTCATGAGTACTGCGCACCTGGTCTTTCGCATAACAAACCGATATTTCTCACATTCCTACTTTGTGAGAAGACGCAGGCCGCAATACAGTATACGGCCCCAGTGCGGGTTTTCACAATCGTCACAATGTCTTTCTTGGTTCTAAGACCGTTTCCGGAAGATGTTGTGTGAATCATATTGTAGCAGTATCTAAACTGCCTCATAGGATAAGACCTAACGTCACAAAAAGCCTACAGCGCGTATATTCCCCGGCAAGAAACTTGGCAAGGTTTCGGCTTAGTGGTGGTAAGTTCTACCATAATAGAGCAAATGGAACGTGGACGCGATTGGTCAGTCAATCCTTTTGTCAACTGACCAACCAATAGCGCGCTCGGAACGGTGCTAAACGTTCTCCGCGTCCCGCTTGGTAACCAAAGAGACCTAAACACAACGAACGACTTTTGCCAAGTTACGTGCCGACAACTATACATCAAAGTTCTCCTACAACTTGACGAAAGCCATGGAGACGAGACGGGTCGGGACTTTCCACCTTATTCCGCATACCTCCATTATATGTCTAAAGATGAGTTAGTACCCCTGAGATGATGACCAATACAGAAGTGGAATGGAACAATATCCCTACAACAATTTTGGCTTCGCCGTAGTCGGGTAAAAATACATGGTGCGCCTACCGCAACATAATAACAATGTTCACCGATTCAAAGCCTCATAGGTACTTAATTTCAACTACTCATGTTCCAGGTATCTCTCCAACAAATGGGCAACTCGCGCGCCCGCGCAGTGTACGAGGCGAACTTACCCGATTCATTTCGAAGGCCCCAGAACGACTCGTCGCTCGAAGCCTTTATCAGAGCTAAGTATGAGCAGAAGAAGTACATCGCTAAGGAGTGGGTGCCACCTGTGTTGCCTAAGGTTAACTGGTAAGTTAAATAGAATACAATACAGAAGTAGCAGCAACGATTCTTGATACAATCAAGCACCTACGTTATAGGATTATAAAGATTTAGTAATTTATCATTACCAGCAGTGGTGGTCCTGTGACCCACGACCCAGACTTAGGTGTCGTAGGTCGAGCCCAGGCAGACGCTTCACTTTGTCTAAATTATTTCATCACGACTGCTCTCAAAACGGTGAAGGAAAACATCGTGAGGAAACCGGCATATCCTAGAACCAAAAATTCGAAGTTATGTGACATCCAACAACCGGTGGATTAAGGCCCATTCCCTCTTACAGGCCTGTGTCCCAGCAGTGGGGCCATTAAAAAGTCTGATGATGATGAATTTAAAGCAGGGCAATGTTGCAACGTTTGATGGCTTTAAAATTTGATTTCTTCAAACCTTTGTTGTCTAAGAATGTGATCCACTGTCGACCTTGGCGAAGCAATTGCACCCTTTGCTGGTAGAAAGCTTCGTAGAAACACTTCGGTTCCCGAACAAAGAAGTCCCGAATTTTAACGTCTAAGTCCCACTGCCCTTTTTTGTCGCTCATTGTAAGTGGGATCAGCAGGCCTAGACAAAAACTTTTCTGTAGCGTTAACGCCAGACGATAACGTCAAAATATGAGGCAATGACATTACCTACGGAAAGAACACGTGTAGTGTCAATTCGCTGTTTTGTGTTTGAAGACCTTCTTGCCGCGAATCTCCAGTGTCGCCGCTCACATTCAGTTGTGTGGACCTTTTGTTTAGACCATCTGAATTCTTCAGTACAGAACAGTTCTGATCTGCACCCAAGATAAAGGCAGATATGCCTAGTGTGGGGCAACTTTTTTTAGGGTTCCGTACCAAAAGGGTAAAAACGGGACCACACTAAGACATATTACTAAGACTCCACGGTTCGTCTGTCTGTCTTTCACCAGGCTGTATCTCATGAACCGTGATAGCTAGACAGTTGAAATTTTCACAGATGATATATTTCGGTTGCCGCTATAACAACAAATACTAAAAACAGAATAAAATAAATATTTAAGTGGGGCTCCCATACAACAAACGTGATATTTTGCCGTTTTTTGCGATAATGGTACGGAACCCTGCGTGCGCGAGTCCGACTCGCATTTGGCCGGTTTTTTATAAAAAGAAGAAAAAAGATAAAATTAAATTAAACTTGATTCTGAGTTATGCTTTACAATGTTATCATTTTCAGGGACAAAGAAATTGATGAAGAAATAGAAAAGCAGAAACGGAAAAAGAAAACCACCTGCTCTGGGTTCCCACCCCTGCCAGCACCCAGCACTAGTGATAAGAAATATAACGTAAGTATTCCATGACAAGGTTCATATTACCTTGCTTTCGTATGTGTGTCCGGCAACTAATAATCCATTTTTCAATCACTTCCTGGCATCCGATTAAGGACCTTACTCCGCTTCAGTGCCGTAAATCGGTTACTTTCTAAAGCCCACTCCTTAGTAACGGCTAGGTATAAAGCAAAAAAAAAAAAACATGTACATTATTTGTGTAACATGGTTTTTTCGTCGTCTTCTCTTTTCTTTTTGTTTAGAAAATTGACTTGCACACTGTTCCGTTGTTGTTGAATTAGGTAATTTACGTATGTTTGCAATATTTGTAAGTTTGTGAGAACCATGTTCCTATTTATCAAGTTAAATAAATAAAAGGTAAATTCCTTTACCATTTAGTGCTTGTAATACTTTATACCTATATGTAGTAAGTATATTAGTTCTGGGTGCATCGTTCTCACGTATATGAATTTATTAATGTTTGTACTTATGTAAATAATATTAAAAAAAAAAAATTTAAAGAGTAATTATGGAGTTTATTGTGCGTTCTTCTCCATAACAAGCTACTTACTAGCTTACAAGCAACTCCTTAACCAGACAATATAGCACCACCGTGTTTGGGCTCATTCGTGATTTTGATTTCGTTTCAAAAAGCACGTTTTAAAAAAAAACTGAATAATTGTACAAAATTGTCTTGAAGTAAAAGCTTATGAAAATTAACAGCTTCAGGCTCAATTTACATAGCCGTGGATATGATTGGAAGTGAAGATTGGTGAAATCAGCCCTTAGAGGCCTATTTCACAATGCCGAATAAAATAACAGGCTTCGTACAGCAGTGCTAAACAGCCCTCAGATTCGGCATTTCTAGGGGTGTTTTATTGATACTCCAATTTGAATATTAACGGCAATATGTACTAGGGTGTTCAGGAAGGAAAGCGATAAACTTTTATTATGCCTCTTTTGCAGCATTTCTGCCACTGTTATATTATTAATACCTGGGCGACCGAGCTCTGCTCGAGTGAAAATAGAGAAAACGACGTTTTCTAAAAAATGAAACCTAGCTAGATGGATTTATCGCCTCCGAAAGGCCCTGAATACTAAATTTCATGAAAATCATTGGAGCCGTTTCCGAGATTCAGATTTTACATATACATATATTCAAGAATTGCTCGTTAAAAGGTATAATATAGATTCAAACCTATAAAAACCTTAACTTTTTTTTTAAGGTTCGATACACCATATTTTATAGTATAGTAGGTAGTATGTATGTAGAGATCTGCAAGAGAACCAGGGTTACCGACATAGCCCGAAAAATTGCCAAACTAAAGTGGCAGTGGGCAGGGCACATTGCTCGCAGAACGGATGGCCGATGGGGCAGAAAGGTTCTGGAGTGGCGACCGCGAACCGGAAGACGTTGCGTTGGAAGGCCTCCCACCAGGTGGACCGACGACCTGGTGAAGGTTGCAGGGATACGTTGGTTGCGAGACGCACGGGACCGGTCAAAGTGGCGACGCTTGGGGGAGGCCTATGTCCAGCAGTGGACGTCTTTCGGCTGATATGATGATGATGATGACACCATATTTTAGAGTAGATCATTTAATATTGGTTCCCTATTTGAAATCCTTTCAAGAAATTTAAATTGATAATAGTCATTTAAAATTGTACCAAGGTACTAACACTATGTAGGCACGATTAATAGTGTAATCGTGCCTACATAGTGTTTACAATCAATACACGTTTCTGATAAGAGTTTACAAGAAAAATTACGGTATATATTCTTTTATTGTTTTTCGTTCAAGCCTTGCGTTCAAATACTATTTGTAATATTGTTGTTCAAAATTCCTCTTTACTTATATGTTTATTAATGTCTGTATGTGGGGCCGTTGGCGTTGGGCTTCTCAATTTTCAACAAAATTATGTTATAAAACTTTCTAAACAGGAATTTTAACTCCTTAATCACCCTTTTTCAGAAATCTGATGTCATCCCCAGCATTCCGAAACCAAAATCTTCAGTGAGCCCAAAACTGGGCAGGTCTACCCCACCCACACAACCTGATCTCAGCAAGACTTCGAATGGCGCCGCCGACCTCCTCGGACTCGACACAAGCACCAAACCGGACCCCAAACCCGCCAACGATGACATATTCTCCAGCTTCTTCTCAGCACCTTCAGAAAAACCTGCAGAAACCAAACCGGAAGACTTGAAACCCGACCTGAAAACTGAAGAGGAGAACTTCTTCAAGCAAGCAGCCCCAACGGAGAAGGAAAAGTCAAAGTTAACAAAGGATAGTATATTAGCTTTGTACAGTCAAACACCTTCGACTAATTTAGTGAATCAATTCAATCCCGTGCAGCCAGTTCAACCGGTACAACCCGCATACCCATTCGGCAATGTATTCCAACAGCAACAAGGTTTTAGCAACATGGTGCAACAGCCCGTGCAACAAAACGGTATGCAGTTCAACCAATTCCCCATGCCTAATCAATTCCAACAACCGTTCGGCGGTCCGGTACAGCAACCGTTGCAGAGTCAACCTTTCCAGAGTAATCAATTCTTCAATCAGCCACAACAGCCATTGTCGCAACAGTTTAATAGTTTGAACTTAGGACAGAGTTTCCCGAACGCGTTCGCGCAACCTAACGCGAACGTTGCTAGCAACACGACATGGCAGTAAGAATGTGTTGGTTTAGACTTTTTTTATTTACCGCGGATGTATTTTATATGTAAGAAGGCTGAGGTCATGTAGTGATGTTTTCCTACAATATAATATTGATTAATACTGCCAGAAAATCTTTCAAAGTATGATCTAAATACAGGTGATCCGTTTTCCCCCCTTACAGTACTCCAATGCCATAGAAATAGTTATGCCATAATTAGGAACTCTGATTACCTCAAGTCGTTCTTTATATTTTTCACTTAGCTACAGTCAATTAGTTAAGGGTGCATAGATATTTCTGGCAGTAATATAAAGTATATTCATTAGACAGATAGAAAAAGACGCCATGAAAAATGGCTTTTTAGGCTTGCACTGGCGTAAATACGGCAGGATTTTGTTCATACCAGAGAGTTGAAAACCGTCGGAATTGTCTAGAGCAGCCATAATAAATACCAGCTGACGCCAAGTGCACAGTTTTCGGATGTCTTAACCATATAAATAATTGTCACGGACCGTCAATTTGTATGAGTAAACGGTGACATTCATTGTTTGTGTTGTAAGTTTTGACAATGTTATCTCTAGCCGTCAGTAGCCGTCAAGGCATCTATCTCGGTGCTGTGTGGTCAATGTCCTGGGCCAAACTTAGGCGAAAGTGGGAAGGTAGTGGACTGTCTATATAAATATGTTGCATATTCACACCTAAACCACTACACAAATTTTGGAAATGATGTTTTTGTTATCCTACCCCACCTTTATTCTTTTCTGATTAATTTCGTTGCGGGATCCAAGACAGTTAAATTCATTCTCCGGGACTTCGTCGAGCTTCATTGCCTCGGCGCTTTTCTGGTGGTCGCCACTGTTGATTCTGGCTTTAGGAGTTGCAGTGGTTTGGGAATAGTGCGGTGGGATTGTCACAAATATACAATTTTTAATGATATATTGTATCTTGTTGGAGAACTACATAGATTTCTTTTTATCCCGGGACTGCGTTCCATTGGGATGATTTCCGGCTGACCCGGGCGTAGCAGCTGGCAAAGGCTAGTATTTAATTAAATGGATCTCAAAAAGTAAGTCTTAAGCATCACTACATGGCTATAAAGCTGGGTACATCTGCGTGAGGTTGATAACAGTAACACTGTATATAAGTTAGCGTGAGCGGTGGCTCGATCGGCTTCTTAAGCAGTTTGTTCCTATTTATAATGCTCAGTTGACTGAGGAGTTGTACACAAACGGTGCGGTGTGGTTCGGTTGTGAAAACATTGTGCTGACCAATACATACAGAAAAGGAGAAGCGAAACGGCAGTTCCGAAACATTCAAAAGTGCGCCGTTTTCCAACATCTTAGGGTGTACTTTCCTTCTTTACAAAAAAATTACTTCTGCCAATGTATTCCAATTTCAATAATTTATTTTGTATTTTTTTTATTCTATATCGTGTTTCCTAATGGTTTCTAAACTCAGGAACTGGGAAGTTGTGCCAGTTCTTTTCATAAATAAAATGCAGTCAATAATAGCAAGCCACACCGCACCTGTTCTAATGCAGTTCCTAATACTGTTATGAAGCTTGGGACTTCAGAATAAGTGGAACGAACGGTGAAGTACTTAGTAGTATAATTGCCATAAATAAATGTAATTGCGACGGTTTATGGCTTGAAAAAAGGTTTAACCACACTATCTCCTTCTAGGTCGGTATGGGTAAAAGATTTCTTGCATCATAGGGTGGCGCTTGAATATTCTTCTTCGATCTCTAGGACCCCTTATTCCGGGTCACTTTCCTGCGCCAAGTTGTTCTGTCTAGGATTGTCTGTTCTGGCTATGTCCCGTAATTTGATCAGAAGGCGTCCACAGTATCCATCCATCGCGAACGGTCTTGAGCTTCACGCTTCACCTTTCTCCACGTCATTCCGATGCTCGCCGCTTCTGCCAACGTGTTGCGACGCCAGGTTTGACGTGAATGGCCACGCTTCCTTTTTCCTTAAGGATTCCAATCCATAGTTTTTAAATGTGATTGGAACCCCACCGGAGCGTGTGACCAATACATCTCCACTGGCGACGCTAAGTAATTATCCACCTTTTTTATGGCACCAACACTGAAAAAGCAATAAAGTGTTGTTATTTCAGAGTTGATCCCATAAAAAAAGTTTCAAGCCGAATTAAAAATCACTCTGTATTTGTATGAATGTTTCAACAAGAATTCAGAACTGGGGTCCTACAATGAGCTCTTAGAGCGACGTTATTAGTAATGGACAGATGTATATGACTTGTATACATTTGTCACTTACACACAATGCAAATAACCTTGCTCTAAGAGGTCATGGTAGGTCACTGAAAAGACGATAGTGTGGAGAGATTCTATAAGGTCCAGTTTTGTTTTTAAGATTTCCACTTTTTCTGAAGTTGTAATGATCAATGCACACAATCATGGTAACGTGGGTGTAAGTAGATTTCAGGAAAGGTTAAAAGAGTCATTTGATTTGTAAATTATGGTACTGACACTGCACAACTGATTGTTGGAAAGCATAATAGAGGACGGAACGTCGCGGGCACTATAGATGGCACTTCTAATAATAGTCCCAATATTTCACATGGAATGACTACCAATCTGAACTGGGTGACACGATATCCCTCGGCAGGACTGGTTTCAGATTTACTATACTCTGATGTTTAATTTCGTATACGAAACTGACATTTCGGGAGATGCCACTTTATTGTTAATAAAAAGAGTGTCGTGTCCTGTGTGATCGAAAATGGAACTATTTCACGTCAAAAAAAATATTTCAATAAAATGTATGTACTTTGGGTTATATTTAATACTGTTATATTTAAATATATTACGTTTATATTCATACAACATTTATTTACACCAATTAGTAAAATTTAATTGAGGAGTCATGTCACATCGATTCGATGAATCACTTATGATTGAGCCTTATCTGCATCACTATACTCCGCGCTTGCAACACTTAAAAAAATAAGGTCATTGGCAGCTGTCAGTATAGTCTACGAAATAAAAAATAAAAAACAGTTTAAACATGTGACATTCATAATTGGTTTGTATCCAAAGTTTTGACAATGTCGTCTCTAGCAGTAGCCAAGGCAAGAATACTGAAACGTTACATAGTTCAAAATAATTTGGTCTTAAGTGTGAAATTCCCTTGAAAACATTCTTGGATGACTAGCCGAATCTATATTGGACTTAAAACCGGCCTCAAGCAAATATGATATCAATAAAATTATGCTTCATGAAATGCGAAATAGAGTTCAAAAAGCCAAAACACAGTTAGTATTTTAACACTTAATAATACGGACATGTGTGCAAAGATCGAAGTTATTTTAAGCTGCGTTCATTATAATGTGCGTTATGGCTAAATGATCATAAACTAAAATAAGTAGCCCTCTAGTGTTGGGCCATAGTTAGTGCACAATATAATCTAATATACTAACTATATGTTCATTTCAATAAGTTTTTTAAGTATTATAGGGATTAGTAAATTAACGTTTTGATATTATGAAGCCAAAAACGTCTGAAAGCAGCTTGAAATAACTAACCAAGCTCAACTTTAAATTAGACCTGTGCAATTATTTATGTAAATCTGAATATATTTCAATTATTATTTTTTTATTTTCATTGAATAATTTTTATTTATATATTATTGTGTATAACTAAAAATGTTTACACTTTGAATAATAATTTAGCACTTTTTTAACACTATTTCAAATATTTATGCACAGATATTGATTTGTGTTTGTGTAACTTATCTTAATTCGCAGTAATTTTAAGTAGTTTTTTTTTTGCGATTCACTTACGTCCCGGATTCGTTATATTCCGACATAATACTATAAGAAAAATATATTTGAAAATCTCTAAAAAAAAGTTTACAGATATTTTATTTTTATATTTTATTTTAGCATAGAAATACAAAAATAAAATAATATACAAATTATTTATCATCAAAAATAGATTTCGGGACGTTTGTTACTCGAAAATTGGTGCGTGTTCAGCGTTTTTTATTTTTATTTATAGAGGTTTAAATGTTAAATAAAATCTGATAACCGTTTTCTCTAAATTGTAAAGTTTCTATAATATAACTATTTACAAATAGGAAGCCATCTCATGCTTTTTAGGCATTTCTTTTGGTGTCGCTAAGGTTTACATGTATAATTTTTTTATTTTTCCTGAATTTTAGTCAACAAAGAGTATGTACTAGAAAACCTGGCAGTTAATATTTCACAATAGTAAGATGGCATTTTAGAAAAAGGTTCAGCGTTGTAGAGTGTTGTCTCTGACACTCATTCTGTGACAGCTCAATGTGTCATATTAACTTCCAAGTTCGGAATATGAATTCTGCCTTTGCACGTTAAACTTTTGTCATAAGACTGATTTCTCGTGCATCGTTCTTTTGGAACAGGGTCATATCGTATTGCGTGAACATCAGTAATAATTTGTCAATTTATTATTTATATTTTGATAGAATTTATGTAGCTTTCAAACCTGATTTTCTCTCAAAATTACAATTTGCTAAAGCCAGGCAAAAGCAGTCAATCGATTATTCAAACTATAGTTACTGTTGTTGTATCTCACGAGTGCACTTCATAATTACAATTAGAACCTTATATCAATACGTGTTAATGCCAAATGACGTGCAATAGTAATTTGCAACTACTATATCTGGTCTAGGCTGGATTATTTAAATTTTGAGAGAAATAAAGGCGTTTTTAGGCCCGTAATTTGTTATGAAAGTACGAAACACAATAGGATTTCGTTTATCATCAGTTCATCACATTCCAATGTCAATTTTGCGCCAATTTATTTGATGTGCATGAACTTTAGGCATGCGAATGCGAATGTCATGCGTCATACTTTCATAATGAATTTAAAAAAAAGAACATCGTACGCGTCACGAACGAATTGTCGTTTGAACAAAATCTGGCATTCATAGAGTTGCTCGATTCGTTGTACGTCATTAGATACGAGATGTCGATGATACGTCACTAAATATATATCTAATCAAATAATATGTATCTTTAAATGTGATGCTAACAGAGTAGTTAACAAATGGAGAAACAATGTGTAGGTTATAGTTCTCGTCAAACTTCTTGGCCGCCCTGAAATTGGCTACAATGGCTGCGCAGAAGTATATCTCATACAAAAACAGCACCGTTTCGTGCTTTGCGCATCGGAAAGCCAACTTCAGGGCGGCCCAGAAGTTTGGCGAGCACTATAAACAGTTTACCCTCCTTCTGGGGCAGTCTGGTAAAAGGCAAAGAGTCCTCTCCACACAATCCTAAAAAAAAATACCTGCTACTATATTTACTCACTTCTATTAGTATAGCCCTCGCCAAACTTCTGGGCCGTCCTGAAGATGGTTTACCGGATGCGCGAGGTACGAAACGGTGCTGTTTTTGTATGAGATTTACTACTGCGCAGCCATTGTAGCCTACACACGCAGCGGCCAAGAAGTTTGGCAATAACTATATTCTAGATCTGTTTTGTCAAATGTGTATGAAATAACAACTATAAGAAATGAGTTCGTAATGTGCTATCGAATACCTCGTGATGTCAAATAGTGCAATAATCACACTCCATTTCTTAATACTCTGTGTCTGTCTATGTGACGGATAGAATGCTCGATTTGTACTGATAGCCGTATTATTTTAGATCATTCTTAAAACCCACTTTTGATGTATTTAGTTGATATATAAAATTGTGATTCATTAATAAGTGAATATGTAATAAAGTGATAGAACCGGGCGATTAGTCATATTGGCTGAATGTAGCCCTGATTGAGCCTGTATTTCGTTTACATACCTAAATAAATATAATGCCAATATAAATATTTTTTATTTAACTTTTCCAACTACAACAGAGTCCCAATACAGATCATTAAAAAAAGCAATTCTGAAAAAACAGCAAGGTTCTCTTTTATGGCGATTACGACAGACGCCCAGTGGTATCGGCCGCGACTTACAAGTTGTAGGTCGTGGGTTCGAACCCAGGCAGGCGCTATACTTTGTGTAAATTATTTCATCACCACTGCTCTAAAAAACGGTGAAGGAAAACATCGTGAGGAAACCGGCATGTCCTAGAACCAAAAATTCGAAGACATGTGACATCCACCAACCCGCACTGGGCCCGCGTGGTGGATTATGGCCCATCCCCTCTCACAGCAGAGAGGAGGCCTGTGTCCCAGCATTGGGAACATTAATAGGCTGATGATGACGACAGACGTCCTAAATGGGTAGACGCGACGCAATATGAAAGAAATAACAGAAAGTGGCCGACGACAAAGGGAAAAGGCGATGTGAACACAGACGCCTTAGACTAATCGAGTATCATATTAAATAATGAACCTCAGACAAGGATATGACAGTGCAGTCTACCATACAGTATTTTATTATCTGTGACCATACCTACTATCTTGCTACCCAACTGCCCCAGAAGGAGTGTAAGTTTTTTGCAGTATGCATCGCAAGGTTTGTTACGAATTTAATAGGATTACGAAATTTAAGAGTGAGAATATGAGTGAGTGTGAAACGATTCGTTTTTAGTTTCCCTGCAGAACTGAGGGCCAACCAAAGATTATTGAAACGCAAGATGTGTAAACTAGTTTATTTTTTAACCTCAAGGGTTAGCCCAATTCTCACAAATACTAACAATATAATTTAAATAAGAATAAATTTATTACATACAATAAATAACTTTATTGAAATAAAAGTTATTTGTGCGAATGAAATGTGGAAACTTCAAAAAGGCGGCTTTTCTGCGCAGAACGGAACGTCTTCAATAAGTAGCTTGGGCAAGAAACCGTATTTTTCAACCAATTTTAGTAAAATCTATGTAAAAATTGAAGTGCGTTGCTGGAAAATCAAAAATCATGGATTGCGGGTAAGTTAATTAGCTAAATATTATATTTGAGTCTTTTGATTTTTGTTTAGTTTTATCGATAAAGTAGTTAAACTTTTGTTTTGGCGCCCGCAGCCATATTGTGTCAAACAGCTGTTGTGGGACGACTTGTGTGCGCTCCGTTGTTTTTGTCGTTTTTATTAACAAAAAAATGTATCCTAACTCGTTACATCGTAATAAACAATGACAACGTAGTGTAAAATACGTGATTAATAAATAAACGTTAACAAATTGGATTGTCGTGATGTGTTTTCGGTAATCAGAATATACCATGGCTTGTGGATTGCAAAACTACGAGGACAGTGAAATGCCCGCGGCAGAACTTGAGTTCCTAGCGAAATGGAGCAGGTTTTCCGACTGGTTGCATTGCATTTGTGTGGTTACGTTCGACTTGGAGCTCGGGCAGGCTATGGAGAGCGTGTATCCTCCTGGTGTCAAGCTAACTGATCAAGAGAAGTGCAATATTTGTTATTTGGCGTTCCCTGACTCCAATTCTGGGTGTATGGGAGACACCCAATTCCATGTTCGTCTACGTTCGCGTGCGGGACTCACGCGGCAGCAACTTGTGTACAACGATGACAGCGTACCGACATTGCGCGCCGATTCCACGCACTACTGGGGCTTCGTGTACTTCAGACAAGTCAAGGACCCCTCCCTGCCGCGAGGATACTTCCAGAAAAGTATAATTTTACTTACTAGATTACCTTTTATAAACTTATTCTACAAAGTAATCCAATTGATTGCTCCTAAGCACTTTGAAGAAGGGGAGAGGAGCCTAGAAGCTGCCTGCCATGACATTAACAGGTGGCCTTCACTTGCCGCCGGCCAGAATGCGTTGTTACCTGTGCTCGGTACAGTTTTTCAATCATACATTCCAAACCAACAGACCGGAAAGATCACTCGATCTGACATCGCAAAACAAGTGCATTCTCCGAATGTACCTCACATATTAGCATCAATACAAGATGTGAATGTATTTGATGTGTTATCCAGTGTTATTTCACACCTACATTTATTATGGGAGTTAGTGTTGACTGCAGAACCCATAGTGGTAATGGCAAGTTCACCTACAGAATGTTCCGCATTAGTTCAAGCCCTGACATACTTGATACAGCCATTGCCATATTCGGCAGAATATAGACCATATTTCACAATACATGACAGTGAATTTAAAGAGTTTACAAGGAAACAATTCAACCCACCTTGTGTAATACTAGGTGTGACCAATCCATTCTTTACGAAAACATTGCAACATTGGCCACACACCATTAAGTTGGGTGATGCTACTTCAATAAAAACTAAACTAAGGAAAGTTGGTAACCTCAAGCTTTTAGACACTGCTCCTGGTGTGTACACCCAGTACAAACCTTTTTTGGAAAAGGATAAAGCAATTATAAAGAAACTGCATAATGGGATTAGAACGGATCGCCCGTCTGAAGTTCAAACTGCTATGGTGAAGCGACACTTGCTTGAACTGACACAAAGTTTCATGATACCTTTGGAAAGGTACATGGCATCACTCATGCCCTTGCAGAAGAACATTTCTCCATTCAGAGCACCACCAATACCAAATCCATTCAACCCTGAAGATTTCTTTGCAACTCTACAACAGTCAGGTCCACAATTGACTACTGGTATCAAAGGAGATTGGATTGGACTTTACAGGAACTATTTCAGGACACCCAACTTCAGTGCATGGTTCCATGAAAGACACAACAACTTGACAAATAAATTGCATGCATTGCAGCTTGAAGCTTTGGCTGAGAGTGACTTGAAGAAGTGGTCAGTTGGTAAGAAAGAGGTTGAAATTGTTGATATGGTCTTGAAGCTAAGAGAAGTATTGAAGAGTAATCCTCCAGTGGCGGATAATACGAGGACACTTCTCGCGCGGCGTTTGGAGGACCTCAACTGTGTCCTGCCAGAAGATATGAAGTCTATTCTCAATGCCGCCACGTGACAGAAGCACTGCTGCGCCTCAAGCCTGAGAGGATGCAGCCACGACTGCAAGACACAATACAGGAAGTTAAGACATGGTCACCCTATTGTGTGCATGTGAAATATTTAGATTTTATATCTACGTGCAATAGTACCGTACTTAGGGGTCGCTTACGCAAACGAATTGCGACTATCACCTGTTTCATTGCGATATTTTTTTATTACTTACAATTTGCGTTACTAATGTCGTGTAAAAAACAATAATAATAAGGCAACGAGCTCGCATTTAAAACTTTACGCTCTTTGATTTTGACATCTCTGGCCAGTAATTACATTATTAGGTAGTTGACTAACGATCGTAATTAGTTGTTTACATAAATAAATACCTCTTTAAAGGCCTGATAACTTTTTTAAACAATATTCTGGCCAAAGGCATGAAATGCTAGCTTGATCATTTGAATCCATGCGAGTAACGAATTGTTTTGGGAACCTTTGCTCCATCTACGTACCTACTCTGATATTTGTTAAATAAGTAGTAACTATAGTATACTGACAAAGCATCATGTTAGGAATGACTGACTTTTGGTTAGTTTCGAGTTGCTGTACAGCATAAAGAAGCTACAATTCAAGTTGGTGGTGCCATTCGACCTTAAATTCGTCTATTTTCGATATAATTACCGATTCTCCTTGTTTGTTCTCCTATTATGGCCATAAAAGATGTTTCAGAGCATTTTCCTGTAATATCATATTGCTATTTTAGTTCAGTAATGATAATGACACACATAACGACGTCAAATAAATTCAACTATGTCATTGTTTACTGGCAAACAATATTGGCTTTTAATGTTATGTTTTTCTATCACCGAGATCAAAATATTCCGATGTACAACTAACGGCCATAATTCTGCATAATAATTCAGTTTAAAGTATTGAAAATCTTGCCGAGAACGCCTGGTTCGTTGTGTTTGTTCACTGATAAAGGCATGATATTATTATGAAACTACGTCGATTATAAATAGGTGTTGTAAATAATGTAGGTAGTTATAAAATTAATACCTAATCTTTTGAGTAACCTGAGCAAATGTCGGAAGGCGTTTTTTAGATAATTATCGTATGTTAAAACATTATAATCCAATTAACTGGCGAGACATTTGTAAGTCTGAAACTTTGTCGTATAGCCTAGGTCACATAAAAATCGCGGACAATTTTTGTTTGTATTAGCATATTAAGTTCGCGCCACTTCTTTCAAACATAACCGAAATTCTTGACACTGACAATTCTTTGAAAGAAACTTATTCTATTCCAGCTGTCGAATGCTTTAGTTTTATACTAAGTTTATGCATAAAATTATGTCGTATAATTTAAAATATTAAGTCAGAATACGGCTACCTACCGTTTTCAGATTCGTTACATCTCGCAATAAACCGCGCTGAGTCAGTAATATGAATCAAGTAGCTTATTTACCGTTTGAAAATAAACCATTTCAATCGCGGTGAGAAATATTTCAGTGTGTCATGTTCGAATGGGAATTCTCTACACTCAAACAATGAGAATAAATATTCTGACGCTATCGACGCCCGTGAAGTGGCTCTGGTTAGCAGTAATCTAAATTAATCGGTTATCAGATCTTGTGGAAAAGCCAATAAATGCGGTATATTTACTAAATTTATATTGAAATGTCCAAAAATATTCTCAGTTAAGTTCTGTTGTTAAATCGGAGTGTAATAGAGTAATTTGTCAATTTATCCTTATTCTCCATCACGGGAAAACCGGCTGCTGTTTTGACAGGGAAAGATGCCTAAGAATCAAAATTCTAACTATTCCGTTGTTATTGAAAACACACAAATCACTTTTTAACTGAAGTTGCTGTGTTTTCAATCACGAGGGCTTCAACAATGTCTTCTACACTTGGCGATTTCACGATAAAACTTGATCCTCTTTGAACACAGAAACAGTCCAAATTCAGTCTAAATAATAAGTAATTGTCCTCGTTCGTGCTAAGTCTAGTTATATAAGTATGTGTTACAGGCCTATTATTCAAACGCTACTCAATTTGAAGGCACAGTTAATACCCCGCTTTCTGAATTGAAAATTTAAAAAGAAGTTGAGACTAACACGAGAACTCGTCAAACTAGCATTAGACTTTGACAGGTTTTTAACTTCAAATTCTCAACCCAGAAATTAGGAGAAGTTTTTAGTGAACCTATCTTTTGCGACAAAAAACACTCTAGAATTGTGTACCGTTTGAGTACCGGGGTTACTCGCATTGATGTATATTTTCGTATACTATTTTAGTAGAATGTATGTTAGAATCTCTGTACTGTATGTGTATGTCCTATCTGTGTATGTATGTATCGCAAACGGTGCGTTACGATTGTCAGTAGGTAACTAATCATCATTATCAGGGTATAATCTTTCATAAGTCTACCGAATCGATAAGTGACTTTCGCCAAAATAATCGCGAGTAGTTTGATCACTTATCTTACGAGTATTTGCCCAAAAACCAGTTATGGCATCACATCATGTCTTTATAAGACGCTATCGGAAGTCTCGGGAAGGGGGAGGTTGTCGTTTCCCCTTGAAATCACACAGCGGTTAGTTTCATTATCATTCTGAATTATCTGTAGGGCCATGATATTACAAGGCCGTGTCAATAAAATGTGTAAAGATAGATACAACCAAACTACAGTATAAATATGTACAAACAGTACGGAAACATAAGGGAAAAAGGAAAACATAGGGGCATAGTTTATATCTTTCATTTCCAGTTTATGGAATATCTTTTAAATTGGTCCAATATTGGAGGAGGAAATAGACGAGAGCCAAACCTCGGATTATGACTTTTTACTAAGGAAATTCAGTCTGTGCTCTCTGCCCCTATTTCCTCTTAACATGTAGAATTTCAATAGATTATGTAGTCAGCAACTGACAGTCGTAACAGCCTATTCTTATGTAACTCATCTATCACTTGAAAGTCCATCCAATTGTACTTTATTTTAAAACCGCTGAGTAAGGAACGGTTGTATTGTTGAACATAGTTAAGTAAAGAATATTAAGATAAATTACATTGTTATCGCTTAAAGGACTTTTTCTAAGATATTTTGTCAAGAATATAGTTAATGTAATATGATATTAAACGGACCGCGCTTGTTAATGTACCTACTAGAAATTAATTTACTAATATGTTATGTGCAATAGGTAAGATGATTGATTGTTTATAATTTTGAATCGATTGAGGGTAGGCGAGAATTCGAGATCAAATTCCTAATCGAAAATAGTCTTGACTTCAATTCACATCAAAACTATCAATCGATCATCTATTATTTTAATTAGAAGAAATTAGCTTAAAAGTTGCGTGAAACGCTTCCATTTTAGAAAAGTTAAGTGTGTGCTGGACAAAATGGCAGCTAGATATTTTATTGTAGGCGGAAAAAATAGCGGGGTTTCCTTTTGTCTCTTCCTGGCATGGTTAAAAAGTGGGACATCACAATAATTTCGCCCCCGCGTTCCCGCCTACTGTGTGACGCACGCTTCACTTAAAGTAAACAAGACGAACTTGCAATTCCGGGTGTTATTAAAAAACCAGTACGGTATGCCCCTCATGCACATGAGTCAAGGTTAAAAATGCATTTCAGACTTAAACACCAACCGCCCGGAAATCGAAGTTCGTATTATTTTACAACGCTAGTTAACTGCGATAATGGATCAACCGCAAGTTTATTTGTATGCGTATATTTGTAAATAATTGGGTGCCAAATTGTTTTATCTTTAAATATTGGATGATAATGATGGCATTGTAATTTTATTTTTATATTTAGCTAGTTTTATGGTGTTATCCATGAAGGGCCAGTTTGCTCAATAAAATTGTTTGAAGGCGTAACCTTAAGAAAGGGTGTGGACGTATTTTGAACACGCTGGACCCGGTAGTTTCGAGTTTCCTGATCGAGGGGAAAATAGCGAAAAATGCGGCAGAATTTCGCTTTACCGTACCAAGTTAAAATGATCTGGTCCTTTGGATCTTTACTCTTACGATCAGCTGAATAAAGCACGCGAAATTCTGCTGCCTTTTCCGCTCCGCCCTAGCCATACTAGGTAAAATTATTGCAGCTCTTGCAAGGTTGACGCGTTCGCCAATATGTACACACCCCGAGGAATATTATTATGTCAAGGTCGGGTCGAGCCAACACGACGGCGACGTCAGTTTACTCGTGACGTTCGAGACTGGATTATACTGGGTCGGTTTGACCCATTTGTTTTAATTGTCGTCAAGTTATTAGGGCCCTTTCAAGCGGGGTTTGCTTCCTTTGTGAATCTGGTCAGTTTGTGTGAGCTTATAGTATTGACATACTTAGGGAGTTTCAAAAGTTTGTGGAATCATATAAATATATATATCATTCCCCTAAAACAGATTGTATTTTAAGGAAATCATCCCCCATTTTGGACCCCTCGTATCAGCTTTGTTTCTAGTATGGCAGTGCAACTGCAATGCCAGTAGTATTGCAGATAAGCGGCTTTGAGCAACTACCGTCGGATAGTTCATCATAGTCATCCTATAACATAAAAAACCCATCTCCACGGAATATTGTTGAATTTTGATAAGGCCATTCATGCGGGTCAGATCCACGCGAAGTAAAACCAGCTTGACTGGAATACAGAATAGGGTACTTTGCTGTCACAAACTCTGCTACTAATTAGCAAAACCTGTTATTTACTTGAGACTGTTTCTTTCTGCTACCACCTCACATGTAAGTTTTTTTACATTGCGGGGCACTATCGAGCGAGCGACCACATTACACCTCGGTAGCCCGTATCGTAATGCAAATTGTATTCGAGCTGGTTGCAGATAGAAACGCGTCCTTAATATGCACTTTTTCTAGACTTCCATTGGCTCGACTGGACTAAAAGTGTTAGGATATTGACATACCTATCCTAATACATTATGTATCATCATTTATCTATGACTCCACTAGTGTATAACATATCCCATCGTAACCGCCACATGTAAATACAATATTGTACAAACTGCACTATGTAAAACAACGTAAATGAAATAAATAAACATTATTTTTCAAATAACTCATTTATTAACGCTTATGCATATCTGTGCGGTCCTGATACGACAAGGCGGGAATATGTACGTAATACAGGGGGGTAAGGTATCCATAAACTATGCAGAATTTAAATTTAATAAAAAAATGTACACCATAATTATGCAAGGTTGCATAAAGAAATATTTGTAGGAAATAATTAGTTTCGAGATAGTCCTTTGTTCTGCTGGATTTACAGTCGTCTGAAAGCTGGATGTACACTTTCATATACAGTACCTGAAGTGTGATTAGAAATAAGCAATTGAGCATTTTTTTTGCCTTTTTACTTCCACAATAATTTATGAGGTACACTTTAGTTTTGCCGTAGGAGGCCTTTTTGTAGTCTCGACGCTAACATTCTATAGTGAGTTATAGAAGAATACACAAAAAGCTCAAAATGAATAATTGAAAATAGGAAAAATATTTATCAAGTACACTTTTGCGTCTAAGGCAAGAGCTGTACACAATTTACACATTTTATGGATACCAAAAAGCACTATACATAAATCTAAACAGGTACGGGGGACATGGCACAAATAAGTCCCTGCGTCCCGGCAGATCCTTTGGCGTCGACGATAACAAAAGTCTAAACATAACAGTCTATAAAGTATTTACATAACTATAGGCGGGTTGAATCACAATCTGTTGTATCTTGCTTTGCTCCAAATATTGTCGTTGTCGGTTATAAGCGTGTAGACTCCTGCGAGGGTGAGGCCTACTGCGGCTCCTAAGGCCATGGAGCGGACTCCAGAGGTGCTTTTGTAGATCAGGCCGGTGGTGGTTGCAGCGATGAATGTGTTGGCGGTGTCTTCCTTGTCGCGTATCCATGTGACGCCGAGAGCGATGCACGAGTAGAATGATGCGATAATGCCGAGGGTGCAGCCTGTGTTTGTTCCTGGAAAATGTTTAAGTAGGTTTTAGTCAAGGTGTACAATTCAATATGTGGGGATAAAGTTCAGGACCTGATGACAGTTCAAGCTCACCAGCAGAACCAGCCGCATCTACTTATTTCGATTTAATGCAGTCTGTTATTATTTTCGGCCTTCAATTTACCATTTTACAGTTTTAGGATGAGACTGATTATGATTGATGTTGATATGTTTTAGGATGATTCTTAGACATTTTTGTACTTATATTCACTTGTACTTGTGCATAGTTTTAATAAATAAATATGTATATGTTGTGGCCTGATATTAGAATTGATCATTTTATGATGTGGCTGACCCTTTCATGAAATTGTTGTATTTTATGATAAGGAAAATATCCACTGCCCACATCATGATATAGTTTGGCCAGATCAATGAATAATCAGCGTTTGACGATATGAGCAGCTAATAAATGCACTGCTACTTCATAATGTAGTCAAACATTAGCGATCACAATTATTGTAAAATAGTTACATTATCTACCATTGGAGGCGCTGATATCATGTTGTTTTTGTGATGCATCATGGGGCGGCCATTAATAATAATGCGCCAATTGAAGGTAATTAAAAGTGAAGTTGTTACGATTCAAAACTTCTTGAATTCTACGAGTCACTCAAAAAAACGAGCACTTATTTTCTAAGAAACATTTGATATCATGAAAACCCTATTATATTAATGATATGGGCAAATGTGGATTAACATATCATCAAAATGTTGACATTTTAGCTGACCATATCATGAAATATTTTACCATTTCATGAAACGATCATGCACATCATGAAGTTATCAATTCTAAGATCTGGCCAAGACATTACAAACAAACATGTCCTTAAACAAAGATTTTCTCTTTGTATGCATAACTTATTTGAATAGTTATTATTGACACAAACTGACCTTGTTTCATAATGTAGTTGATAACTTGCGTTCGTCGAACCTTGCCTGTTTGTCCTGCTAGTGTTGTAGCCCTTAGTCCTTTGTATAAACCTGTCACACCACCTAAACCTGGAATGGAGATAAAGTATGTTTTTGAATAAAGCTTTTGAAATACTGTGTTGAAATTATGATGATAGATAGGATTTGGTTTTTAGCCTAGTGTTCCCCACTACTAGGCAAAGACCTTGAAATTATTATGATAGATAGGATTTGGTTTTTAGCCTAGTGTTCCCCACTACTAGGCAAAGACCTCTATGTTTCCAGGATATTTTTTTTTCAACCAGACTATTTTTTTTGTTCTCATTTTTTTGTGATCAGCTTTCTAGCTTTAATGAGATGGGTCTTTATGTGAGATTAATTTCGTGGTGTTCCATTGAACAATCACATTATTTAGTTACACCTTTATAAATGATTAGCTGTTCCTCACGGCTTCACTCCCGAGGACCACACCCCACAGGACGCGTTTTTGGGATTAAAAATAGCCTTTGTCACTCAGGAATAAGGTAGCTTTCTATTGGTGAAGGATTTTTTTAAATCGGTCCAGTAGTTTCAGAGCCTATTTGGTACAAACAAAGGAAAAATCTGTCCTCTTTATAATATTGGTAAACAATAATTTTGTTTGAATAAGGTATTCCTGTGCTCCACATTTACTGCAAGTAAGATTGAAAAACATTATATCACAGGAATTTTAATGCGATGATTTCGATAGTTTATTTACCAAGCAAGCAAAACGTGTGTCAGTACTAATATCAGTATGTCAGCTCTTCAGATTACAGTTGCTTTTAACATCGCCAGCTTTTGACATAGCTGGAAAATACTTTAAATGGTATGTGATGAGCAGCACAATAGTAAAACAATGGTGCCACATCAAATTCAGGTATCGCAACACTTGGGGGATATCTAGTTATTGGTTATAAGACAATCCCTGTCTAGCTATCTATAATAATTTTGTTTTTACGGTACAGGCATGTTTTTGATAGTGCCCATGTATTTATAGTAGATATCAGTAATGATTTTTATAAGTTAAGAAGAATTATCACAATACTTCTCAATTTGATAAAACATCAACATTTTCTAGCACAAGACAGTGAAATGGTGGCGTTTTTCAAAATAAAAACTCTGACAGCACTGTTTCGGGTCTTTTCACAAATTCACATTATTATTGTTAAATGGGCTGGTATCTGCAACGTCCATGCATGTGCTTTGCATAGGGCCAACAGTTTTTTTTTATGTTGAGCACAGTACAATTTCCGACTAAGTTCTAACTTAATAATTCTAAACTACAACTACTAACATTAGATCTGAAGCAACAAATTTTCTTATTAGCTATTCAGTTTAGACTTCATGCTCTGAAGAACATTGGCTTATCCATTTTAATAAGTTGAGGTAATCATCAGTGTTTTTGTTTTGTTAATAATTGCACTGTTTTTGTAGACTTACAAGTTTTTTTTTTAATTTATGAATTAGATGAGAACTCAATTGTGTTTGTCAGTATATGTACACAATTGATACTGCAATCTAACTTGGCTAGTTGGCCATAATGTATATAAACAGATAATATACAGATATATAAAGTGACTAATTGGAGACATTTGCTAATTAAGACTGACTTAATTGGTTTTTAACTCCACTTTGACCCTTTGATTTAGTTGAAATCGTGATTTGATACACATACCAAATACTTATTGTTTACCTATTCGGCCTTACGCAGTGTTATGTAAAAATAACTTATAATTTTGAGGTTATAGTTATAATTTCATCACCCATTACCTGATCCGGTCATGAAAGACATTCCAATGATGGGTAGCGCTACGTTAGACCTCCGAGCAGTAGATGCCATGTGACTGTCGTCAGGATACAAGAATTCTGGTTGCATTTTCGGTATGATATGGGGATCGAAGTTCAAATATGGGGATAGACTCGCCCCCGCCTGTTGTGTCTTCTCCTCATTCTTATTTATAGACAGTATATCGCCGAACAGGGACATTTTGCTATTTCACACACTATTTTAACTAATCTAAAACTAAAACGTGATTTAGCTATCACGCAGTGAATTTTACGAAATTAAACTATTCTGAAATGTCAATGTCAAAAGGTCCAGCCCGAGTATAGACAAGGAATTACGTGTATGTTGTCAGTGTAGAAATTTGAATGGCAATAGACAATTTAAAAAGTTAGTCTGTTATTTTTCTGATGCAAATAAGTTCTCTGTTTGCTCGATAGATTTAGTATGTTATCGCTACGGTTTTCTCATACAAATAAAAATAAATTTCAATTAGGTCAGGTGAAATTGACATTAAAATCGCTAAGCTTGATGTAGTTCTGTATTTTTAGTATGTTGCATGGACTAGATAAGGTGGTGTACCTAAATCCAAAGAACATGTTATGCAATTGTGTTCGTAGTCGCAGCGGCAAAATGTCGAATTTCTTAATTTCAGTTTAGTAGATAATTAGTGTATGAAGTCGTGTAATTGTGTATAGTACGTACACATTTGTGTATCCAAACATTGGGGAGCTATTGAACACAAACGTTTCCGCTGGAACTACGTCATCCCAGCGGCACTTTTTTTCCGTATGCACGTAGATGAAAAAAAATAATATTGGTGTGTAACGAGAGGTATGTGAGTGTATGCTTAAATGAAGTTTGTGTGTTATAAAACTGCGAAGATAATCAAGTTTGCGCTGCGCTGATGCTTGGCAATTTGATGAAAATCATATAAAACGGCTTAGTGCAGAGTTGAATCTTTTTACGCACGTTCCTTTGAATTTTTGTGTAATGATTGTTAAAACAGAATTTGAAAAAAACATATCGTTCAGAAGATATACACGTAAAAGTAAAATAAGTTTATTAGGTCCAACTACTTAAAATAGGAACTCTAGAGCCTAACTTATAACGTTTATTTGTATCTTGTAAGGGATTACAATGCCTTGCCAAGTTTCATTTATGTGGTCTTAGTAATAAATGAGCAATGGTATAATTTACTACGGCTTGAGTACTATATTGTATGACATCCGATTGCAGGAGTTTTTAATGGAAAAGCAAAATATAACTTATTCCAGTGATTAGTGTATTAATGCAACTATTCACATCTAAAATTTCAGCTCAATACACTTAATAATTAAAGAGATATAATAAAAATACCAGAACAACCGCAATACATGGATAAACTGACCAAGTTTGAATGGCTACAAAAAAGCGGCCGTGCAGTATAAAGAGCTAACGTTCCAAAATTTCCAGTGTTGTACCATTATTGGACTGGTACAGCTGTGCACACAATTCTTGAACAATAAACTAATACTCGTATACTATCTTTTTTATAATTTTGGAGTGCACTTGTCATTACTTCATATTGACGATTCATTGTGTTTTTTGTGTACAGCTTTCGTTGGAGGTCCTGAATAAATAAATAAACTAATAATTTTCGTGATAAAAATAGTAGGTCACTTGTTCTTTAAACCAACTGATTATACTGATTTCTCAGTCAATTGTGAACCGATTTTGAAGATTATTTTTGTTTGAAAGAGTAGGTTCCCGACTTGGTCCCATTTAAATTTGGTGAAGATCTGATAAAGAACTTCGGAGATATATAACAGAACACTTAAATAGACAACGGCAAATGTCTCGGGATTGCTGCAATTGCATTGCATGTCACACTCTCATTTCGGGTTTTTTATCGTCATTTATTCCGGCATAACTTTGGACATTGTGGGTACCTTACTATAGAACTTGCTCATTAAATTATTTACCAAAAAAGTACAATTGACTTTTAAATAAAAACAGTACAAAGTGAAAAATTACTTCCATTTCGGCAGTCGGTGTCAAAAAACGAAGATACAAAATAGAAACACTGACTGCCGGAATTAAAGTTATTTTTCACTTTTTAGTGTTTTTATTAGTAAGTCGGTTGTATTTTTATGTAACAAAGTTTTTTTCTTAAACTTCAAAATCATTACAATATTATTTGCATCTGTAACAAATGCATTTATTTGCCAGTACTTATATTACAAAAAGTTATTACTGTAGGTAATTATTATTTCCTTAATAATATGCTAGTAATAATTAGAAAAAAAAAACTAACACCAGTAGTCATTTCAAATGTCGGATTTAAAAACTGAACGGTATAATAGGGAATAATTTAAAGCAGTTAAGTATTTACTTAGCACACCCTTCCTGTTCTATTTTTTTTATCAGTCACAACCAACTCCCTAAAATTTACATACTAGTAAATCCTAAGATTTACATCCTATATGGGCTTCAGTAGGCTCGATATTTTTTATTTATATTTAATAAAAAAAACTGATTCTTTTTATCAATGTTTTTAACAATCTCGGGACACTGGGGTCCCGGACCTTTGAAAGGCGTGCCAAGGGCTGAAGCTAATTCGCAGAGGCCCTGTTAACTATGTATGATGGTATGTGACACCAACCGATGATTATTCGTAGATGCGCTACGTAAGAGCACCCAAGGACAATCCCCGGTTGGTGCAGGACTATAGTTAATATGGAGACAAAGATATTGGGCTATGGGTTTGGCAGGTTTAGTGGATCGATTGCCTAAAACTATAGAATGACTATTGGCCCCTGACTGACCACTGTTGATTACACGGCTATAAAATGGCAGAGGGTGACTTGCACACTCAATTAATGGTCGAGGGTCTTTAGTACTTGAGTGACGTAGCGCCATGGGGGCAAACATATCTGGAGGTGCTTGAGGAGTGGAGTTGTATACCACGGCTATCAGTCCAATCCCGGAAATACGGTAAAGATCCCTACCAGCATCATCCAGTAAGATTATACTTCCTTCCACCGAGCACTTTAGTTCTTGCGAATCTTCACTCAAGCCAACCAATTAAGGCAAACGAGAGATGGGAGCTCTGTTCCCCGTCAGTGGTCTCTCCGACTTCTCCCAGAAGATATGGTCCGTGGGGCGCCACTGCCAACCAGCTCACCACAAAGCTGCCCTGCGGATCTAAAAAAAAAAAAAAACAAAATCAAAATTTCTTTATTCAATTAGGCCATTAAGCGGCACTTTCGAACATCAAAAATAAAAATTAAATGTAATAATAATTGATTCTACCGTCCATTCGGAAATGTAGCTTGTTATGGAGAAGAACGGACAAGAAACTCCAAATTTACTCTTTAAAAAAAAAATGTGTTTTACAAGTATTTGGTTACAATAATCTTGTAGGAAAAATACATATATGTGAGAACGATGTAAAAAAAAACGCACTTAAAAGCGTGTAGAGTAAAACAAACAATTAAAAATACAATAAATAGGTAATTAAAAACAGGCTATCTCTGTTATTATTAACATGTTAATAATATTGTTTTTTTTTCAAGTATTTTAATTAATATTAACTAATAAATACTTTTAAGAATACAAAGTTAATGCAGTTGTTTTATTTTCTGCTAAACTATTGTGTACGCACCTGTACGAAACTATTAAACACAATAACGAGCTATACTGGAAATTTTGGAACGTTAGCTCTTTATACTGCACGGCCGCTTTTTTGTAGCCATTCAAACTTGGTCGGTTTATCCATGTATTGCGGTTGTTCTGGTATTTTTATTATATCTCTTTAATTATTAAGTGTATTGAGCTGAAATTTTAGATGTGAATAGTTGCATTAATACACTAATCAGTGGAATAAGTTATATTTTGCTTTTCCATTAAAAAGTCCTGCAATCGGATGTCATACAATATAGTACTCAAGCCGTAGTAAATTATGCCATTGCTCATTAATTACTAAGACCACATAAATGAAACTTGGCAAGGCATTGTAGTCCCTTACAAGATACAAATAAACGTTATAAGTTAGGCTCTAGAGTTCCTATTTTAAGTAGTTGGACCTAATAACCTTATTTTACTTTTACGTGTATATCTTCTGAACGGTATGTTTTTTTTTTCAAATTTTGTTTTAACAATCATTACACACAAATTCAAAGCATCGTGCGTAAAAAGATTCAACTCTGCACTAAGCCGTTTTATATGATTTGCATCAAATTTCCAAACGTCAGCGCAGCGGAAAGTGATTATCTTCGCAGTTTTATAACACACAAATTTCATTTAAGCATACACATTTACCTCTCGTTACACACTAATTATTGGATGTATTTTTTTTTCATCTACGTGCATAGGGAAAAAAAGTGCCGCTGGGATGACGTAGTTCCAGCGGAAACAGTTTTTACTGAATAGCTCCCCAATGGTTGGATACACAAATTTGTAGTTACCATACACAATTACACGACGTCATACACTAAGTATCTGCTAAACTGAAATTAAGAAATTCGACATTTTTCCGCTGCGATTACGAACACTATGAAATGGGCTTAAAATAATTTTGTTTCTGAACCACTATCATGACTCATGATTCATGAGTGGTTTTTTTAATAGTGAGAATTATTAAGGATGCCTTGCAATGACATTCTTTTTTTTTTAATTTAAAGCATCATAAATCATCATCATCTTCCTGCCCTTATCCCATGTTACTCGGGGTCGACGCAACACGTTTTCTTCTTCCATACCGTCCTGTCCCCTGTCACGCTATCACTGATTCTTTTTTATTTCATATTCCTCTCCCTCTCCATCCATCCACATGTATATTCATAACTCTTTTAGTAACATGTGTTTCATCCCTCCTCATCATTTAAAAATAAATATTTTAAATCCAGATCTTTTTTATCGTTTTCTTACTTTTGCACATTACAATGAAAAATCTGTTTACTATCATCAAAGCGTGGCGATATATTTTCTCAGAAACTAGTAATCGGATTCTATAATCATTCATTTTTTATTGGATTAGGTATCTCACAACTTGGGGAATAATACAAGTTTCATCAAAATCGGTTTAGCAGTTGTCAAAATATGGAACATACTAGCTTCGCTCCCGTCAATAGGCAACCTACCCTACCTACGTTGATGCCAGCTAGCACACGTTTTCCGAAGTAGCGAATTCACATTACCCTAAACTGATCAATTTAAACTGGTCCATTTGCGGTTTTAGCCTATTTTATTGTCAATTTCTACTGGGTTAGTTATACAACTAAAATTGTTGTTAAAGCGATACCATTAAATATTTGGCCTATGTAGGTAGTCCGTAGTCACACTACATCACTACGGCGTAGGTACGTTATTTTGGGGGTTATTATGTGTAAACATAATAATAGCTGTTAATATTTCATCTTATTATTAATTCCAGTGAATTAAGAACCCCAGAAGAGGTGCGGAAAATCATTAAAACCGCAAAACTTCATGAATCGGAGCTAACAGAAATTTCACAAGTATTAAGATTTCCCGATACCAGCCAACACAACGATAACTTGAAACTGATGCTGCTGGATGCCACACTCTTGAAGGCTATAGAATCGGGCAGTGAACTGCTTTTTAAAGGTAACAATTTTCTTTTGTATATTTGTTCTGGTCAGCAAGAAATAAGTTACTATTTTTTTCATTCAATTAGTTCATTAGGAACCTGTTCGGTATAGAAAGGTAAGATCCTCTGACCAGACGGATATTTGCTTGTTTCTGGTGGGCAAGTTAACTGCCCGTCGAGTCGCAGGGAGTTTGCATGTGGCGGGTATAGATGTCACCACGCCACAGATCGAGTCTGAAAAGGGAACGTGCACGGCGGCGGCGTAGAATGTTCCACCTAGTGGCGCAAATTCTAAACTTTTCCGCTTTAACATGACATTGATGCTTCTGTGCTGCCAGCTATATTGCCTGCACACTCCCTATGAGCAACATTGAAAAATTGTGTAAAACCCATCATCCTTCAAAGAAAAGGAAGGAATTACGGATGACTTCTTAAGAAGCACTTGTCCACTCTTGATCATTAAAGCTTGTCCAGCTAATATGGCCATGATGATGGCAATAACTCTTCTTCTCTGTCGGTTCGCTCTTGGCACAGCGGTCGTGGTCACGTCGAAGCATCCACGTCGGTGGTAGATGCGGACACAGCTCTCCGCACGATCTTCCGCCATCTCTCCCTGTTGGCGAACTGTTTGGCGAAGTCAATTATGCGGCCCCTTACTGCGGATTTCACTTGGTCAGTCCAGCGCATAGGTGATCTGCCTCGTGATCTGGTTCCCTCTACTTTTCCCTGTATGAACTGCCGCTCTATGGGGTCGCCATTCCGCCTAGACGTGTCCAAAGTATTGTAGTATGCGCGACTGTACTAAGGTTGACAGATGCCGAGTTCGTGGAGTATGGACATGTTAGTGCGGAAATCCGTTTACGATATTCAGACCATTTTTCTCCAGCACCAAACCTCGAGAGTATCCCCCCTAATATATTCCCTTTCCAATTCTCGCACTGGTGGTCAGTCTTGCCGAGTTAAGAAAAATGGGAAATACAAGTGTTCGTATGAACCTGATGTGGCTTTGGTAATGTTGCGGTTCCGTCACACTTTCCCGAGCTTCTCCATCGCAGTTCCGGTCATGGCCATACGTCGTCGTAACAGTTGCCTCATTGATCACGTGGTCGTCTGCTGAGCGTGAGGTCCCGAATTCGATACTCAAGTAAAGCAAAATATTGTTGGTTTTTCCATTTGGGATTGTGTGAGTGGCAGCCCCATAATCAGGGGCGTAGCTACCGCCGTATCTGCCGTATCAATTATACGGGGCCCCGGGAAAAAGGGGCCCCCGACGTGCGTAAGCAAAAATTAAAACTGATAAAATTACCTAAGAACTTCGATGGGACATGAACGCCTGTGAGACTTGTCACTATTGTCAATAGAGGCAGAAACTTTAGAAAAACTAAAGTCATCATCAGCTAATCAAGCAGTTGATCGAAAAAAGGCAAGGAGAGTGTATATATAAGTGACAGATAGATAATGATGATGAATAAATATGTCTTTTAATGTTATGCATATTTTTATCTTTTTTGAGAAATCTTTACCCTTCATAAGGGCCCCTAACAAATTTTATACGGGGCCCCACCAAGGCACGCTACGCCACTGCCCATAATAATAAGTCCCAAAACTTGGGACTTATTATTATTAATACTTTACTATAAAACATTTACAATGTTTGCAAAGGATAAAATAAAAAGTCTAAATTGTAAGCTTTTTGGGTGGTGGCGCGAGACCCCTGCAGCAGCCGTTTTGCGTAAGTGAATACGGCAACGCAATGAGTTTGACCGCTATCCAATCGACCAATCACATGCGAGATGAATGACGCGATGTGGATTTCCGTCTGTGTGATTGGCCGATTTGGTCGATTGGATAGTGGTCAAACTCTGCGTTGCCGATTCACCTACGCAATACGGCTGCTGAAAAAATCGAGGCGATTGCCCTGCTCGCCACCCCCTAAGGCCGCCACTAGAGCAGCGGTGGCCCAGTGGTCACGGCCCCGACGTACTAGTTGTAGGTCATGGGCTCGAACCCGAGCAGGTGCAATACTTTTTGTAATTTATTTCATCACTACTGCTCACAAAACGGTGAAGGAAAACGTCGTGAGGAAACTGGCATGTCCTAGAACCATAAATTCAAAGACATGTGATATCTACCAAAGTACCAATCCACACTGGGCCTGCGTGATTATAGCCCACTCACTCTTTGAGAAGAGGCCCAGCAGTGGGCACATAAAAATGCTGATGATGATGACGATATTTTTATACTTTATTCTTGTTGTTTTGTGACTACAACAATCCCTTGTAGTAACACGTTTTTAATATAAATTCCAGGTGATCCAGACGAAAACGTAGTACTCTGTACAAACAACAAAACTTACGATGTTAAAGAAGCCGAAACTTCCAACAGCTTACTCCTAGTCCCAGAACTACTATTCGCCGCAGACACAGGACTGGACGAAACTATACAAAACGAATCTATTGAATCTGACTCATCATTTGATAAGTCAAACGCCAGTTTGAACAAATCCACTGAATCTGATGAAGGGGCCAAACCACCTCGAAACATAGTACACAAGGATATCATCAATACTTTCTTCACATACTACGAGTTGAAGCCTTGCAAACCAAGACTAACAAAGCTAAGGAAGCTTCTAGAACCTACAAGATACCAAGGCCTAGAGTTAGAATACGCCATAGACAAAACGAAGCTACTAAACTATGATGCAATATGCAATCAAGTCCAAGCATCTAAAGCTGAATTGAATGAAGAACTGGAGAAGATTCAAGCAATAGAAATTGATGGGCATTACAGATTATTAGAATTTGATTATGAATTCCGTGTCCTATCCTACATGTTGGATCTTATAGATGAGAATTCCTGGTTGCTTGACAGGATATCCAAAGAAAATACTATAGATAGTCTTAAGGAGTTAGTTCCATTGTCAATTTTGCAAGCAACTTTCAGGTTTTATACCACAGAGTCCATTCTTGAGGATGATGTACAGTTTTATCAGTATAAGCAGAATAAAGTGTGTAGATTCTTGGCTAGAGTGCTGTTGAAGAGCGCTGGGAAGTTTAATTTGGTTGAATTCTTGCAAGCCTGGAGGGATTCGGTTCCTGAGGGAATGGTAACAGATGTAAGTATTACAATATTTTCTTATTTTATTAGAAGGCACTTTTATAATTATTGTTGGGATTCAGATTCGGACCTTTAAAAGGCGTACCAGGCGCCGAAACCAAATCGCAGAGACCTTGTTAGACATGTAGCTTGAAATGTGACACTGGCAATTATCCCTGTATGCACTAGTGATGGGCGATTGTTGCAAAAAAAACAATCGACTGAATCGAAAATTGATTTATTGCTCGTTCGATTGTCAATTTAGTAGTTCCTCACAATTATTATTCGAATAACAATCGACAAACTACTAACGCGGGTTGAAATGCGTAAGGCCGCGCGGGGCGGTGCATGCGGGACGGTGTTGCGTCAATTGCGTTTATAAGTATTAGTACTTCAATTCGTTTACTTTATTAGTTGGTCTTGTGGAAAAACAATTTTAATAAATAAAACTTTTTTACTTAATTTTTATTTTAGTCTATAACATCTATTACGAAATTACGAATAAATGGGTTCTATTCGTAATTTTATTCGTAATTTCGTAATAGATGTTCCCGCAACTGATGGAGAATTGCAGATTACTAGATAGATTGTATAATATATTAGCTACAATCGCTATAAGTAGTAGCGCACAGACTTTTAACTATTGATTTGTACCGCACCATCTTTTGTAATTACTTATTTAGTAGTACGCACTACGCACGTGTATAGTAATGGGTGCGCTGCGCTACAAATTAAGTTGACGCGGTAACCGTATCAGTCAATGTTACTCGCCGCACGCCGTTGGTCGATAACAATCGACTAACATCGATTGTTATCGACTTTTATCGACTAAACTGAACAATCGACTAATTCGATTACTTTTAGTAGTAATCGCCCATCACTAGTAAGCACTAGAGAGTACCCAAACACAATCCCAGCTGTTGCAGGACTATTGCAGAATATGGAGACACATTGGGCTATGGGTTTGGGAGGTTTCGTGGATTAATTACCTAAAACTATAGAAGGACTATTGGCCCTTGCCTGACCACTGTTGATCTACACTGTTATAAAATGGCAGGGGATGATTTGCACACTCAGTTAATGCCCCTCCCCCCATAAACAGTCGCTAGTATTATTATTATATTTTATTTCCTGTATTAATTTTTTTCTTATTTGTTACATTTTTAAATATTTTTATAAAATACATACAAAAAAACAAAAAGTGTTAATTTAAAAATGTCATATTATATTTTATTATTAGAAGGCTCTTTGAGACAGATACTTTCTTTCTTCTTCGTAAATTCAACATTAATGTTGCCTTTTCCAGGAATCTTTACTATCAGGCATAGCATTAGTCGACAAATCAACAACGCCGCAGGTCGTGTGGGGATTTTCTGAAAACGATTTGCCTGAGGAAATTAACGAGCGATTCAAAATACTATTTCAAACTAAACCTAAGTGGACTGTTGACCAGATATCACCGTACATCGAGTAAGTAGTACTGTTTTTCTCATAGATTTTGTATGTTTTCGCTAGTAAATACTACATCTGCATGGTCTCACACCGCACATGTTTCTGCATACTGGCAACCTACTTTAGGCTAACGATGTGCGTCATAATTTGACCGTATAAAACATCATAATAAAGCACCCAACGTAGATAGTGATCTTATAGCTGTGTTGCTATCCAAACCAAGAGAGAAATAGTCGCCTTCTATCTAAGTTATACTGTTATTTCGTTTAATTCAAATATATTTAAGTAGTGGAATTAACTGTGATGTGTTTCTCTTCAACCAACTAATGGCGAATGGTCCTTCGAGCCGGATCTATGATTTTTCTTAACATTTAATTTTACTTTTCAAGAATTTTGCACTGCAGATTGTAGCTTGAATAGTGTACTATTGTGTACCTACCTACGTAAATACTAGATTTTTCCGCGGTAGTCTTCGCATATTCCACAGGAACAGTGCATTTTCCGGGATAAAAGTAGCCTGTGTCACTTGGTGATAGTGTAATCTTTCTACCAACAAAATAGTTTTCTGAACCGAACGAGTACTTCCAGAAATTATGTCCTACAAAAAACTATTTTATAACTTTATACTACTATAATCGTGACAATCAAAAATGATGGCTTCTCACGGAGCTGGATATCACGAGTCGCGTCGCGCTGAGTCGGGTTATACGCGCAAGCAAGCGCCACCCGCGTCACCCACAGCCTTACTGCGTAATGAATTCGGCAAGGCAAAAGGCAAAAAGTATGAAAAATCGACCAATTACATAGACGGAATTCCATTTCGCGTCTTTCATCTAGAAAGAAAGAGAGAGTCGAGTCGCGTCGAGCCATTGCCTTCACAAAGCGCGACTGGTAATTATGTTATTACACGCGCCGTGAGAAGCCAGCATAAGAAGTCTGACGACGTTTCTCATTTGACATGCCACGATAACTTTGTATGAAGGATGTAGGTCTAAGAAAAATTAAATTCATAATCCTAATTAATTACTATGTTACCCATACACTATAACAACGAGTATCATTCGTATGCATCAAGTTTAACATATATAACATATTTTTATAGCTGTCAAATCCGAGTTCTTAGATTGTTACGACTTTAGTTTGGATATAATGTTGGTATTCAAACAGCACATGCCTATGACCTTCTGTATGTATTCTATAAGAGTATTGAAAATCGCTCAAATGATCAATGCGATTCGTCGAGGTTTAGGTTTTACTATACTTAGTTTGAAACCTACGTGGTCATGTTTATCATGACTCAATTCCAGATCTGCTTTAATTGTAATCTTTCATTTTCCAGATGCTATGCAACAGAGAAGTTAAACGTGAACGCTCTTTTGACGAAGTACGCCCGAGCTTCAACTCAAGACGGTATCAGAGTGTTTTCAGCAAAGCATATGAAATAGTGTGCAATTTGTAGTTGAATACAATATTAATAACTGAGATTTTGTTGATATGTGGGTAGTATTGAATAAAATTCAAAGTTACTCATTGAATAATACGTTTTATTTAAAAGTTATACTTACATTTAAAAATATTTATCCATTATTTGATGAGTGATTCATATATTTATTATTTTTAACATTATTATACTTAAATAACACAGCCTTCTTGTTCTTCATAACAGAGTTCTTAGAAACCATCCTTTAACAAGTTTTTTTAGAACTTTTCTTCATCATTTTATCTCAATTCTTACGACCAGCGTTCGATTAAAATGAAAAATACAAATAAAATCTCGGGAATGTTTGCAAAGACTTAGAAAAAGAAATATAAGTAGTATCTTTACATTCCAAAACTTATGACTAAAACCCTGTTTCTGGAACGAAAATTAACGAAAAATTTATGTGGCAAATTCTCAAACGCGTTAGCTGTTATTCAATGTATTTTCAACAGCCTTGACTGACGTTTATATTTTATTTCTAGATTTAAACATTTCTTTCCAGAAACCGCAGGTAAAGCTTAAAGCTAAAAATCTTTGGTATAATCATTAAGATTGTTGAACATTCTTCCTGAGTTTTTTCAGTTCTTCCCACATAGCAGCCGGTAGGTCTTCACCAACTTCTTCCTTGAAATACTTTTCGATGGCGTCAGCTTCTTGAAGCCAGAAGTCTTTTGGTATACTGAAGAGGGTCTTCATGTCAATGGGGCCCAAGTTTTGGGTGTTGAGGTCTCCTTCAGTGGGGATGTTTCCCAAGGGGGTCTCGGTGTAGCAAGGTTCGTTGTCGCAACGGCGGAGGATCCAGTCTAGAACGCGGGAGTTCTCGCCGTAACCGGGCCAGAGGAATTTACCCTGTAGGTAGGAAAATATTATTAGTAAACAATATTTTGGTTCATAACCAAGTGCTAACGACTAGCATTTCTCTGCAGTTTAGTGTCCGACTGAAAGTTCGGTTTCGGTTTCCGTATAGGTCGAGTTTCGAAAAAAACCGTGTTTCGGTTTCGGCGACAAACCTGCCAAAACTACGAGCGAAACCGAAACTGCATTCGGGCATTCTCGCGCTGTGATCGGTCATGTTCGGCGCGTTAAATTCCATCCAAGCGACGAAGACATTTTGCCGCGTCCACGTCGTCGTCCAATCATGTCGTGACTGGCTTGTGTTTGCAGTTCGTTTTGTTTGTTGTGATAAAATAAAGACTGACTGATTATAATAACGTATTCTTTATTTTTCCCACAAAACATGATCCTTGTATGAAAGTTTCGATTTCGGTTTCGGTCGAAACTGAGACTGTTGCCGAAATTCGGTTTCGGTTTCGGTCGGAAAACAACTTTCGGTCGGACACTACTGCAGTTACAAAATTTGCAACCTGAAGGGATCTATTCACTAGCTCGAAATACAAAAAAGACAAAGGCTTCCCTCCATTCCGTCTATAGATGAAGATTCTGTGCTTCTACTTTTTCATGTACCCGGATACAAAAGAAAAAACAAGAATATTCTCGTCGGTATATGAGCTACTACCATGCAAAGTTTCATCCAAATCAGATCAGCTGTTTATGCGTGATTGAGTAAGGAACAGCTTCACAAACTGCCACATTTAAACAATTAGTGATATAGCTTGAATATGAAAAGTCTCTAACCGCAACTTAGCTTAAGTTTTGAACTATTAGCAAGTACCCTCAAGATTCAAAAAAAGAGGACGTTCTCAAATCGGTTGTTTATTTTAAATACCAAATGATAGTAAATGATACATACCTCATCACTCTTACGGAACCAGTTGACGTGGAAGATCTTGGGCATCTGACGGCCAGCCTGAGGCATGGACAGCCAGTGCTTGATGTACTCGCCGAAGTTGTAGCCGAAGAACGGACGCATGGCGAACGGGTCGTGCATCACTACTTTACCCTGTAGAGGAAAGAGTGGGGGTTAGAATAATGTTCAAGAAAATTGAGATGGTGGTCCAATGTGAAGTTTTCATTTGAAAATATTAGTTGTAGCAATCTATTTAGCTCTAGATTAGTCCATACTAATGATAGCCTCGTGAAAACAATAAATAAATGCAAATTGTTGTAAGATTTTTTATTTGGAGGGTAGTTGTTTGGAAGATTCCTTAGTTTTAGTAGAAATTGAAAAACAGCGTTCGGTTTAGTGGTCTCAAATGCAAAGCACGAAAGAATTTACAGGTCCAAATCGTTACTGGCTTTTTTGCATCAGGATTTTATCAATAGCATTCAGCTCCATCCGAATATAATTGGGACATCGCTAAGTAGTTTGTTTTTCTTTTTTATATTATATTAATTAGGCTTTATGCCCAGTTTATGCCAATAGTGTTAATGTACTGTGTCGCTGTGTACTCGCTGACATAGGACTTGAAACATGGCTGGTTCAATCCAGGTTGTAATATAGGTACACCCAGATTTATTGTATTAGCTTTCGAGGAATACAAGCATGCTTTTATGAATACTTACAGCATGTTCAGCAGCTGCAGTAGCCTCAGACCTCATGGTAGCCCCCATGAACACTCCATGTTGCCAGTCCCTGGACTCCACCACTAGAGGCACGCCAGCCGGACGGCGGCCGCCCAGCAAGATGGCGGAGATCGGCACTCCTTCTGCGCTCTCCCATTCATCGTCTATGATTGGGCATTGCTCCGCTGGGGTGCAGAATCTGTGACAAAAAGAAATCAGTTATAAAAACTGTAATAACAGTAAAAAAATAATTGCCTTGAAGTAGGGTATAATTTTCATAAACTAGCATCACTTTCCTACCACAGACAATTCCCTTAACTGTATGTAAGTATAAATATTTCTGTAATCTTTCGCCCGATTTAAGTTATTAAACCTAGCAACCCTGTCAAGTAACGACAAATTTTCAAATTTGGTATCTGACAGTTAAAATTTTTCGACGAACGCCCATTTTATTTAAACTGTCAACTATAGACAATCCCCAAACTTTTTACTTAATAAAGGTAACACTTCATCCAGCCTACCTCGAGTTAGGATGAGCAGCAGGGGTCTTCTTGCTAGATTCCCATGGCTGTCCCTTCCAGTCGGTCAGCTTCTCAGGAGTGGTGCCCATGCCTTCCCACCAGACACCACCATCCTGGGTCTCGCCTACGTTCGTGAATACCGTGTTTTTGAATACTGTTGACATTGCTATGGGGTTCGTGGCTTCTGAGGTTCCTGTAGAAAGAATTGCAGTATTAGGATTTGTTGGATGAGGACTAGATTTTGTATCGTAAAAGTACGGCTGTGTTCTCTGAATGGGTAGACAAAGTTGTTAGGAGACCTTAATTTCGCTAGTAATTTGTAAGTCCATATATGATGACTTGGCCATGGCCCTGCTGTGGGACAATATTGGCTAGTTATAATAGGTATATGATGGCAAAAATTAAGGATACAGGTACAGTTGAGAATTTGCTTATAGATAAACAATATAGTTAACAACTTTTCAGACGCGAAGATCGAATCCACGCTCAACAGTGTTTGAGTTTGTTTCATATTTATAAGCTAAGATCAAAACTAATATTTAAAAATGTCTTATTTAGTCTGTATCACGGGGTCCCAGCACTAAAAAAGAAAATTTAGTGCAAATAAATGTCACTAGATGTCGCGATATTCATCGATTTGTTATTGAATTGTGTGTAATATTAACATTTTCTAGAATTGATCATAAAATCTGTATGTTCTTTTTTAATCAACTGCTGAGGAGGCACAAAATTATGATTAGACGGATAAACGCTAGTTACGTCGGCACGGTTTCTTTGTATGGAATGAGGCATCAGTATGCTAATATTATATTATCTGTGTTCTATCGTCTTTATAATAAGGTACTCCAAGTCTTCAAATCTTTTTCAAGCCTTACCTGGAGCAACTCCAAAGAACCCGTTCTCCGGGTTGATAGCCCTCAGCACGCCGTTCTTATCGAACTTCATCCAGGCTATATCGTCTCCCACGCACTCCACCTTGTACCCCGGCAGGGTGGGGGTCATCATGGCGAGGTTGGTCTTCCCGCAGGCGGAGGGGAAGGCCGCTGCGATGTAGCGTTTGCGGCCTTTGGGATCGGTTACTCCTACGATCTGGGGAAGATGAAGATGTTATTTAGTATTTTGTATTGTGGAAACTGTTTTATGATGGGATTAGTTGTGTCTATGACCCTGTTACCTATATTTTAATTATTATTTTTTAAATCGTTTAAGTTGTTGATACTGCATTGTATAACATATATAGACAGGCAGGCTTTAATTTCCAAGCATTTTTAACAGGTTCACTGTACAATTAGTAAAACAATAGAATGAATCATATGTGATTCATTGGACAGGGAAACTGTTAAATCGACTTTGAAAACAGTTAAGTAATGAAAAAGTATTCCGGAATCCGAAATCTCTTAGCAAAGTTTCCTTTATGATTTAAATATATATTGCTATTATTTTTAACAGACTTCAAAAAAATGAAGTGGAATTCAATTTAAAAAAATTGCGTTTTTCCGACTTACAATCAATATAGTAAATTAAATTCCTAAATTATAGTTATTAATCAATATTTTAAACTCACCAGCATGTGTTCAGCCAGCCATCCTTCTCTGCGTGCGATGACGGAGCCCAGACGAAGAGCAAAGCATTTCTTGCCCAACAAACTGTTGCCACCATAACCACTGCCTGTTAACAAAAGAAATTAAAATTAAAAATCTTTTTATAAGAAGCTTTTGATGTACGTAAACGTACGTAATGTAATATCACTTGTCAATACACATCTAATATGCCCAAACACGATGGTGCTATATTGTCAGGTTGAGGAGTTGCTATGGCCATGCTTTCGGAGTTTCGGCTTCATCATGTGACCAGTTCAATATTTATATGTTTCAATATTTCCAAACTTACATAAGTACGCCAAGTTTCAGCTTAATCGGACGCTAGGATGTGGTTTAAAAATGGATTAAATAAGAAAGCAGGCAATACAAGCTTGAAACAGCTTGATAATTGTCTGAAAGCTGTATAAAAATTACAGCAAAAATTTCAGTGTATTCTAAAAGTTGTATTTCATTGCCGCTAGATGGCGTTAGTAGTCGCAAATTTACTTGAATACTAACTTTTTAATTTTATTTTGCTTTCTTTATTCAATATGTTATTAACAAACTCATTATTTAAGTATAAACATAAGTTTGATTGAGAAAGCATTGTGAAACGTTTTAAAGGTCGAACGATTACAAAAGGTACCGTATTGACTTTATAAAGGTTTATGCAAATTCCTCTTTTTAGAAAAACTCCACATAGTCGCTAACGACTTCATGATCGTGTTAACCAGTAACTGGGTTGCGAAAATGCGAACGTCAGATAATCATTATGGAAAGTACTGGTATCAACCACCTCCATCCAGTCAGACAAAAAGCCGACCTCAACACAAAAGGTTGGGCAGACGATGAACACATTTTTAATAGTTCTCAAATTACTCACCATAGCTAACAATTTCGTTATCAGCAGGCTTATGCAGGATGATAGTACGGGGAGGGTCACAGGGCCAGCCTGTAATACCACCGGTACCAACTGCGTGCAGGCACTTTACAAACTGCTCATCTTGACGTAGAGCTTCCAAGACTTTGGAACCTGTGAATAAGAAAAAATATCCTTTTAGATGTTGAGTCTCTTCCATCAATGTTTGAATAGTGGTACAGTAAGTAAATTTGCTCGTATGATTTGCTCAAAAAGTAGGTTTATGTATGGATAAGCTGATTCTTTGTGAAAGAGTTGTGAGCCGTTTTCAATGGCTTTATCCGGCTGTTTTTTGATTTAGCTTAAACGATTTTTTAAAAATTTGTGAATGTTATTTAGCATTATTTTACGACAAAAGACCAAGAACTTGACGAAGACGAAGAGTCTTTAGAAGTCTGCAAAGAGTGTAAGTTATTGATATGCAGGCTGCAGATAAGACAAGCTATCAAACGTAAGTAACTATTGTAATCTATTTGTTTTAAACAAATACAAACTTTATCCATGCATGCCATCACACGTGAGTGCTAAGTTCAAGCAATTTTATCTAATAAATAATTAGGAACCTAAACAACAGTAAGAAGTACAGCATTTGACAGATAACCTAACCTAAATATGGAAAAGTCCGCGCCATTTTTCACCTGCGTTTTGATTGGCTGACCCAAGTGCGGGGCAAGCCCGCACCTGCGTACTGAGGCCGCGACCTACGCAACACGTGAGCTATGAGAACCCCGTCCTTCTCCGTAACTTTATCTTAACAAGATGCCTAGACTATTCGCTAATGAAACCGGACAATTTAGTCGCGAAAAACATTAGAATTGACGGAAAAATTAAAATTTGGAACTTTAATGTTTTTTTGTTTTGTAAATGTCATCAAATAGTGATGTAATCATACAGTTTACGTTGCCCGCCTTTTTCATACACACCTAGAGTGCATACTTAGATGTCGTTGCAGTTAGTTAGGGATGCGGCGAATTGCCGCGCGGCATTTCGGACGAGGAGATCACCGAATACGGTAGTGCTAGTGACATGGCCGAACAAGAGCCTTCAGTTGAGGCAATGACCCTCGATAGTGCTAAAGAAGTGGACGAACAAGAACCTCCGGCATCAGCCCCTTCTATCAGCCGGCAAGACGAGATTTCTGGTGGCGATCACATCGCCGACCAGTCTGGTGATGACCAGTCTGCAGGTGACCAGCCGATGGATGATCAGCCTATAAGCGACCAGCCTATGGGTGACCAGGCCGCCAGCAACCAGCATAACGGAGAGGCACCAACAGGACGCGTGTTCATTGACACAGACATGCTGTTCACCGAAATCGAGAAGTACCCGGACCTTTATCTCAAAGACTTTAATGAATATGTTACGAGGCTCGAGAAGAAGAAACAGTGGGAACAAATCTGTGAAAGTCTTTATCCGCAGGCGAGAATGCTTTCCGCCAAAAAAATGAAACATCTAGGTAAGTTTTTTTTTCATTCTTTTTTTTTTTTGCTTTTACCAAATTAATTATAGTTATTTTCATTTAGTTGTGCGATTCCCGGAATTATGTTGCTATATTAAAAATCTATTAAGCCCCAGTAGCATTCGAATGTAAGGTGCAAGACAAGGGCATTTGCCGCGGAATGAGTGCCCACTCACATCGTGACTTACTTTTTATCCCGAAACCTTTATACACGTTGTGGCGACTAACGAAAGGTATTTACAAGGCAAAACGAGACCTTACGACCTTATTGGTGATGTTCTTCAGAAAGGTCAGATGCGCAGTACTCATACATAAGCGGCGTGCGTGTATGACTAGACGCGAGTGAAGTTAAGAAATATCTAAGGATCGTAGCATATATGTGGCGTTCTGTAGTTTTTGCCAGTCTGCCTACCCGCATGGGAAAAAGGCATGAGATTATGTATGTATGTTTTGGATCCTGTGGTGTGGGCCCCGGCAGCAAAGACACGGCAAGAAAGCTAGTATTGGTATAGTTGATACTTTCTATAAATCCTTGGATGTCGAACCCACGCTCTTATTCTTCCCACGACCCAAAACATTTTTTTATTAAGTGTATTATTATTTTTCAGTAAAAAAAATCCGGAAGAAGTGGGCGATACTATGCTTCTCTTTTTTCGAGAGACGACGAGGTGAACAACAAATACGTGAGAGGATCTATGATCACAGAAATTGTTGCCCCGGAGGAGAATTATTTGCGCACCCGGCGGCTGTAGCAAACTATTTTCAAGATGGAGAGCAATGTGTGAACCGAAGACAATTTGCTGATGGTATGGCCCCTATCCCAGACGAAGCATCTGTAGCCGATATACCTGAGTTACCAGAGCCAATGCCATCAACTTTTACCCCTTCCGATTTTCCACCGGTGACCCCATCAACTTCTGCGGTTTTTATCTCACCACCATCACCAATCGATAATCAGCTCGTTACGGTTATCTATGAAGAGCTTCTTACCTTAAACACCGCCCAACTGAATGCTATTGCTCCAAAGATTCTAAGCCATATAAGCGATATCAGACAAAAAAGTAAATCAAAGATAAAAATTCTTCAAACAGAATTGTTGGGAGGGGAGCCCTTAGATATACCGGTAGCAGTCTTAGAAACATTTAAAGAACAGGAACTAGCAGCAGAAGAAACATTTACGGAACAGGAACCAGGAGTCCAAGAAACATTAGCGGTTCCAGTGCAAGTATCCCAAGAAACATGTGCCGCTGCGGAACCAGTAGCCGAAGAAACATTATTAGCGGGGGCGAAACCCAGGGAGGAAGAAGAGGAAGGGATATACCCATCTAGTTACGGTAGGCCGAAAAATGATAAAGGAGAAATAATATACCCTGAAACAGACCCAGAGGACTTTGACAACTAAAGTCTTCATACAATCTTTCTCTCTCTTAAAGCATCTGTTAAGCAAAATTCTCCAAAGAGATTATGAGCTTAAAATTGGCTTAGCAGGTGCAAAAAGTATCTATAGAGAATATTATAGATAGGCAACCCTAAATAAGTGTAAGGTCTAGATTGTCGAAAAAGCCGAAACGTATCGGATTGACAAGTTCCATATGCACAAAGAGAGCCGTCCTCTTAGCTGTCCACAGTGCTGCCAACTTAGCGCTTTCAGCGCCAGATCTAGCGCTTTTTTTGTTCACTAGCGCGTTTTAGCGCCTAGCGCTAAATCTAGCGCTTTTTGAAACTTTGGACTTTCTCTAAAAAAAAGTATTTTCGCAAACTATCAACATCTAAAGGACGTGTTGAGGCAAATTTCATCCACAGATAAATATAAATTTAAGTCCAAAACTGATCAAGACCAACCCGACCAACCATATAATTCGGTGGCAGAAGCAATTGTAGTAGTATCAGACGATGGTTAATTAACTTAATTTCTTTTATATTATGAAATAATTATATTTACACGTTACTATTTTATTTTATTATCACTAAACAAGTACTTTATTGTATTAACTCTTGTCAATAAAAACTTACGTTTATACGTCCCTGTCTCAAATTATTGGGCGATTTGCTTGTATTTGGCGCCGAATAAGGCTTAGCACGCACTGCGATTATTATTCGCGCGAATTTTTTTCCGCGCGTTCTGTGGCCTATGGAGTTGTATAAAGCTGCACGCACTACGGAAAAAAAATCGCGCTCAAATAGTACTAAAAAATTCGCGCGAATCAAAATCGCGGTGCGTGCTATGCCTAAAGCGTTTTTTTTACAGCGTCCATTTAGCGCTTTCTAGCGCGTTTTTAAAGAGCTAACAGCGCGTTTTTGCTTAGACGAGTTGGCAGCACTGGCTGTCCATATTGCTGAATTAGATTAAAACAATGGTAATTTCTATTGTGACTGGTAATTGACACTTGAAGATTTAAACCTTTTTCCGTCACATTTGGCGTAGCATTAGTCAAATCAACGTCAGGTAACTTTAAGAAATTTCTTTTAACGGCAAACATGAGTTGACGCTCCTCAAAATAAAAAAAATACGATATTAGTTAAGAAATACGAATTAAACTTTAAATAAATGACTATTGTCTCTTTGAAAATAGCGATTGTTTTAAAATAATGTGCAAACGAATCGTTTATGTCTTCGATGTGCGCTTTGCCTACGGTATACTTGTGTAAGCAAAGCGATTGTGTATTTATGATTAAAAATAAATGTTGTGAACCCCACACTGTGTCTTATTTCCAAGAAAACCAAGTTTTTTTTTTCTGTTGCCAACGACTAACTGCCTTATGCCTTATTGTGAAACGCGCTTGCTATCGCCTTCGCTTATAAAATATACCGCATCTTCATTCTTAATTTATTTAATTCTTATTTTCTTCTTTCTCAATCAATGAAGGTGCTATTACGATCGCAATCCGGAATAAGACTGCAAAGGAACTACATAAGCGACCTGCGACGACAAAGCCTTTGAAAACCGCGAAACATCAATAAAAATAATTTATTTATAGAACTTATGGGGTTGTCTACTTTAGGGAGACCAAACACATTGCTCTGACTTTCTAACAGCCGACGAGACGCGAAACCCCTGTTTGGAGACTACATTGATCCAGTATAAATTGGCCTTCGAGTTTTTAATATGAGACTTAGATTTTATTAACTCTACGTGTTGCTCTTTGAGATTAATTCGCCGCCGGCTATGTTGGGTCTAGATATACTGGTTATTTCGGGCTGTCCAGCTTTGTTCGTATTGTATTACCTACTATACTATTATAAACGGGACAGTTTGTGAGGATGGATAGATTGACTCTTTTACGCGAAAACTACTGATTTTGACAAATCTTTACCGTAATATACAGAATATAATGGAAAAGGTGCGATCATATTTTAAAAACTGATTCTGTCCTTGTAAATGAACAACTTTATGCAAAAAAAATATATATATAATAGTGGAATCACGCGGGTGGTAGCTAGTCTATAGATATTTTCAAGTGTTACGTACCCATCCTAGTCATGACTCGCATAGAGTAGACAACATAGGGAGAGTCTGTGATTTCCACGCCGATCTTGGACAGCGGAGAGCCTACAGGTCCCATGGAGAATGGGATCACGTACATTGTGCGACCTGTGGACAAAGAATACATTGGTTAGCTTAGATAAAAAGTATGGACAGTGTGGTTAGGCTGGAAGCCGATCCCGACATTCTTGCCTTAGGAAAGGGCTAGCTTAAATATTAGGCAAAACCTAAAAGTAGGTCCTACACCTCCATTTTTCTAACCAGTGTTCTATTCTATCTCTTCTGTCGTTCGAATTTCAAATCATGCAATTCAAATGCTGGTTTGACTTTGACTCCTTTAGTACAAAGAAAAAAGTAACATGCGAAAATAAACCAATGAAATATTTTAGTCTTTGTTCAGATTCCATCGACAATGCATTTACCTAGCATACCTGTCTGCTAATTACGGCAATAACCAGATTGACCGGGCGCGTGCGTCCGGGTTCGCTGTATTGATTTTGAAGGGAGTCTGAGCCAGACATACTACACACATACAACTATTTACATAGACATGATATTTCAATCAACGTATGCACGAATGCAATGTTATGAACCCATTTCAATAGCTACCCGTAACTTGGGCTACGCTGATTTTGGTAAATTCATTCGAATGTTCTTTGTTTGAAATTAGAACAAACATTCTTTTGTTTTTTTTCGGACTGTTTAGGTATGTATTTTATTTTTGTTTTTGATTTTGAAATATTGTCCATGACTTTCAATTCAAACATGGGGTCAATGCTGGGACATTGTTGTTTCTTTGTCTCATACTGGTTTGAAATTATTGGTTTTCAACATTATTACCTCAATGGTCTTCAAACGATTATCTTCCGTGTTTGATTAAGAGGTACCTATTTATTATGTCATATTGCATACTTAGCGACGTTAATAGAAGCAGAATTATTTTAAAGGTCATGTTTGTTTGAATTCTAATTATTCAGTCAACATCACAAAAAATCTTTTAAGGAACTACCTAATGCCATTCATTTGAAAAAAAAAGTTTGCATATCTTTGGTAACGTCCTTGGTGAACAAGACCTTTCTCTAATCAACATCCTGCATTATTATACAAAGGTCATCATTGCTTTTGGCAAACCAAGTTGTTTGTCCTGTCAGAGAACAAAGGACGCAACTGCTTTTCCTCTTCTTAATCAACAATTCAAAATTTGGAAAGTATTGCACCAATGAAAATTGTATGTATTTAGGAAGAACCATTCGAAATTGGAAACAATGACCAAAAAGTTTTTATGTATAATATTTATACTCGAGTCTTACCTCGCATACATCCGGGGAACCTCTCAGTAATGGCCTTGTCGTAGTCATTGGGAGCGATGTAGTTGCCAAGGGCCGACTTCTGTCCCGCGCGAGCGATGGGCACCACATCCCTCTCTTTTTGAGAGCAGATGAAGGTGCGGGATTCCACGCGGGCTACGTCCGCTGGGTCTGTGCGGGCTAGCCAGCTGGTAAAGTAAATAATGGTTCGTTAATGTGTTTGAAATGTACGGTGTCAAGTCATCGAATTGGATTTTTATTAGCTTCTTAAGGGCTTGAAACACTTTGAAGATAGATAGCGGGTTTTTTTAGGGTGTGCTGGTTTTAAGGTAGCCATTTGATTGCTTTGACCACAATTTCATATAAAACAGCTTCTATAATTTATTTGGGATTTTTTAAGGGTTTGATTTTGTAGGAGATTTTCAGAGTGCCAATTCGTAGCACCTATCCATTATTTTTTGTTCAAACACACAATAAAAGTTCACTATAATACCAGCATGACTTACCAGTTCTCATACTTATGCAGACGCTTCAATGTTCCTTGCTGCTGCATGATATGCAACAAGGCAGCTGCCTCGGCCTCAGAACCATCGCAAACGTGGACATGTTCCGGCTGGCAGAGAGCTGCACTGCGCTCTACGAAGGCACGGACCTGAGGAGTGAGAGGAACTTTAGGATATGTCTTTCTTGGTACAAAATTTATGGCGACATTCAAGGGTCTGTTCTAGGTCCTGTTTTTTTTTTGTATTTGGAACTCTGGCAAAATAATTAATCTTAACATTAAGGTTTATTCTTAGTATGAGTTTTGAGGCATTATGCAAGGGTCAGTCCTAGGTCCTGTTTAGTTTTTGTTATAAAATCTGGAGCTTCGTCATGAAAAATTTGGTATGGTTTGATTGGCATCGGGCCTAACTGTCCAGGATGCGCTGGAAGCAGGTATATTTACTTAAGTAGCAATTGACTGCAGTCTTAAGGGTATTTCTATGTGTCAACCTTGACAGGTCTAATTTTAGTCATTCATAAGAAAACGTTAGCTTGCAAAAAAATTGAAAAGTTGTATACAAGTTCTACGTCTTCTTTAATAAAAGTTGTGTTGTGTTGCATTCACATCGATCCATTCTAAGGCCTTCATTTCTAAATAAAGTATTTAAAGTGAGGTATCGATCGAATAGTTTAGAAATTGTCGTGTCGCCTTTAAATATTTAAAGTCTCAGGCCGCGGTTAGCACCGATACAATGAAGATAATTTAGGAAGTATAAAAAAGGACTTGGTGTTAGATACAAAGAATTCTGTAGGACTAATAATAAGGCATATAAGTAAAATTTTCTTCTAAACAGTTGCATGATTTAGATAATATTTAAGATATGCAATGATCAGCAGCTTAATTGCGTAAGTGAGTTCGGCAAGGCAAAGGGTTTGACCGCCATCAATCGACCAAACACATAGTCGGATATCCACATCGCGTTTTTCATCTCCATGTGATTCGTCGATTGATGGCGGTCAAACTATTTGCCTTGCCGAATTACCTTGCGCAATTAGGCTGCAGAACTATTTATTTATTTATTTAATACTTCATATGCACACACAAGTACAGAGGCGGACTTAATGCCTTAGGCATTTTGTACCAGTCGACCTTCGGGTGATGGAGAGATAAACAGTGTTAGGTGCAATATTGAAAGTTAAACGTATCAGGATTATTTAAATATATGTACATATAAGCTATAATTACAATATAATTAAACCAAAGTATATACTCAAAATAATAAACTAAATAACAAACAAAAACAACACACACAATAATAATTATTGTGGTTTTTTCCTATCATTTTCCACCAGTGAATAAAACGGCGTTCTTAAAAATGAAATATTTCCTTGTTTTGTTCATAAAATTACACATATCAATGATTGCAACTTCGGGAGAGAATGTTGGTCAAAGTTTTCCTTCATTGAATCGATATATTTTGTCTAGAAATTGATTTACCTTGGGAGTCAATGCAGCGAGTTGGGGGTTGGGGCTGGTGACCCCACGTAGAGCGGTTTGGTGGGCCGCGCGCCCGCAAGCCAGCGCCACTTGGGCATACCTGAGGATAAAAGAAAAATTACATTAGGAAAATAGGAAAAGGTATGTACTTCATGTAGGACATTGTTGCAACGGTCGCCATTTCCTATTATACCAAAATATTGAAAAACAGCTTTCGACCACGGCTCAGTCTGCATGGCATTAGTGCTTATATTTATAAATGATGCCTGTGTTATACTGATGCCCGACGACGCCAATATTGGATTTCCTATATGCCCAAATATGGAATATATTCTATTTGATCGTATTTTTAACTTCCTTCATCTGACGTCAAATAAATTGGATTAGGAAAATAAACAAATTAAATATTTGTTTGTTGTGAAAACGATTCAGTAGCTTATATAATATGCAAGTATTATATTATCTGTGGTTATACTAACAAACAAATATGCATTACTTTTCGGCTTCAAAAAACAGTTTTGTAGCTAAATATTTTATCTGACTCCTTGACTAGTTGACTCCTCTAACATAAATTGCTATGTCGAAACATTTGATAAGAAATAATTAACAATAAAATTGTTATCTATTGCGTTTGATCACCGTACAGTTGCTCCTCAGGGTAACGTTTGGAACTTTGAACCGGGCACAAAATGTCGGTCAATTAAATCAAAGGTTAGAATATTATTATCTGTGAACTCTGCTCTTGCTTCGTAAATTTTAATTAAGTGTTTAGATAAACCGGATTAATTTATGTTAGTAGGTAATCTTGCGATTGCGACACTTTTGTTCAAAGGGCGTTTATAAGGTAAATCGATAAATATATACCAATGGGTGCCAATTGCTAGAATAGAATTCCTACAATGAATCGGGTGAAGATAAATCTTTAGAAAACTTGATCTATATTAGATAGTGTACTTATATGCATACAACAGCGTATATACGGTAAATTATGTACAGCCAGGCTACCTAGAATTCTCCTACAAAGTATAGGATGAAGAAAATTCAATAGTTTTTTTTTTTTTTTTTTTTAGATTAATCTGTTTCTCAGTTTTCTTAGAACGATTTAAAATGTGAAATACTCAGTTTCTGTTCTAAATATTATAGTTGTATCCAAAGACGTAATTTGCATAAGTAATTTAGATGATTATATGTATTGTTTTTTTTTTCATTATATGCGCAAGCAGATTTCCCTGTAAGATTCAGGAAAAAAAAATATTTTGACATTTCATAACTATAATTTTGAATATGTAGGTTGCAAACACTCTAGGTAGCCTAGAATCTTGACTACATAAAGTTATTTTTAATTTTCAAAAATTCTACGAAACCCAGGCAGCAACGGAAAAGTTGAGTGTGAGAACTAACTACCTAGATACCTTTAAGTACAAGGTATCCACGTGGGAAACTCAAAGTGGATACCTTGTAATTATCTATTGACTGATAAGGCAGTCAATTGTTTTATGTATTGTGCAACCATATTTTACGGCTCGACTATGATTACAGTTGAGGAAAATGTTCGCTACGGACGCTATTGAAAAATTGTGTAGGTAATACATTTTCATCTATTATCTTAGGATATTGGCAAAAAGGATTGTTTATAAGAAGAAAGCATGCTGCGCCGACCTCTAATAAATTGGAATAAGACCAGAGAGGCAATCTGGCATAAACACCTCTAATTCCCAGACAATTTTTTGGTCCTTTTTACTGTCACTGAGCTGATATTGCGATTTGAATTAAACGAGAATATATTGGCCTTCAGAAAGATGATGACGATCTTGGATATAAGGGGGCACAAATTATTAAAGCCTGGCCTGAAAATGCCGAATGATTTTTGCCATGTGCTCCTGTCAACGATTGCCAAGCCGTATAACTATAGTAGGCCAAATCGAATCGGGCATACGATGCGAGCAAATTAGTTGCCTACGAGGAACTTGTAGTACTCGTAAATTTAACAAGACTGACAGACCTTTAACTTGTGACGTGTGCAAAGATTATTTTTTATTAAGAACACATTGACGATATAAAAAACTGAACGGTAAGACTGATTGAAGAGGTGGCTTGGTAAATTGAATCAATTTGAAACAATGCTGTTGTGATGAAATACGAATCGCTACTGGAAGTACTGTGTACCGATGACGGTTTTTTTTTAAAACATTGGTTTTTCTGAATAAACGTCATTTCAATAGGAGTCACACTATTGACTATTCCCAAAGGGATTTTGGGGCGTCCGTCAAGGAGCTGTCCTAGGGCCTGTATTTTTTGTATTTAGAATTTTGGGGATAGATTGGGATATGTTCTTCAACGAAATTTGAGGCATCTCTCAAGGGTCTGTACTAAGTCCTGTTTTCTTAACGTAACCGGGCGAACTTATTTAGGTAGGCATATAGGTATCTCTAATATAGTTTATACTCTGAAATTTTTAAAACATCGGCCTTTCCGAATAAGTGTAACTTCATTACGAGCAACACTTTCGCTAATTGGCAACCGAGGAGAATTTCCTATTCTTGAGAGTATTATCGATAAACTTGCCACATATACAATGATGGAGTTTTTCCGATGTGTTGTGGGAAGAGGAAAGTATCCAATAATTGCCTTTCTAAAAATGACTTATATGACTTATACTGAAGGTGAACTGAAATTGATTTGAAGGTAATTTTCTTATGATATTTTTGTTATTAAAAGTAAAAGTCTGGAGGTCTGGGAGACAGTTTTGAAATCTATATAAAACGTTAAAATACGGGCTTTTTGGAAAGAAATTAATATTAAAATAGTAAGTCATAATTTGAAAAAACAAATCTAATGGAAAATCATTGTTAGAACTGACTTTGAATCCTCCCCCAAGCTTTTTGGCTTTGAATATTTACAAATAAATATTGAGAAAAGGAAACTAGTAGAAGGAAAATAAATCTAAGTAAGATGTTAGAAAACAAAGGATTCAAGAATTATGAAAAAGGGTTTACTACAAAACATACAAACATAAATTATGTGCAATATTTTGAACAAGAAAAAGAACAAAGACAAAAATAGAAGCAAAATTAACAAAATACTCACTGGTTGGTCTTCCTCACGTAATCTTCAGGAATAGCGTTGAAGTGCAACATTTTAAATGCGAATTAAATAAAACTAAATAACAATAAAACGAATTAATACTTTAAAATATAAGTTAAAATAAACGCGAGCTAAATTTTATCAAAATTACTGAAACTGAACAGGAATATCAGCCACCTATAATATGCTATAGTGTTAAATCTGTCACCCATTTAATAGGTACTGTGCGTGTTAGAGCTTCAGAAACGATGTGGTAACAAAATCGTGCGCGCACGCTTTATACTGGAGGAGTGTGCGCACGGCGGCCTGTGATTGGTCGAGAGCGCGGGTGTGTCGTGACGTGTGCACGCGTAACGCTTGCAAGATCTTGTTTTTCTACTTTAATCGGTTTGTTTTTGTAATGTTGATAATATTTGTGTGCTTTTGAAAATATTGTCGTGTTTTAGATGATTGCTGATTGGCCACTATTGATCGTGACTTCGTTATTATTTTATCTTTTGTGATTGTGATTTTAACCGGCATCAAAATTAGAAAAGATGCCAATTGAATTTAAAAATATTACGAACTATTCCACGGCACACAATATTTTTCAAAGGTACACGAAACTTCCTGCGATAGAATAAATTATTTTCCTATTTATATGTGTGCAATGCACTCTATGTAGGCCAAACCAAAAACAATCTCCATTGGCTATGTAGGCAAGATGGAAGCCTTATTGCATCAGCTAATCATGAGAGACGCTATATCGGGAACTTTTTAATCAAAGTCATCGTTGCTAGCAGGCTGAATAGATAATAGTTGGAGGCCGTTCATACATCTAAAAATTCTTTCCCGCCAATTTTTATGTCAGAACATTTTTAATTTGTTCTTTTTTTTCTAACATTTTTTTAAGACGCTTTGCTTTTTAGACTTTATTAGTTGTGGCCAGGATTGTTTTTTCTTTTTAATATCTTTGATCGTAAAAAAGGAAGATTTTTGATTTGACCTAGCCGTAAAGCCATTTGGTAAAGCCAAGTTGTTTATGTTTGTAATGGAAGGCGTGTATTGCGTCAGCAAGTTGTAAAGCTCAAGGTGAGTTTCGTCAGTTTCGTCATCGGAGGTGTGTACGGCTGTACGTACTGATTGCAGTTCAAAATACCTCTGTATTTTGTTTGACGGTGTTTATGATTCTATGGTTTTATGAATGTAGATAATAAATAAATCTAGTTTTCCTTATTATACTGAAACAAAGTTTGATGGCATTTTTTTTTTTGGGTATGGTTCCTGTCAAATAAGTGAAGCCCATGGAGAATTGTAAGGAACGGGAAACAAAATATTGTTTGAAAATAACTTTATCAGCTTTCTTCTGTTATCTTAGCACCTGATTCAGACCGATAAATTAACTGTTAACTAACTTAGTAGATACCTAATTTATTCACTAAGCGAATACCTATGGCTTCGGATATCGTGAAACAGACCCTCGCGGTATCTAACCTAACTGTTATGAATGTGCTTTACGTATTTATATTTTGCACCAGTCAACAATAAGTCATGATATCTAATTTTCAATCTGAATTCGCTGAATAGATCGTTGTTATATGACGTAAATGAAATTGTTGTCAATGAACGAAAGACGCAAATATTTTACCAGTCCCCAGATGGGCACATGTGTAAGGTAGAGTACATTCACACTGACGCTCTTTTTTTTAAAACCAGACATTTAATGTTCCATCTGTGGATGGTTGACCTTGGCCGTCCGAGAACCATAAAGAAAATACTTGTGTCTGGCACTAGCCATGTTGCTCAACTTTAGGAGTCAAACTACAAGTCATCTTTTTAAAGAATATCCTTAAAAGGTCTACCGGAATCTCATGGCAAATGGAACAATCAAAATTTGTAGTGTGCAAACGATCTTGCTACTGTTTAATTTTTATTTATGCCTTTAGTATTAAAAGGTATGTGTATGAAGATAATAAGATATAAGATTTTTTATACCATGAGATTTCGATTTGATTTTGATTTGATTTTCTTAGATGGATGATCCTTCTTGGCTGTCTTACTCCTTGCGTTTCTAACATAAAAACAACGACTATCATTCCAATATGAAATTAGATTGATCTTCCCAAATCATAGACTATCCTTGCGTTTCTTTCTTTTTGGGAAAAACCTGCCACACTTTTCCCGACCACTGCAACTCGTACAAATGAACAGAAACAACAGTGAAAAACAACAGAAAAGTGTCGAGGCAATGAAGCTCGAAGAACCTCAACTGTCTTGGATACCGCAACAATATTAATCAGAAAATAAAGCTACCATTTTTGGTGAGTAATTATTCGTCTTTTCCAATGATTGAAGACAAAAACGTAAATTACCGATTTCATTCTCTTCCCGTTAAAGTTTGACGTCACCAATTGAATGTTTTTCTGCTCAATTAAACTAATTTGTTTACGAATGTCATCGAAGTGGCGATTTACAATGTATTTTGGTTCACGTCAACAATTCATCATAATATTATGGTCATTTGTTAGTGTTTTGTTCTAATTATATGCTTGTAAAGTGAGGTCCGTAATGGTCGGTAATCACCTAGTCACCGACTGTTATTGTTTTGTTATTATATTTAAAAAAAGGGTATTTTATTAATGAACGCTCGATTGTTATGGTAAGTTTTTTAATGAGTTCATTATCATTAATTTTGAAGTGAATTCTGTCTATTATGTTTGTTTATTTTGTCCATACTTAAATTATATTCTTAACTATCCAAACAATACCTACTAAGTACCTCACTCATTTGTGTAGGTAGGTCATTAGGTATTTATCTTTGCTTTAAAATTAACTGATGGATAGCCTTTAATTATAAAAAAAATCAAACCGACTTCCAAACCAAAACACTTCAAAGCGAAAAATAACTTTCTTTTCCGAAGTCGGTGTCTTTTGTACCCATTGTTTTCCGTTATTCGACACCGACTTCGGAAAAGAAAGTTATTTTTCGCTTTGAAGTGTTTTGGTTTGGAAGTCGGTTTGATTTTTTGTTAAAAAGTTTTTTATTTTCCTCCTTTTAGTTTTGGAAGGTACCTCCAATTAACATGAAAATCATTTATAGCCAAAGTATATCTTATGATGATTCCAATAAGCCCAAACACGACTAGGATACATTGTTTTATTTCGGATTTCCAGTGGCCATTGTGGTCTTCTTCATCAGTTCCACTTCACCAAATGATACTTTCTGAGTGCAAATGTTTGCATTATTGATGAAAATACCAAAATCGCTATATGTATGCCTATAATATTTGAGGAGTTTCCTCGATTTCTCTAGGATCCCAACATCAGATCCTGGTTTCCTTATCATGGTACCACCCTTGGGATATCTCCTTTCCAACAAAAAAATAATCATCAAAATCGGTTCATAATCGACGAAGTTATCCGCGAACACACATAAAAAAAAAATATATATACGGTCGAATTGAGAAACCTCCTCCTTTTTGGGAAGTCGGTTAAAAATAAAATACCTTGTAATAATTTTTCAAAAATGCACGAAACTATCCCCGTATAATATTCCCGTAACTAAAATAAGTGAACTAAATACCATTGAAATGAATTTTCCAGCACACAAATGCAACGTTCGTATTTCAACGAACTTTCCGTTTCAACATCTGTCGTGTTTCCAGCTTATTTTCCAGGAATCTACGTTGCCTCTGAATAACTGAATTTTCCTGAAACTCGCTACTGCACAAAGTGAAATACAGCGCTACGCTACTGAAAATTAAAAGCAAATAAAATAAGCGCTCTCGGCTAAACTAGACTTTTAGTCATAATTATTTTGATGCATATAAAAGAATGAAGTAGGTATAATACTCACAACGGATCTTTGTGTGTCTGAAGTTAGTTCTGTCAACTATTGCGCAAGAAACAGTTTAACTGCATAGAGTAAGCGAGATAGGATGATGCGACAAACATAAGCAAGTGAAAGAGACAGTTATACAATGCTATCTTCACTTTAAATATTGACACAAAAATTGCTACTGCGCACGCTCTTGCAGCCAATTCAGGCATACAAAGATCCGTTGTGAGTATTATAACATAATACGGACAAACAACGGTGGTCAAAATATTTATTTCGGTCCGAAATGAAAATCGATTTGCTATGAAATGAAATAAAAATCAAGCTAGGCGGATAATCATCCCATGTAAAGGGATGATTTTCTATTGATACAACACCCAAAACGTCCATCTGCCACAAATCGGGAAGAAATAGTCTGTTAGTACCTAAAGACTATCGATAACTAAAAAAAACAAATTAAAATTTACGAGATTTTAATTGTTATTTTTTTATTATTTTATTCCCTAAGGCCATTAAATCCGCCTATGTACCTATATGAAGGATTATTAAATAAATCATCCACAAATCCCATACTAGTTACTAATAAGCAATTAAACAGTCAGTTTACAAACAAAATTGTTGAATCTAACGATAAGTCTGATGCAAGTCCGGAGTTAGTACCTACATTCTACTACATACGTGACTCTGATAGGCCATAAGTTCACACAGATAAGCTGCAAATAAACTACAGTCTTTTAGTTTACAGTTTACATCAGTTTTTTTGTGTATTTGTGACGTAAAAACACAAGTCATATGACAAGCCATGTGAATTTGTGATAAAAAAGATGGGTGCAAAGCGGGCGCCATATTGGATACCATGTTTTTTGTTTATGGTCAAGTTAGGTCAAAGCCATAGATACAATAGGCACTTTTTCTTTGTACTCTTATTATCTCTGAGTATAGGACACGCCCTCAAGACTGGCTAGAGATAAATCTGCGCGGGAAGGCGCTAGGCGCGGTGAAAATACGCGCGCACTTTTCCCAACGAAAAGTTTTACTTGCATTGATGCTGTACTATTAAATGCGCGCGAAATTGCGCCATGGTTATTCCGGCCAGTTTATTTGAAGCCATAAAGCTAAGTAATCATATAATCTTAAAAACTGGCTGTCTAGAATCACGATAATATAATAAAGATTTTGACATATGCTACTTTTTATATGTTTCTTTAGTATAAAACACTTTTCATGCGGACAGAAGTTGTTAGTGTAAGTATTTATTTTCAGCAGTACCTATCTGCAGTGCCTCTTTTATTTATACAGATGTAGTTGCGATGCGATGGTAAATTCCTGGAAGGGCGGCGTGGGAGTAAAATCAATAACAGCAAAGGGTATGAGATGAACTGCGTAGTGAGTTGTTATGCCGTAGATATTAATATATCTGGCATTTGAAAGATTTGAAATGTGCTGTGATTTATAATGTTAGTTGGTCTACGTCGGGATTTCTTTCCAGGTTTAAAACACTTTGAAGCGTTTTTAGGTTGTTTTTGCAACTTTTTGCCTACGTTCAAAATGTGCGGCATCTTAGCTATATGTTAAAAGGGTAAAATTTTGTTTGTTCTTATCTTTTAAAAAACTGAAATTACAGAACATTACATTAATTACATTACATTTAAAGAATATTATAACTATTAAATGTCTGTAGTTTCTTCTAATAATCGTGACAATCTAAGAAGTCCGATTACGTTTTTCTCATACGGTATTACATGCTTGATAACTCTGTACGTAAAAATCAAATTCATAATCCTAATTAATTACTAAGTAGATATCTATACTCTATAATAACTAATATCATTCGTTAGGATCAAGTTTAATTATTATGTATTATTAAAGCTGTCAAATTCGACATCTTGGATTTTCATTTGTCACGACCATTTTCAAGTGGTGAAGAGCGCTGTTATTGGAAAATTTCATGTTCAAAATGTGCAGCATTACCCCTCGATATCTAAGTATTTTATTTTATTTATTAGGAAAAACAAACGGTTACACATTACAGTATAAATAAAAAAAATAAACAAAACAGTATCATCACCATCCCACGATAGGACACGGGACCAAAGTCGCGGGACAAAGCTAGTTTTGAATAAATTAATGTTGGTTTCTTCTTATACCTACCTACATAACTAGACTAATCGTGAGCTGGCAATATCGAAGAATAAGCATAATAATTATCATTAGTGTACACGTGTCTCTCTTGATTGGTCACCTTTGTTTAAAACTGAGGGTGTGTCAGTACAAAGTCCATAGGTAGATACCGAGATGTAAACAAAGATTACTTTAGTACATAAATCTTTGAATTCTTTAAATTCTTAATAAGCCTTTTATCTATTTATATCTTTTTGCTTTTGTGTTACCAAGCTGGCAATTAATTAGGTAGCATTTTTTTACCGATTTCAAATAAAGGAAGTACGAAAGTACTTATCTATTCGATAAGTATGTATGTAATATTCTTGGAATTGCACAATATTCACATAGAAGCTCTATGTGGGCTTCTTCTAAACATGTGTGCCAATTTTCAAAAATGTATGTACCCTATGTATGTTTGTTTATATGTATGTAAAACTTTTCCACGCATTTCTCCGAAACTAGTAATCGGACCGTGCTAATTCTTTTTTTTATTAATCTAGGAAATAGTGTAAGTTTCATCAAAATCGGTTCAGCAGTTTACAAGATATGGCACATGCAACTGAACGCCTTAGCGACCAACAGCACGAATGTGTAAATTGACTTATTATCGGTATTTTGTCAATCCTTTAGGTATTATAGATCTTGCTCACTCTAGTGATTGCGTACCAACCAAAAATAAAAAGAGAAAGATAAAACACAAAAAATAAACCGACTTTAAAAGCAAAACATATAAAGTGCTAAATAACTTACCGTTTCGGAAGTCGGTGTCGCAAAACTATAAAAGAGGTACCAAAAAAAGATTTTATTTTTCTCTTTTTAGTATTGGTGTCGGATGCCCGCAACCCTGACCTTGTACCTTGTACCTTACGTACAGGGTAGCGTAGGTAGGGTAGGGTAGGGTAGGTAGTGTAGGGTAGGGTAGGTAAGATAGGGTAGGGTAGTGTAGGTAGGGTAGGAAGTGTAGTGTAGGTAGGGTAGTGTAGGTAGGGTAGTGTAGGTAGGGTAGTGTAGGTAGGGTATTGTAGGTAGGGTAGTGTAGGTAGGGTAGTGTAGGTAAGGTAGTGTATGTAGGGTAGTATATGTAGGGTAGGTTAGGTAGGGGTATATGTTTTTACAGGTCATTGTTTAACATATCGGGAGGACTTCAACGCTACGTCTTTCGGTACGCGGTCGTCACCACTCCAGAACTTTTCGGCCCCATCGATCATCCGTTCTGCGAGCAATGTGCTCTGCCGTCTGCCACTTTAGTTTGGCAATTTTTCGGGCTATGTCAGTAACCCTTTTTACCATAAGTACTAATTTAATTACCTAACTAATTACAGATACTTAATACAAAATATTAGTGAATTAGCCTAATTAACTAATATACGACGTGTAAGATGTGGGCTATGATCAGCCAATGGCTTAATAGCCACGAGCCTCAACCAACACCTTTGGAGGCTCTCATTAGGCAGCGGCATCAAGGCCTTGACTCAGAAAGCGGTTCTTCTGGAAGTTCTGGACACGGTTCATATTGTTAGGAGGTCCGTCTCTCTCTGGAGCCTTGCTCTTAAACCTTGTTCAGGATACCCACCTACATTTTTAACCTATGTGTATATTTTAATGAATAAATGAAAATTAATTATAAAAACAACACATTAGCCATAAATGTCAATTATTCTTCTATAAATTATTTGAACCGGCCAGAATACCTAATATCACTAACTGGACTTGTTATTATTAATACAATCAAGTTTTTTTAATAAATTCATACAGTCACACCACACTACCCATCGACTAGCAGATTTTGATCAAATGTCGTAAAAAACGTTTTGAAGTCAAGCGAGTATTTTTTGGTATTGATTCTAGTCAACACTGAAAAACAATAACCGAATAAGTTTTGTAACTTTTTTGAGCAAACTTTAATAAAATAATACAAAACTAATTAGCAAATTCAAAACTTTGTTTTATTGCTAGTAAGACAAAGTTCGCTGGTCCCAATTCGTAACCACCAACAACTTTTCTTATTTCTTTTTTTCAGTGTGATGTATGGCTTCTACTTACTTTTGAATAAAGTTTATCCAAGAAAGTGTTGTCAAAAGGTCATATCCGTTCTGTGGGGTAATTGTGTAATATATCTAAAAAACATTTTAACAAAAAAATACTACGGACTTCCAATTAAGAAAACTACAAATTGAAAAATAACTTTATTTTTGGAAGTCGGTGTCTTTGGTAGGTACCAATTTTTTGAGTTATGGGCACCGACTGCCGAAAATAAAGTTATTTTCACTTTGTAGTTTACTTAATTGGAAGTCCGTAGTATTTTTTGTGAGTATGTTTTTTATTTTTTTTCTCTTTTTAGTTGTGTTTACCTAATGGGCAAGTAGTTTAGTAAGGTAGGCACCTATAACGCCAGAATAGATAACCCGAATATCATGAATCTGAACATAACCGGTGAAATAATCGTGTACCAACGTGAACTGTACACATCTGCGTACCCCCTTAGAGCGTACTGGCGTGATGTTATGTTATGAAATGGTATAAACAATAAACAGACATGCGATTGCAGCAGTTCCGAGAGATTGGCCGTTAATTATTAAAGAGTTCTGTTGTATATCTCCGAAGTTCTTCATCAGATTTTCACCAAATTAAAAAGTGACCAATTTCGAAATCTACTCTTTCAACGAAAAAAAGTTTTTTTTTTTTTGACAGATGCATACAAGTCATCTACATCTGTCCCTTACACACAAAATAACCACTCAAAATAACCTTGCTCTAAGAGCTTATGGTCACCCCCCAGGTCACCAACATGAAGTTGAGGTAAATTTATCTGATGTCAGAAAACGCGCTATTTTTTTTTTTTTTTTTTCCTTCTTTGGCAACTGAGCCGATGCCGACTATTCTGCCAGTGTCATGTAGAGACGACAGCACAATGACGCGAGCCGTCGAAGACAGCACGGTGAGTCGAGCCGTCGAACTTTGTTTATTCTTCCAGTGTCATGTAGAGGCGACAGCGCGGTGAGATGAGCCGACGAACTTTGTGGTAGTTAACAAAGATAGACATTGATAAAAAAAAAAAAAAAAAAAAGTAACTACATTTTGATGCCATTGTCAATTATAAATTTTGAAAGGAGTTTGATAACTTTAGGAGAGAAATTTGCTAAAAGGGAATGGAAGTTGATAGGGAGGGGGATTTTAATGTTGGGAAGCATATGGTACAAGTCAAAGGAGTGGGAATACGAAGGACATGAAAAAAAGATATGGTCTAATGTACCATCATCAAGGCCGCACTCACACAAGGAAGAGTCACGAACACGGATCTTATTTAGGAATACTGGACTACAGCAGTGACCGAGTCTCAGCCTACACAAGGATGAAACAGCTCTTCTAGACATTTTAGGGCATTTGAAAAACCAAGGTTTCCGCTGGATGTCAGGTTGAATGTTGGCATAATATGCCCCTTTGAGTTTCGAGCTTGCTTGCCACTCCGCTGACCACGAGCTGAATAATTTAAGTTTGGTGTCTGAGCGCAAGTCGTAACTATGAAGCAGATAGTGTTTTCTATCCACAGGTTTGGATGTAGCAAATTTTGCCAGAGAGTCAGCACACTCGTTGCCACATATACCCGAATGGCTGGGAACCCAAACTATTTCAATGTTTAAACCTTTGTTGTGACAAGAGAAGAGTAAATTACGTATATCTACAATAATCTTGCTGTGAATTTTAGATTTTAATTGATTTTGTCCTAGAGCCTGGATGCTACTATGCGAATCTGAAAAAATAACCGAATTTTGGATATTGTGCGATAATATAAAATTGATGGCTTCTAGGATACCGATGCATTCCCCTGTAAAAACTGAAGATTCTGGCGGACATTGGAATAAAAGAGCTATTTTAGAGTTCTGGAAGTATGTTGAAACACCTGTACACCCCGTTGATGATAATTTAGATGCATCCGTATAGAACAAATTCCAACCCTTCCAGTATCTCTGAATAGCCCGAGCAAACTCTGCTTTTACGTCCTGGGAGTTTTTAGTGATACCAAGGCCCAAGACGATCTTTGGCTTGAAATGGACCACCTCATATGGGGAAGCAAATACTGGAAGAGAAGGGTATTGACAAACAGGCGAAGAGAGTTGTTTAAGCTCCCTGTACCTATTCATCAATGGAATACATTTATTATTCCAGTAAGAAGAGACATTAAAAGAAAGGTTGATTTGCTCCAAAATGGGAAGTAAGGGATGGGATGAGAGGGAGAAAACTTTTGACAAGAAACGATCTGCTAAGTATTGTCTACGAAGGGTAAGGGGAGGATCTGCACATTCAACCTGGAGAGCGTTAATGGGGGAAGATTTCATGGCGCCAATAACTATTCTAAGGCATTTGGCCTGGACTGCATCGAATTTACGTAGGGCTTCTTTATTACATGGCTCAATTAAGTAGCTACAGTAATCCAACACGCTTCTAACCAGAGCATTGTATACCAGTTTTAAGGTGTATGGGTGAGCCCCCCACCAGACACCTGCCAGAGCCTTAAGAATCGAAACTGAGCGCTCACATTTTTTAACTGTATTATTAATGTGGTCCACACCTGACAATTTAGAATCCAGGATAACTCCCAGAAACCTAGCCTGTTCTTTGACTGGTATAAATTGGCCATCTATATTAATGTCAAGTTGAGGGATAATACGTCTGCGAGTAAACACAACTGATGTACTTTTTGGAGCACTTAAAGATAACCCATGATCTAACAGCCATTGGTTTAATGAGGACAAAGAAACATTCATAGATTGAGCAGCATCCACGATGGAATTGCCACAGACCAATAACGCAATATCATCAGCATACTGAAGGATTTTACAATTAAGATTTAAACAGGAAGGTAGATTGCAGGTATAAATATTGTATAAAGGGGGACTAAGAACGGATCCCTGAGGAAGGCCCCGCCAAGCTAATCTTGATGCAGACTCCTCCCCAGGAATTCTTAATTTAAGACTACGGTCTAAAAAGATATTTGATATGGTCTGACGAATTTTAGGCGGGATTCCCAGCTCTTTCATTTTCTGCCCAAGAACAGGGATGAGGACAGAATCATATGCAGCTGAAATGTCTAAGAAAACGGCTACCACAGACTCATTCCTACTAAGGGCCAACCGGATCTCTGATGTGAGGGTACCCACACTATCAGCTGTACCCAGACTTTTCCTAAAGCCAAATTGAGATGTTGGTAGCAATTTCCTGCTCTCCACAAACCATTCCAGACGGTTTTTAATAAGGTGTTCCAAGAGTTTAATGAGTATGGACGATAGAGCAATTGGTCTGTAGGAACAATGATCACTAGGATCTTTACCAGGTTTTAATATTGGAATAATAATTTGAACCTTCCAATCAGGAGGAATATATCCAGAGGAAAAGCAGTAATTGGCCAAGTCCAGGTAATACTGGTGGGTCTTATCTCCAGCTTTGGTTATGAAGGAATATGGGAATCCATCCACCCCAGGGGCAGAGTCCCTTACATGGGCAAGGACAGATTTAAGTTCCTCCAATGTAAATGGTCTGTCCAAAGGATCATCTGATGCTGTTTGGTGCTTCATTGAGACACATTCATATTTACCAGGAACATAAGCTGGGGCTAATTTAGAAAAAAACTGGTGACTAAGCTCATCAGACATTATGCTCCCAGAGGGAGGCCTCAAATTATTCCTAAAGGATTTCAACCTACGCCATACTACTGAAACTGGAGTGGATGGACTCAGTGAATCACAATACCTACGCCAACTATCTCTTTTTTTTTTCTTAAGTAATTTTCTGGACTTAGCCAATATATGCTGAAAAGCTATGATGTTCTCCAGGTTCATATTTAAGTTAAAATTCATTTCAGCCTCATTCCTAGCTTTGATCACAGCAGAACATTCCCTATCCCACCATGGCGGAGATGGGATTTTGCCCTTTGGCAGTTTTTTGGCAGGGAAGCAATCATCTGCTGTAGCAGATATTATGTTGGAGAATGACAAAAAGCATTCCTGAGCATTTTCATCATTAATAGAAGGAAGAGAGGAGACGCGCAAATCTATAATTTTTGAGTAAAGGTCCCAATCAACTGAGTTTAGTTGATATTTTAAAAGAGGAGCACAGATTCTATCAGGGATAATTTTGGAAGGTATTTCCACCATGATGGGATAGTGATCACTCCCATAGGTCATATTCAAGCGACTCCAATTAAAAAGGCTGGCTATATTAGATGAACAAAATGTCAAATCAACACAACTGTTATTTTGCCCAGGCACAGCCCGACGTGTGGCAGACCCATCATTTATCACACATAAATTAAGTTCATCTAATATATCCACTAAGCCTATACCAAAATTGTCACAGGTTTCTGACCCCCATCTATAGTGGTGACCATTAAAATCACCCATGACAAGTAATGGACCTTGTACATTACTTAACAAACTTTTTATGATATCAAGATCATCAATTTGTGGGTATGCAATATAAAAACTAAAAACAATTATATCCTCAGCCTTAACAGCAACAACATTGATGTTGTCACCTACAAAGGGTAGAGGAATTGGGGTGAATGATACTTTGTTATTGATGAACAAAGCACATCCCCCATATCCATCTGATCTATCATGTCGAACACCATTGAAACATGGGATTCTGAAATTACTTTCAGAACGAAGCCATGTCTCAGCAATGCTGCAGATTGATGGTTTGAATTTATTAATGAGGAAAAGTAAATCATGTTTCCTGGGAGTAATACTCCTGACGTTCCACTGAAGAAGGTGAAGGGGGAGCATTGTGAATATAATTCATTATAGATGTCAATTTGTTGGCAACGTGGTCAGGTAGTGAATGAGCAGGGTTTGCTAATATAGCCATTAGCATACTGGATATAATATTTAAAATACTTTCTGAAGAAATAGGACTGTTAGTACTTGCCCGAGGGTAAGCACCACCATTTTGGACAGGAGTGAATGAATAATCTTGAATAAGGGCTTGGTGAGCTTGCTTATCATAACTAGGTGACAGGGGCGCATGGGATTTTGGTTTGATTAATACAGTTTTGCGGTGTGATTTTGGAGTTTGGGGACTTGATCTGGGGAACAGAAGAGGACTGGCTATAGGTTTGGTTTTTGGAGATGATCTAATTACTTCAGCATACGATCTTGAAACTTGTGGGAATACCTGACTTGCTTCTGCATAAGAGATTGATTTCTCAGCCATCAGTGCTTTTATTCCTTTTTGCCGACCCAACTCCGGGCAAGACTTGTCGGTGGCATAGTGACTTCCAGAGCAGGAAACACAAAAGCCAAATTCAGTGGGGACTTGGCAGCCATCACCTAGGTGGTCTTCACCACATTTAAAACAGCGTGGTTGTGAGCGACATACAGTGCGTGTGTGACCAAAACGACAACAGTTGAAACATTGAATAGTTGGGTACATATACTTTTCAACTGGGAGAGTAGAGTAGAAGCAATATACACGATTTGGCAAAACTTGGCCATCAAAGGTAAGAATAACGGTTTGAGTGGGCTTCCACTCAGTAACGCCCGGAGAACTCACCTTTCGGTTCATTCTCCTGGCCTTAATTACTGGACCGCATCCAGTGGGAACCCTGATATTTTCAATGACCTCTTCCTCTGTCCACTCGATAGGTACGTCTCTGACGAGACCCATGCGCGTAACGTTATATATAGGGATAGAAGTAATGTATCCATGGGATGTCAGTATTGGGCTTATTAGAAAACTGTTTGCATCCAGGTGAGTCTTAAAACTTACTGCGAGTCTATTTCGCCCCAAACGTTTCAAGCTTCCGAGAATAACATTAGCAAAGTTATTATTTGTGAGGAACATACCAAACTTAACAGGATGTAGAACAGTGCCAGAGGTCTGTCCATCTTTTAAGGACACGTGAACTACATATGGTGCGTTATCTCTCGAGTTGTATGTGTGTCTGCCTATCGTATGCTTGGATTGTTTCGGAGGATTGATAGGAGTAGCGGGGGGCGAGCATGCGGGTCTTTTTCTTTGCGCAGATTCAGAGTCCATAGCGTTATCAATTTTGTCATCGGGGAGAGTAATGGTTAGAATCGGACTGTAATCAAAGGGATCGGGAGGGTCAGGGGGTTTCTTGTTATCCATGACGGATACCGGTTGAAAAAATTAAATCTATTAAAGAAATAGATTCATACAAACCCTGGATGTTAGAACACAAACACCAAGAAAAATCTTGTTTGAAATTCACACTAATAAAAACACTTAACTCAAGAAAACTCGTAATACCAATAAAACTAACTGCTAACCCAACAACACTACCAAAGAAAGACTAAAATTATCAACTCTATAGTGAAAAACTCTTAAAATCAAAATAAGACTAAAAAAATTTTGCCGCCATAAGTTGACTTGACAATGACATCTCCTTCTTCAAACGCGCTATGACGGGTGCCTGTGCTGTGCGTCTAGTGCTGTCACCTGTTGCACGTCATTTCAGAAAAATCTCTTTGTCATAATTATAGTATCTAAAAAAAAAAAAACTTTTTTTCGTTGAAAGAGTATGTTTCGAAATTAGTCACTTTTTAATTTGGTGAAGATCTGATGAAGAACTTCGGAGATATACAACAGAACTCTTTAATAATTAACGGCCAATCTCTCGGAACTGCTGCAATCGCATGTCTGTTTATTGTTTATACCATTTCAAAACATAACATCACGCCAGTACGCTCTAAAGGGGTACGCAGATGTGTACAGTTCACGTTGGTACACGTTTATTTCACCGGTTATGTTAAGTTTCATGATATTCGGGTAATCTATTCTGGCATTATAGGTACCTAACTTTCTAAACTACTTGCCTATTAGGTAGGTACAACTAAAAAGAGAAAAAAAAAAAAAAATCTTTCTAAAAAACAATACTACGGACTTCCAATTAAGAAAACTAATTGAAAAATAACTTTATTTTCGGCAGTCGGTGTCTTTGGTAGGTACCAATTTTTTGAGTTATGGACACCGACTAAGAGCTTATGGTCACCCTCCTAAGGTACGTTACTACGTTTTCCAAGTTGAGTACCTCTTGCGAAAGTGGCAACTATTGCCAACTGATGGCGTCAATTTGCCTGAGCCCACATACAACACAGTATTCATTAAATTTTACTTAGCGAGGTAGACGAATTTTTAAACATAATTGTGAAACAATGGATTATGAAATTACTTAATTTTTTATAGAAAGTTTAATACGCATCATCCACATTCCTTTTATCTGCAGTTATTTGTGTAATGCCTACAGAAATAACAATATGATGATAAAACACCAGTCATATGGCAAGCCATGTGAAATTGTGATAAAAAAGATGGTTGCAAAGCGGGCGCCATTATTTGATACCTACCAAGTTTTTTGTTTTTTCTTTACATTATACATCAGGTCATAACCATAGATAAGCTAGTCACGTATTTTTGTAGAAAGTGTAATACGCATCATCGTCATTTCTTTATCCCCAGTTATTTAGGGCTAGCACTGCATAGGGTCTAGACCAGTGGCGTAGCAAGTCATAAAGGGGCCAAGAAATATTTAAACGGGGCCCCCGTTTAAATATTTCTTGGGGGCCCTTTTTACGGTTTACTAATGATAAGCATAAAATATATTCCAATAATTTACATTGGCATAACGAAATGCAGCATAATGGACATTACGCATAAGACAAGCGAAGTCGTGGGCCTGTAAAAACTTTTCCATGAAACCGTCCCCCGACTGTAATGAAAAGATTGGCTTTCAGTCATTTGGTTTGTTTTTATATACTTAAAATAAAAAAAAAACAAAATAAAAATTATTTCATACCTTTTAGTGATAAAACTATATTTTTGCAAAGGCACACATTTTTTATAAGTTTTTCTATGATATATATATAATGGTACCTGCTGTTATATTTATTTAAATTCTTTTGTAATGTTATATTTATTAGTGAACGAATGCATGAATACTACTGTTATATATTTTTATTATGTACTAAAGCAAGCTCTAGACGATGATAATATATGTAGACAAATGTTTTGTGTACAAGAAAGAATTTATTTATTTATTTAAAACTTCATGCAACATACAGGTACATAGGCGGACTTAATGCCTGAGGACATCGATAAAGGCGGACTTAATGCCAGAAGACATCGGAACGGACATCGATAGTCACTATTTTTTTTTCATCCAGCATATATTTTATTGAGTACATATTTATTTATGACCACTCCTACCAATTAAATATAGGATGAAAACAGTGTTATTATAACTCTAGCAATTCTAAGTAAACATAGATAATTATGACAAGACATTTCCTATTTAGTCCAAGTTATTGCTCATAGGGCTAAGTCCAGTTTGTCAGTCTAGATTCTAGATCCAACTATATACTTATAAATATCTTATTGTTTGTACTGTGGATATCACAAAATGAAGTACAGTACTTAGTAGTGGATTATTGCACTTTAGACTTTGTTAAAACCTTGTATTTGTAAACTAATTAACACTAATTGGCATCTAAATAATATGTCGCGTACATGGAATAGGTATCTACATATGTATAAAGTTGTAAAGTACTCGTATAATAATGTGAACAATAATAATGAATATCTCAATCAAAATTTTAGGTAGTAATTATAGTAATAACTTCATACTTAATATACGGGCATCCAACGCGAAGAAAGACAATTTGGTTCAAATAAATTGCACTAGATGGCGTGATAAGCTTCATTTTGATATTCAGTTTTGATTTTCTAGAGACGATCATAACAAATGTATGGTCTTGTTTAATTAATTCTCCTAAGCACAAAATTAAGGATTATTAGGTTCTTAATTCACATTTCAAAAACTATTTGTATATATCATTTAAAATTTATTCCAATAGATGCCGTGGTTTTTAATTTCTGAGGCACCCACTTGATTTTTAAATTTGTTTTGTAACATAAGTTGGTACAATCAAACTGTAAAAACGTGCAAAAATACTAAAAAACAAATCGTCGCTGTATTTAAAAAAAAAGTATTCACGAAACGAGTAAACCTACAAGTCGCTGCTACCATCTATATCTGTAGAAAGGAACCGAACGCGATCATGTTCTTAGAAAAATAATCAGTTTAATCAGGTTAAAAACTCTAGTTACGTCGGCTCGGTTTATTAGCTGTATGCTAATATTATATTATCTGTGCTACGAGTATTTATTGTGAAACCCTTACTTTAGACTAAGGCTAGTCATTAATTATGTTTTTAACGGCAATACTGTTTTATTGCGTTTGTATGCAAACTATCATTGTTTTCCTTGAGTAATTTATTCTGACCTTGAACAGGTCATTAGGTCTGCACTTGGCCTAATACTTCATTATTTCTAAGAGGACAATACCTACATATACCTGTAGCTTCCGTGTGTAAGTAGCTTGCATGCCATTGTGCCAGTATAACACTCACAGTGTATCTTTGTGTCAATGTTGAAGGTGAAGATAGCTTTGTATAACTGCCTCTTTCACTCGCTTACGTTTGTCGCATCGTCCTATCTCGCTTACTCTTTGCAGTATACTCGATGACAAACTGTTTCTTGTGTAATGGTTGGTTGAGGCAACTTCAGAGACACAAAGATCCACTGTGACTACTATACCAGTGTTAAACACGAAGCGATGGCCTCTCTGACCTCCAAAACCAATCCTGACAATCAGTCTTACCCAGTAACTCTTGGGTAAGACCGATTGTCGAAATATTGGCTTCTGACTTTTGATGACCTTGATTTTTGACGGACTGTCAATGACCTTCGAATGACAGCCGGGACTTGGCCGGGACCAAATCCGTAACAAATGTCAGAGATCGGCAAATGTCAGGACAACCAAAGACAACCGGCCACCTTTGACCGTTAAATGAAGCTTAAATCAGATAACCAATATTATTTACGAGTTGATAGTGATATCACCACTTAATTATCCTCAATCCGCCTAGAAACAAGCATCAAAACAACTATAAAATACCAAACATGTACTGAATCGTAAAACATTAAAAAAAATTATGTTGTGGAAAATTTATCGGAACCGGTATTGACACACCCACCTGAATAATTATGTTAATGTATCTAGTGATATTTAACGAGAGACGAGCCTGTTTGGGTGTGTCTGCGACGTCACGTTGCGTTGCACGGTTTTGTATGTAGTGTACAGTCACGGGTCAAAAGTGCAGTATTACTCTCCCAAAACTCAAATGGCTAGTTCTTGTAAAAGAAGATTAATTATCCACAAATGATTTAATATGTTGTTTAGAAATTAAAATTAATGTATATATTATACCTACTAACCGTGAAAAATTTAAATTCTGGTTGTTTCTTCTGCCTAAAAAAAATTGCCGGTGCTGTTTTGGTAGTGTGACTGCACTTTTGACCCCTTTTTTAAAGTTCCGTAGCCAAATGGCAAAAAACGGAACCCTTATGGATTCGTCATGTCTGTCTGTCTGTCTGTCCGTCCGTATATCACAGCCACTTTTTCCCGAAACTATAAGAACTATGCTGTTGAAACTTGGTAAGTAGATGTATTCAGTGAACCGCATTAAGATTTTCACAAAAAAATTGAAAAAAAACAATACATTTTGGAGGTTCCCCATACTTGAACTAAAACCCATTTTTTTTTTCATCAAACCCATAAGTGTGTGGTATCTATGGATAGGTCTATTGAGGTATATATATATATATATATATATCATATTGAGGTTTCTAATATATTTTTTTTCTAAACTGAATAGTTTGCGCGAGAGACACTTCGAAAGTGGTAAAATGTGTCCCCCCCCCCTGTAACTTCTAAAATAAAAGAATGATAAAACTAAAAAATATATATGATGTACATTACCATGTAAACTTCCACCGAAAATTGGTTAGAACGAGATCTAGTAAGTAGTTTTTTTTTAATACGCCATAAGTCGTAAACCGCAATTTACGAAGTACGGAACCATTCGTGCGCGAGTCCGACTCGCACTTGGCCGGTTTTTTGATTGGCGTCTCGTAGGTCAATCCAAGTGATTGGCTACTGCTTAACCGGGCGATCCTGAGGATACTAAACTATAGCCAGCCAGGCACAAAAGGCTATGGAGTCGAAACTCGGCTCAGGCTCGCTGGGGGTCAACTAGGGCTAGATCTTTATAAAGTGATTCGACCATCCGTTCGGCAAATGCCTACGTGGGGAAGAACGGACAAAGCACTTTTGACCCTTAACTGTACCTCTATTTATCTTCATTGGTATGTAAATATGTAGGCGCCGTAGTTGGCAGGTGTGTATCGAGCTCAAAAAGACAAGCACAAATGCTTGCAAAATAAATGTTTTAATTATTACAAGCTGTAGTTTAACTTGCCTTGTTAGTTACTTGCTTAGTAAGTATAGACCTGGATACGTGTATGGGTAAAATCTTGTAACTGAGTTTTGGAACAGTTATCTCAAACCGATTGAGCTGAAATTGCTTATACGATTAGTTTGGATAACAATGTACGGTTAGCTAAAAGCTTGTTTATTTTTGTTTTTATTATTCGATGTTTTTTGTCTTTACTACTTAACATAATTTAAGTGCTTACTACTAATATTATCGTTTCTGTGTTATCGGTGGCCAGACCCCGCCTATTCAAATGATTTTATTTTTAACAACAGTGTGGTCGCCGGGCAACCCCTGCTGGCTGTAGGGAAGCCCCTCAAAAATCAAGCGCGGCGTACGATAAAATCCGTGCCATCATTTCTCACAATAATTTATTATAAATAAATGTTATATCGACGATATTTGTTGAAAAACGTCGTTTATACTCTTGGGCTTTTGTTATGTTTTATGCAAAATATTTGGATATCTGCAATTCTGAAGTTACTATAGATTATAAGCACCATACCACAAAAATATACAAAATATTTATAAAATGCTGATAAAAGGTCATTCATGTTATTTCCACAAAGTATAAGCCATTGAATCTTATAAAAAACACAGATTGCGCAACCGTTATCTTCATGTAATTCCAGCCAGTTGCTATGGTTTGATATAAATAAAGAAATGTTCTATAACTTTGCTCAGCATTTGTTGCAACATCCTGGCACGTGTAGTGATTAAATCTTTATGATTGGCACGTTTTGAAAACGGAAAAAGAAAATCAGTTGTCATGGTGATGGTTTTGCGATTCAGTTCAGAGGATGGCCAAAACTAATCTTAGATGGATTGTGCAATAGATTATATAGAGGACACAGGGGACCTAGAAAAGTGACATTGTGCGAAAAGCGATAACGGTTGCCGAAGTGCCAAAATGTTTTTGATTGAACACGTGAAACTGGTATAAAAAAAATATAATAATTATAGGCAGCCCTTATTAATCCCATACAGTTTTGAAAATGACGATTTGTGACGTGTACGCAGTGTTTATTACAGGCAAAATTCTCCGGAGGGGGGGGGGGGGGGGGGCGGTGTAAATAAAGGATTATTTTTAGCGAGCGGCAACCTATTGCTATTGATTAAGTTTCAAACGCTCCGGGGGGGGAGTAAGGCTACCTGTAAGAAACACTGGTACGGTGTACCTATGTGCGACTGTTGCCCAAGCCATAAGTGGAAAACAGAGAAAAAGATATAATTATGAAAGATGACGATATATTATAATAAACCACAGATAAACTGGAAGAAGTACAAGAAGTAAAAGGTCCTTTATTTGTCTATTTTAGTCTATGTTCACACGTTATTGTCGGGGGTAAAAAGTTTACTACGTTCTAATGGCTTCATTTGAACTTTTTCATTTGAATTAATCATGAATCAATACTCGTGCCTTCTCTGTATGAGAGTAGGCCTCTGCCCTTTTCATGGGTCAGTTTCAGGCTGGTATTATTATAAGTATTTGAATTTGGAGCTCAGATTGGTATAATACATAAGAATCCGCGTAAACGTTATAAAAATATAGACAAGAAAAAAACTCTTATTGAATAAACACGTTAAATATTTATAAATAGTTTTGAATATTGGCCAGTGTTTTATCTACTGCCTGATTAGCAAGGTAATGTTGATAAAAACAGGATTTTGATAAACAATTGACACACCTTTGATCCGATAACACTTATCAGGACGGCCAGGCCCCTTGGAGAGTCAAATCTACGCAATCCAATGACAAGACATTGTGTCTCTGATCTTATCATTGTCTCGAGATTTGTATGGAATTTTACATGAGGAATGTCACAAAATCATCATCATCTGCATTTCCTTGTTGGGGTCAGCTTCCATCTGTGTATAGTAGTCACAGCGGATCTTTGTGTCTCTGAAGTTGGCTCTGCTAACCATTGCGCAAGAAACAGTTTGTCATCGAGTATGCTGCATAGAGTAAGTGAGATAGGACGATGCAACAGATGTAAGCGAGTGAAATTGGCTGTTATACAATGCTATCTTCTACTTCAACATTGACACACAAATAGCAACTGCGCAGGGTCTTGCAGCCAACTTCAGAGACACAAAGATCCTCTGTGAATACTGTACCAGTATTTTATAAGGAGCGGCGGAAACAGTTAGGAAGGTTCAAAGAGTAAGAATAATTTCTTTCAACTTTTTCGGTATCGCGAAACTAATTTGGAAGGAGTACGATCACCTTCCTGATGATTTATTTCCAAATAATTAGGATATTTTTTTTTTTTTTTTTTTACTTACAACTGGTCTGGTCTTCTAATGCTTTTAGTTAAAAATGTATAATGGTTCCTTAAAACTGATAAAACAATTATTCTTTACAATCAATTCTACGTCAAAATATTGGTCATGGAAAGATTCATCTCCTTTCCTTTTCAGAGTGTTATTTATATACAATACGTAAAGTCGTTTTTGTGACGGTTCCAAACTGTTTCCTTTGCCGAATTCACTTACACAATTCGGCTGCCCTTCACCGAATCCACGGTCACCAGGTAGAGTGGAACCGGCGAGAGATGTCGTGTGGTGTCCCACAGGGATCGGTCTTGGGGCCGCATCTGTGGGACATCGGGTACGACTGGGTGCTGCGCGCCGATCTCCCTAGTGGCGTCAGCGCAGCGTGGTTTGCTACGCTGACGATACGCTAGTCCTGGCACAGGGAAGTTCGCACCAGGCGGCGGCTGAAAAACGCGACACGCGGGGTTGCGACAATAGTCGAGAGGATCCAGCATTTGGGACTCGAGGTGGCCCTGCACAAGTCCGAGGCCATGTGTTTTCATGGACCTCGGAACGCGCCACCGCCGGGTTCCCAAATAACGGTAGGAGGGGTTCACATCGGCGTCGGGTCGACGATGAAGTACCTGGACTCGTCCTCGACAGCCGGTGGAATTTCGTCGAGTATTTCCGACGTTTGGCTCCCAGACTGGAGCGGGCCGGGGCTGCCCTCAAGCAGCTCCTGCCCAATCTAGGGGGTCCAAACGCCTCCGGCAGGATCTCATGGCGACATGGAGAGGGCGATTGTCGCAACCAGGCGCTGGGCACGCCACAATTGTGGCGATAAGGCCCCTCTTTGAGGAGTGGCTTCAGAGGCGTCACGGCGTCCTCACCTTCCGCCTGACGCAGGTCCTCACCGGACACGGCTGTTTTGGGCGGTTCCTGTTCAGGATGAGGCGGGCGGAAGCGTCCGGGTGTCACCATTGTGAGGATCGCCCGGAGGACACGGTAGAACATACGGTGGAGGTTTGCCCCGCTTGGGCGGAGCAACGCCGTGTCCTCGTGGAGGCGATCGGCGGTGGCGACCTCTCGCGTCCGGCCCTGGTTCAGGCCATGGTACGGAGCGAGAGAGCATGGGAAGCTGTCACCTCCTTCTGCGAAGCAGTAATGCTCGCGAAGGAGGAGGCAGAACGCGTGAGGGAGACGCAACGGAGACGCCCTCACGCCCCAAGCCACCGCAGGAGACGCCCTGGGCGTCGGGAGTCGCAAGCCGATTCCCGGCCACCTTAGGCGCGGGCTTGCGGACGGCGAGTAATGGGTAGCCCGCCGTCCGAAAAGGACCAGGCCCGAGTCGACGGCGCGTAGTGTTCCACGCGCGCCTCAAAGAGGTGTCAGCAATAACTGACGGGGTCCGCTAGGGCCGATGCCTGTCTGGGTCGCGGATAAATTTGAAAAAGAATTACCGCGGCCCTGACTCAAGCAAATGAAGGAACACGTGTGGGTTTTAGTCAGTAAAAGTCTGACACACCCTCCTGCTTCACCCAGAGCGGGAGAAGTCATTGGATGATATCCCAAACAAAAAAAAAAAAAAAAAAGGGGTCACCGAATGGCGGTCTGCGGTCCGGATCCGTACCGCCGACCTATTTTGTGTGGACTTTAAATAAACAGTACAATGTAATTTACTTGTGTTACTTGAGTTCATAATTTAGTAATTTATTACGACCACGGGATAGCGCGGAACGCAAAATCGTCTGTCAACGCGGTGGAAAAATAAATTACGAACTATAGACTTACCGATGAACATGTCTAAGATTTAATAGGAATGAAGGATATAATATAGGAATGAAGGATAGTTCAAGGCAAAAGTTACATTATGGACATAAATATTTGCTTTTTTAGGGTTCCGTACCCAAAGGATAAAAACGGGACCCTATTACTAAGACTCCGCGGTCCGACTGTCTGTCTGTCACCAGGCTGTATCTCATGAACCGTGATAGCTAGGCAGTTGAAATTTTCACAGATTATGTATTTCTGTTGCCGCTATAACAACAAATACTAAAAACATAATAAAATAAATATTTAAGTGGGGCTCCCATACAACAAACGTGTTTTTTTGCGATAATGGTACGGAACCCTTCGTGCGCGAGTCCGACTCGCACTTGGCCGGTTTTTATTTATATATATTCAGGTATGCTTGATGGGCGGGTTTTAACACTATCTCGTCTGATGATGACGGTGAAGCACGCTTCTTACGGACCGCGTCATATTATTTAAAAAAAACCGGCTGAGTGCGAGTCAGACTGGCTCACGACGGGTTCCGTACCATTATCGCAAGAAACGGCAAAAAAATCACGTTTGTTGTATGGGAGCCCCACTTACATATTTATTTTATTCTGATTTTATAGTATTTGTTGTTATAGCGGCAACAGACAATACATCATCTGTGAAAATTTCAACTGCCTAGCTATCACGGTTCATGAGATACAGCCTGGTGACAGGCGGACAGAATGACTGACGGACCGCAGCGTCTTAGTTTTTACACTTTGGTTACGGAACCCTAAAAACGGACCCCAAATGAAAGTTATTGGTGGCCTGTGCTCTAGTCCAGTAAGTTCTTTGGTCAAGTCCAGTTAGTAAATCTGTGACAAATATGGTCTCTTTTGCTCCTGATGACATTTTCTAGTCTCCATGACTGTTTTTGGTAGAAAACAATAGCCGACCCACATGCTGGTAAGTGGTTACCGCCATCTTTAAGAGGAAATATGAGCAGAGAGCGCCGACTGAATTTCCTTAGTAAAAAAGTTAATTAAAATAACAAAAAACCCGACTGCTTAAAAAGCGAACCAACAAGACGTTAACAAGAAGAAAATCATGCTGTGCAGTCGGACGTTACACCTCCGACTGCACAGCTGCAAAGTTATTTTTACCCGGCTGCAAGGAAAGGGTTATGTTTTTCGCGCGTATCTTGTATGTATGTATGTATGTAATATTCTTTATTACCTCATATCTTGCAAACCGCTAAATGGATTTTTATAATTAATACATCGTTAGATAGGTCTTGGCCGCCCAAGTGTTCTTAGATAAGTGACGTTAAAAATAAACAAAAATGGTGACTTTTGTGCGCCATATTGGGGGCGACTCAATATTTTTTTTCTTCGAAACCCATCGAGTGGGGTATCAAAATGAAGGATTTTTAAAGGTGATTACAAAAATATATACCACTTAAATGTTAAAATGCGATTCGAAAAAAAAATAGGTAACTAAAAAGTTGTAAATAAAAAAAGTTTATTTAAAAATCAAAAACCCGACTGCGAACTAAAAAGATGTAAACAAGTAGAAAATCATGCTGTGCAGTCGGAGGATACATATTCGCGAGCTGGCTGACCACCTGATCCTCCGACTGCACAGCATGATTTTCTACTTGTTTACATCTTTTTAGTTCGCAGTCGGGTTTTTGATTTTTTCACTTTGTAGTTTCTTTTATTTGGAAGTCGGTAGTATTTTTTTGTAATAAAGTTTTTTACCCGACTGCAAGGAAAGGGTTATGTTTTTCGCGCGTATCTTGTATGTTTGTATGTATGTAATATTCTTTATTACCTAGTATCTTTCAAACCACTTGACGGATTTTTATAATTAAGACGTCGTTAGATAGGTCTTGGCCGCCCAAGTGTTCTTAAATAGGCGCTGTTTAAAAAAAAGGAACATGGCGGATTTTGGGCGCAATATTGTGGGGGTTGCAATTTTTTTTTTCAACTAAACCCTTCGAGTAGGATATCAAAATGAAGGGTTTTTAGAGGTGATTACAAAAATGTATACCACTTATATGTCTAAAAGTAAATGAAAAAAAAATTACAAAAACGTTGTAAATAAAAAAGTTAATAAAATCCAAAAACCCGACTGCAAAGATGTAAACAAGAAGAAAATCTTGCTGTGCAGTCGGAGGATACATATTCGTGAGCTGGCTGACCAAAACTATAAATATCCTCCGACTGCACAGCATGATTTTCTTCTTGTTTACATCTTTGCAGTCGGGTTTTTGGATTTTATTAACTTTTTTTGTATTTAATTCTTATCGCTATAGCGACGTTATTGTTGATAGAATGTTTCTTGTTTATGGCCTTAGGACAACCTTCTCTTTTGATTGGTTATCTGTCGCCTTGGCTCAGTAAGGTTTTGATGCAATAGAATCTAACTCTGAAGATAAATTAATCTATCAACCGATGTTTCATTTGATAGATTATAATAATTTATAGCCTATAAACCTCTGGAACCTATACCTTTGAAATGGTGAAAGATTTTTTCTAATAGGTGTACCTATTGGTTCCAGAGATTACTCTACACGTCTGAACAAACTCATAAAATTCGGGGACTTTTTTTATCTGACTGCCGAAGGAGGGTAATGTATGAATGTATGTATGTATGTACCTATGTGGCGTTCTAGAGACCAAACGCGTTAGCCGATTTTGATGATTCGAATTTTTCCGTCGGCGTCGATCGATTCGTCTTAACCTTGCGGGTGTCACTGGCTACATTAATATTGGAAAATAGAAAAATGGCGGCTTTTGTGAGCCATATTGTGGGTGCCCAATTTTTTTTCTTCCATGCCCATCGTGTGGTGTATCAAAATAAAGGGTTTTAAGAGGTGATTTTTATAATATTAGTTAAGATTTAGACTAGATATTAAGTGTGTAATTATTTATCTTGTGACTCCAATAGGCTCTCACCTGGGGTTTTAACTTAAGTGACAAGAACCTATGTGGTTATATGAAACATCTCACGGGGTATTTCGTAGAGAACAAGTAAAATTTAAAACCCCCGACTCGATATCTTGCGCAAATACAAACAATAAAACGCCCATATCTTTTGAACGGCTAAACCGATTTTCATCAAACATAGTTTTCAAAAATAATCTGTTCATCCGTTTAGGAGCTATGATGCCACAAATACACACGTCAAACTTATAACACCCCTCATTTTCCGTCGGGGCTTAAAAATTGGTTTGTTTTGTAATTTGTTTTGTCACCAATGATCTAATAATTTATGTTGGAATGAGGATACAAACATACAAAACCAGTCACCTTATAAGCTAATCATTTCCTAGTCGACCACAGACAACACGCTTTTTTATTACAAACTCTTTATAAATTATCTCTTTCTTTGTATACCAGAATAACTTTAATATGAATTCGCAGATAATGTATTCCTGTATTTCTTTGTCTGCTGACCACCTGTTAGACTGGTCGTGAAGGTCGCGGGGCCTGTCCATTGGCGTGCGCCGAGAATGGGGCGCCTTTGTTTGTCTATCAACTAAACTAGGAAGTTTGCGGTATACCAATCTCGGTAGTTTGACAGTTGTCAATAAAAAATGCGCGGCAAAACTATTTTTTTTTTCTATGTTTGTCTGTGAATTTAAAAAATGCTTTCCCGTTGGCACCAAAAGAGAATGGGCGCCTTTGTTTGTATATCAAGTAAACTATAGGAAGTATGAGATATATCTATCTCGGTTACGTAGTTTGACGGATGCAAATAAAAAAATTAGCAGCTTAGTTTTTTTGTCGAATTTATTTTATGTCAGGTGTAGTTTAATACAATTTATAAATAGTAGACTATGTTTTCTAATATCCTGTCATATAATAGCGTTGTACTTGAATTGAAAACTATTTCTGTTCATGTTTGTTGATGCCTACCGAAATGGTCGAGTCGAGACCGTCCAGAGCGCCTACATTTTAGTGAAACTTGCTTGCGAACTGTATCACATTAGGCGCTTGGTTACAATTTGATGTAGGTATATAAATAGGAATTTTGATCTTTTAATTTAATGTGGCATATAATAACAGTCCTATTAAGTAACGTACTAAGTTAAAAAAATATCATCAATATTTATTTCTTAACAGTAACAATTATAGATATATAAATATTATAAAGCTGAAGAGTTTGTTTCTTTGTTTGTTTGAACGCGCTAATCTCAGGAATTACTGGTTGGAATTGAAAAAATATTTTTGTGTTGGGTAGTCCATTTATCGAGGACGGTTATAGGCTGTAAAACATCCCGCTACGACCAATAGGAGCGGATCATCAATGAAAAATGTTCTAAATACGGGGCAAATTTAGTGTAAACGGTTAAAGTTACTTAACAATCATGTATGTAGGGTAGGTAGGGTAGGTAGCCAGTTGACGGGCGCGAAGCTGCGTGGGACAGCTAGTTAAAGATATGTTTAGTAATTGAAATAAGTAGCTGTCTAAAGGTCATGAAAAAGGTCTTGGTTACACATTATCATAAATGTAACCGGATATTATAATTAAATAGTAAAGCATACAAAATATTTCAAATGACACTGATGCAACAAACAGACCTTTTGCAGCAGACAGACCAGACAGTTCCAGATACGGGCCTACAATATAATAATAAAAACACTATCTAACTCGCTTAATTATATAAACAATAAATGTTATAATTAGAATAGTTTGATAATAACTTTTTGGCGTCGTATAACTTTCCATGATCAACTTCACCAAATAATAATTTGTAGTTATTAATATGTTTGTTTTAAAATATTCAAATCAGACTGAAAATCCGGCAACACATCTGCCTACTAAAAATAGCTAGATGACGTCTAAATTTATTCTTCTTCTTACCACGATTTTCTGGAAGCAAAATTATCGCAAAATGAATGTGACAAATTGTCAAGCAACGTCGATTGTCGATCTGCTGTGATTGGTTTAATATATTTTCAACAGCCAATCACAGCAGATGACGCGTCCTTGACAATTTGTGACATTAATTTTGCTTCCAGAAACTAGGAAATTACTTCTTGTAGGGCCTAAAAGGCCCTCTGAGGTATGATAAATATAATAACTCTTGAAGTTTCAAATACTGTTTAAAAAGAGGTGTATCATACATACTTCAGGAGGCCCTAAAAGAAGTAATTTGACATTTGCATGTGTCAATTAATAAATTTTGTGTCACAGATAAAAAAACAGACTGTAGTAATTACATTGAGCTAGAAAAAACATGGAGGCGCCCAATGTTCTATACATACATTAGCTTATAAATATGAGTGAAATACGATACAGAATGTGAAACATCGTTTTGTCTCATTTTTTCTAATGTAGTAATCGTATTTGACAAAAGAGACAGCAATATTTCAGTTGTTGCTCATTAGGGCAACATTTTGATATGACGTAGTGACAGTTGTAGGTACGTGCTATATTCGCCATATTAGTTGCCGAAATTTGTGGTTGTGTTCGTGGTAGTTCTGCTGTCAAATTGTTGTTTACTTTTTGTATTATTAATGTGTGTGTTCCGTGATTGACACAACCTTAGCATCGGCAGCCATTTTAAGTGCAATTTTAAGGTTTAGGTAGGCACGTTTTTTTTTTAGATATTTCGAGTCCATACTATTTATTAGGTATATGAGTAATTATAAAGATAATATCAAAAATATCTCTCAAGTCTAACCTAACATCTGTTAACTGTCAATTAAGACAGCAGAATTACTTACCAGTTATCTGTCGAGGGGGATTTTCCGCGATAGTAAGCCAATAACAAAATAATAAATAACAATATTGTAACAAAATAAAGTAGGCATAAGGAAAATTTTGCTTTAAATTAGTAATAGATAAGGGTAGCCTTACTGACTGATACCGTTGAAATCTGAGGGTCAAGACTGGAGTGTTGCGAATTTAATTGCAAAAGGGGATTTTCCATTTTGCAGGATATTGGAGTAATAAAATAACCCACAGTCTAGGGTCTAGTCTAGGTCCTTTTTTAATGCAATTGATATGAAGACCTATCAAATGAATCATTAGATCTACAAGATCAGCTGTTTATTCAGATATACTTAGGACCGGCTCTTGAATCACTAGGTACTGTGGGGACGATAGCCATGCAGAGGCTAATAAATTAACTACATAAATTACTTTTATATTTGATATATTTAGCACAACGTGCCCGCCTGCTGGGCGGCTACACTAGAATTGCCAATCAAAAGCTTTGCAAAAACATCTTCACTTATTTTTATGTTCTAAATTCATATGACCTTTCAAGTAATACTTATTGCCAGTGTTTTTATAGGCAAGTAGGTTGCCTTTTAGTTAATCAGAGTCCTCACAGTACATAGTATAAAACAAAATCACTTTCCGCGTCTGTCTGTATATCCGCTAGCTCCTCCTAAACCACGCAACGGGTTTTGATGTGGTTTTCATAATAGAAAGAGTGATAAATGAGTAAGGTTTTCCGGATTTTTTTTGTCCCGTGCGAAGTCAGGGCGGTTCGCTAGTTAAGTATAATTTGGAGTAAAGAACATGTCAAACCCTAGCGACTTGCTCAGGTGTTTTTATTTTGTCAGTTCTAATACTGAATATGTTTTTTGTCTATATTTTCTGCGCGAATTACCTACTATTCAAAAATAATAGGTTGTTTACCTAGGGAGCAAACAACGATTTTAAAGGCGAGAGGTTTTTTGAATCCAGAGTGGAGCGAAGGATTCTAAAGTAGAATCCTGAGTGCAGCGAGGGGTTCAAAGTACGTCACTCGAGCTAAAAAGAGTGTTGCTCCCGAGGTGAACACTCTAGTTTTTGTCACCCTCTCTGTGAAAATAATTAAGTGCAACTTATGAACAAGAACGTACGCACTAATCTATACCAATATTATAAAGAGGAAAGATTTTTTTGTTTGTTTGTTTGTTTGTACCGAATAGGCTCCAAAACTACTGGACCGATTTCAAAAATTCTTTCACCGTTGGGAAACTACTCTATCCCCGGGTGACATAGGCTACTTTTTATCCCTGTATTCCCACGGGAACGGGAACTACGCGGGTGAAACCGCGAGGCGTCCTCTAGTTTTTTATAACTCTAAAATCTGAATTTGTAACAACTACGAACGAAGGCAGAAATAGAATGCATTTAATTCGCGCGTCGTTTATTTTTTATTAACTTTTTTTTAATTTTGCACGCTCGCAATTTTAAAGCCAGTCCACCAATCAATACATTGTTCCCGTATGGTTTGTGATTCACCTCTTTGCTGATTGGAAATCACTTTAAGTCCGTAAGGGATAAATGAGCTATTTTGACTTTTTTTTTGACGGGGTACAAACTAGCTCTTTTTGAATAGATGTGATAAAAATACTATATTTCATTTTTCTTTACTTTTAGTACCAAAATTTGACAGGTTTTCAGGTTAATGTAGAGTTTGCCAAATACTTGATTCCAAATTCTTTTTTCAAAAAAGTATTCCTAGATTCTCTACGTAGTGGATTCGCAAAATGTAAAATGTATGCTATATTCATTCATAGTATTGCCTAAGTTGCCAAAGAAGAAAAATAAAACATTCCCGCGATAATGCGTTTTGGGCTATCAAATTAATCTTATTAATGTCAAAAAGTCACTTTATGTTGTTTGTCCACCATATTATGATATTTTTTACATATTAAAAATAACTAAATTGAAATAAAAATTCCATCAAAAAATAAATATTTGATATTGATTCTGGTAAGTATGGAATCGTGCTAGAATAAACCGCTTGTAACTATGTTAATTATAAATAAATGATCGATGGTCAACACAGACAATCATGGGAGTTCAAGAGGTCACAGATAATATACACAATTTATAATAATGAGCATACGAATTACGCCTTATTTTGATAACTAACGTATATTTTGCACACCCATTTTTCACTCCAAGACGCTTTGTGTAAAGTTATTTTGCACTCCAAACGATCGAAGAACAACATTGACAAATTTTCAAGAAAAAAAAAACTTTTTGCAAAAAAATACTACCGACTTCCAAATACAAAACTACAAAGTTAAAAATAACTTTATTTTTTTAAGTCGGTGTCTTTCGTAGGTACCAATTTTATTGCGATATGGACACCGACTTAAAAAAATTAAGTTATTTTTCACTTTGTAGTTTTGTATTTAGAAGTCGGTAGTAGTTTTTTGCAAAAAGTTTTTTTTATTTTTCTGTTTTTAGTTGTACCTACCTAATAAGCAAGTTAAAGTAACTATAACCCCAGAATAGATTTCATGAAACTTGATCATAACCGGTGAAATGAAAGATCTGCGTACCCCTTAAGAGCGAACTGGCGTGATGTTATGTTATGAAATGTTATAAACAACAAACAGACATGCGATTGCAGCAATCCCGAGAGATTTGCCGTTATTTATTGAAGAGTTCTGTTGTATATCTCCGAAGTTCTTCATCAGATCTTCACCAAATTAAAATGGGACCAATTTCGGAACATACTTTTTCAAACAAAAAAAGAATTTTCAAAATCGGTCCACAATTGACGGAGTAATCGGTGAAAATACAAACTTGAAGTCGAACATAGAACCTCCTCCTTTTTGGGAAGTCGGTTAAAAAATCATATTTCGAATCATCTTCAAATATAGGTAAATATGAGATAGAAGCCTTTTTGGTCTCGCACGGGGTTCTTATTTATTTATTTTCTTTTTCTCTCGTATCTCCAACGCTGGTTACAAATAAAATAAAATCTTTCTTTCTATGTCATGTCATGATAAAAATATTCGGCGGTTAGCAAGGTTTAGTAGGACTGGCTTCCCGTGGACAGGATCGAGCGCGAGTCTACTATGCGGCATAGATGTGACGAACTTTTTTAACCGACTGCCCAAGAAGGAGGAGGTTCTCAATTTGGAAGGTATTTTTTTGTATTTTCGGCTATAACTCCGTCATATATAAACGGATTTGCAAAATTCTTCTTTTGTTGGAAAGAAGTTAATTCCGAAATAGTCCCATTTCAATTTGGTAAATATCTGAAGGAGAACTTTGGAAATATGCAACAGAACTCTTCAATACATGACAGCAAATCTCTCGGTCTCGTCTATTTATTGTTTAAACCATTTCATAATACACCACCATGCCAGTACTTTCTATACGGGTACGCAGATGTGTACAGTTCACACTGGTACACTCTCATTCCATCGGTTATGTTCAAGTTACGTGTTATTCGGGTAATCTACACTGTGGATGGGCATTATAGGTATACCTTACAATAGAACTTGTCCATTATGTACCATTAGTCCACTAAAAAGTGAAAAATGAAAAATAAAATTACAAAAAAATACATCCGACTTTCAAATAAAAAAACCACAAAGTGAAAAACTAACTTCAATAACGGCAGTCGGTGTCAAAAAACGAAGAAACTAAAATAGGAACTTCCAAACTTGAAGTTATTTTTCTGTTTGTATTGTTTTTATTTGGAAGTCGGTTGTATTTTTTTCATAGAAATTGTTCTACGTACGAGTACCTATATCGTTTCTCCGTGAACATTGTGTAAGTAAAGACAGTCGTGAAGACTATTTTAATACACTCTAATTGCTCGTTAATTACTCTGTAGGTGATTAGAGAGAGATCTCAAATCAGTGTTTTGCGTGTACATTTACTATTAAATAATTACACATCAAATTAATTGCTGTAAATAGTCTAGGCATTATTTATAACTACTTCCGATAGAAATGAATTTTATATCTAGGTATTTGCACGTTAAGAAACTTAGATAAACAACTGTGATTTACCAACAACTTATTAATTAATAACGTAATCAATAGCTTAGCTAACGTTACTTAAGACTTAAGACAAACGATACTAATATAATGCGGTAACTCTGTATGAATGTTTGTGACATTTTCACTCATAAGCATCTGAAGCAATTTTGATACATTTTGGTATAGAAATAGATTGGACATTGAATAATGGCTATCTTTTATCCCGGGAAGACGTTCCTTTAGTATAATGCCAGACCTTCACGCGGGCGAATTCACCGGCAGAAGCTCCCTTGCGATCATTCCCGACCTTCACGCGGGCGAATTCACTGGCATAAGCTCTCTTGGGATAATTTCCGACATTCACGCGGGTGAATTCACTGGTAGAAGCTCTCTTGGGATAATTTCCGACTTTCACGCGGGCGAATTCACCGGCAGAAGCTCCCTTGCGATAATTCCCGACCTTCACGCGGGCGAATTCACTGGCAGAAGCTCTCTTGGGATAATTTCCGACATTCACGCGGGCGAATTCACTGGCAGAAGCTCTCTTGGGATAATTTCCGACCTTCACGCGGGCGAATTCACTGGCAGAAGCTCTCTTGGGATAATTCCCGACCTTCCCGCGGGCGAATTCACTGGCAGAAGCTAGCAATAACAATAGCAATTAAATAACAAAGTCTATATTTATGTAATTAATTATAACTTGCATGATATTTTAATGTCGTGCCATTTCTAGTAAGAGTTAAGGGTCATACAATATTTATGATGGTAAACATTGTCTATTTATAACAAGACTATGCGATCTTTATGTCTAGAACTTTCTAAAATAGATCTTAAGGTTAATCTATTAGAAATATGCGTAGTTATTAATATGAGTCAAAACAAAACTGTCTTGATTACATACTCTTTGGTAACCGGACTATTTATGAAATAATGGAGTATCATAGACTATGGCTCTACGTTCAAAGCACGGGAATGCATTTGGAATATGAGAACCAACTTTGGAACCAACGACATGCTCATGAAGATGAGTCTAACTGCGACACCCATGTGCAGGTTGTGTGGGGAACATACTGAACGCATGGAGCACCTTCTGTGCACAAGCGATGCACTGGCTGGTAAGCGAATGAGTCTCCTAGAGGTTGGATATCCAAAACCAGAACACTATAGGCTCCTAGTCTCGTTGTAAAACTCATGAAGAGAGTTTTCAACGAGATTGGGGAGGAGTAGGTTATCTAGGGGACCACAATAGATCCCAATGGGTCGAAGTCCGTCCGAGTTATTACTCGGCCTCTCCACAAGATAAGATAAGATCATAGACCCGTTCCAAACACAGTGCTAGAATGGAGGCTCTTCGCAGGATATGCCCCACCTCTTTGTCTGCCCTTCGTACCTAGCCGCCTGCACCTTGCGGGATCTGAACGTGGCTAATGACAGAAATGTCCAGGTGGCCAAACATATCTCGTCGGTAAAATATGAATAGTAGAGACAAAACTTGAGTAAATGGACAAGATAAGAAGAAGAAAAGGCAAAAATACAGTTGCCAGAGGTAGTGGAGAATAGGGAAAAAGCTTGAAAAAAATAATAAAAATACAGTCTAAAATAGAAAATACTTGTAGTGATAACAGAATCAAAATTGCTCTAACAAAGAAAGAGATATAACAATTTAAAAAATATCTGTCCCTCGTCCCTCTCAACGAAAACGCCGTTTTCTATGTCAGCTGTATGGGCGTCGTGCCATCTGACGTCATGTGACACGACGGACTTCTCTCTTTCTAATTCTCAACACTGACGTTTTATAACTTGGTCATTGATTGATATATTAAAAAATAATAATTCATATTTTTTTATTATTTTACTGTTAATAATTACTAAGATTCCATATGTATTAACGTGAGTCCAATTTCTGTACGAAATCAGATAGGTATCACAAATTAGCTTTGGATGACCTAATTCGGTTGGAGCAATGTTTTGATAACATTGTTATTTTCTAAAACACTAGGAAATAACCACTGTATTTATTTTTCAGATACTGAATCATTATTGAGGAATGAACAATCAGTCCTAGACAGTAAATCTAGGAAAGGGGTATAAATCGCTACGCCCCTACCAGAACAAAAAAAGAAGTAAAGGCCACCCGCTATTGACTTCGTGGTCCAATATAGAAAGAGACCTCAAGCAAGCCCGATTACCAGAAAAGACAACCCAAGATATAAAAACTTGGCGCAGAAAAGTGAGTAGACCCGACCCCAAATAATGGGACCAGGAAGAAAGAGGAAGAAGAAGATAATGAAAACTTAACCTATCAATGATACGGGGCCCCCGAACTATAAGGGCCCCGATGTTTGGAATCAAAAGTTCTTAAAATGTTATCTATAATTGCGAAGTCTTTTTAATAAATCCATGTGGGCTAAACTGTCACGTTTAGCCTATTCGATTAAGAATGCTTCAATTTTCGAAATCGCGGTCACTCTAACATTTTCTCACAATGAAAACTTAACCTATCAAACTCAGGATTCTCTCATTTGTAAGTTCGTATTGCTCGTTCTTCATCCTCGTTCGTCATGAACGTTTAAGTTATCCCAGACAAGAAACCAGGCTCCAATTAAATAAATTATCTAACAAACTTTATCTACCTTTTGGTCTTTGTTGCAGTCGGGCAAAAAGGGCCCCCAAGAAATTTTGAAACGGGGCCTCTTTATAATATGCCTTGCTACGCCACTGCTACTGGTACTTGAATAGACCATTAGATTGATACTTTAGTATTGTTCTCGTTCAAAATGATTGCAAAGAAACACTGTTTTTGAGTTCAACATTCAGATACATGTCGTAACAATGTTCCTACCGCCATTAATTCGGGTCAGCTAATAAACTAGAGATAAAGAAACTAATAAAACTGCGATTGTATTGAGTCTCGTTGGAAACGGAATTTTATTTGTATAAACATGAACTCGGCCGTATAAGGTCACACAAAAATAATTTAGTCAAGTTTTTGTCAATGGAATATACCGCGATTTGTTAGGGCAGTCAAGTTGAGCCCACGAAATCGGCAATCTCTTTTCACAGCCACCGGCTACGACGCTACTACAATCAAACAATGATGCTGCTACGGTAGTGCTTTGACGACGTAACTGTAATGCTACGACGCGACTAATCTACGGAAGAGTTACGTCGCGCGTCGGCACTACGCTAATGCTACAAAGCTGTTATGGTACTGCTACGACGGCCCTACGCTAATGCTACAACGCTGCAATGGTAATGCTACGACGGCGCTACGTTAATGCTACAATTCTGCAATGGTAATGCTACGACGGCGCTACGCTAAGGCTACAACGCTGCTATGGTAATGCTACTACGGCGCTACGCTAATGCTACAACGCTGCAATGGTAATGCTACGACGGCGCTACGTTAATGCTACAATTCTGCAATGGTAATGCTACGACGGCGCTACGCTAAGGCTACAACGCTGCTATGGTAATGCTACTACGGCGCTACGCTAATGCTACAACGCTGCAATGGTAATGCTACGACGGCGCTACGTTAATGCTACAATTCTGCAATGGTAATGCTACGACGGCGCTACGCTAAGGCTACAACGCTGCTATGGTAATGCTACTACGGCGCTACGCTAATGCTACAACGCTGCAATGGTAATGCTACGACGGCGCTACGTTAATGCTACAATTCTGCTATGGTAATGCTACGACGGCGCTACGTTAATGCTACACCAACGCTACGACAAATCTAGGGCGATACAAACATGTTCAACAAAAACACACAATTTACAACGTAATATGTAATCATGTTTTAACCTATGTAACATTGTTGTTATTTCGATACAAAGAATGTGCGATACGTTAAACGCTCAATTAAACATACGTTCCATATGTTAAAATCTATACTTACGAATAGATACTTTTATAAGATTTACATAATGACCTGAATTTTAGATTCAATAACCTTCAATAAAAATAACGTTAGACTATATAATATTTGACTAATACGTAGTGGACAATCGTTAAAGATATAGGTAATAATTCCATCCAGTACATTAAGTACCCGCTTACAATCATAATATAAATACAGCAACCGATGAAAAACTTCAGACGTGCAAGGAAACTCAGACGCCCCTTTAAAATCATTTCCCCTCAATAGCATAGTCTAATAAATATCACTTCTTCAAGTTACGAAGCATTTTAAACACAACTTATTTGCGAGATTCCCGACGTTTATTTCCCAACGAACTACGTCTTCAAGTTACGACAAACTAAAAAGTTCCGATACTAAAATTGAGTATTTTTACTTAAGAACGTGTCAATCCTTTTCAGCCAATTATTGACAGATTTTCAGGCTAGTCTAGAGTTTTGATAAATACTACTCAACTTCAAAATCATAATTTAGAAATCGGAGGTTTAAATTTAAAAGTAGATAGGTAACTAGGTCCCTGTGTAGGAACCGGACAATGAATGTATCACAGAGATTTTTAATTAATTAGCAATCATTCAGGGGGTGTAAGCACCCGCGCAAAAAGAAAGCGAAAAATAAAAGACAGCTGTTCAGAAGAATTAAATCCGAATAGTTCGTCAATATGTAGAGAACTGTATGGGGATTAGTAGTTTTTTTTCGTAAATAGGTTTTCAGCGAAGACGTCGGTAAGACCTTGCCGCCTTTCGAAAGCACTCATCCATAATTGACGAAAACCGCAACGAATGGATCCTTCCATTAGAAGACGAAAGCGAAGGCAGCCTTTGCCCTGCAGGATAGAATAGGCTGAAAATAATAAAAATTTGTTTGGACCCATAACCCATCGAGTTTTACAATAATTTCGACTTAGTAAAACGCCGGTAAGTACCATGCCTATGGCACTGTCTCTTAAACACGACAACGGTTTGTTTTAGTCCAAAAGTTCAATTGTTTCAATCGATGATTTTTATGTGTCTACAATATTGCTGTTACAGGTACACTTCCTTTACTAATTTACTGTAGACATTGGCTGAATAGCAGACATCAGCTTAGCTTGAATAGAATGATTATCTCGATGACGATTGACGGTATTTGATGGGCACATAATAATTTATGAGAACTTATCAGCTGCTATAAAAAAAGTGGGCTTGACAACGAAATATACCCAAACGTTGTTACCACTCAGATAATTTCGCCATCATAATTGGCTGTATAAATATTATTATACTCAGATTACGTTGGAGGGTGTGAGGCCAGGCCTCCGAGAGGTCATCTCGCGACCCTATTATCATTATGTTATCAATCCGGAGTTCTCCGTATGTTGTGTGATGTACAATAATATTTGTGTGTGTTTGGTTCTCGTGTGCAAAGATAAGGTAGAGAAGGTTAAGTTCGTGAAGTGTTTTGATTAGTGCCGTTTCAAAACCTTTAAATAAAAATGTATGAAAACAATTTGTGTGCAAAAAATGTGTTTGTGTCATTTTTGTTTGGATCAGTTGCATTTTTATCACAAAGAAAATTGGAAAATATAAATCTTAATTGGGAATGAGCATAAAAAAAAATGTTGTTAGACCAATTTACCGATAAAATACTATAAAAAAATACTAATAGTGAAAACAGAATCAAAACGCATCGATAAACTAACGACATATTTAACAATTTAAAGAAATATAATTACGTGCCCCACTCTACGAAAACGCCGTTTTCTATGCTGCCATAGAAAACGGTGTTTCGAAAGGCAGCGTTAAGAAAAGTCCGACGTGACATTTGACGTCAGATAGTTGCCTATTTGACGTCAGATGGCACGTCGGACTTTTCTTTCTAATCCTCAAGACTTGGCTTACTTTTTTGTAACTTCGTCACTGATCAAGATATGTAACCAAATCTTTCGTCTTCATATTGTTTTCTATAAGTTATATGTCATGTTAACATGCATATTCCCTATTAAATGATGTACCTAATTTATTTCATAACAAAATATAAATAGTGTCGAAATTTGTGATATGATTTTTTTTAATAAATGCATCGTGATCCCGGCTCTGTCAAGAGCAAAGTGAAGTAGATGAAGTTAATTTATTGAGACTTGTAATAGTGATGTTTTCTTTAGGTTATTAGTACATAGTATACCTATTCGCAGGGGGTCCCAGCGCTAAGAAAGAAAATTTGGTTCAAATAAATCTCACTAGATGGCGCGATATGCACCGATTTGTCATTGAATTGTGTGTAAAATTAACTTTTTCTGGAATCAAACATAACATTTTTATGATCTTGTTTAATCAACTCTCCTATGCACATAGTTAGGGAATATTGGGCTCTTAATTCACATTTCAAAGATTATTTGAACGGATAATTTAACATTGAAGTCGATAGATGGCGCGGTTTTAAATTTCGGAAGCATTCTACTCGATTGTGTAATTTTGTGTTGTAACACATTTAGGTGCAATGAAACTTTTACATTACATCGTATGGGATGTGGTATCTGGATGCTAGTATTATATTATATATGTTATTGGCAAGTTTATTTTGGTTATCACACTTATCAGTGACATAGATAGTACCTAATGGAAAAAATCGTAAGGAAAGCTGGACTTCTTACAGTTAATATAATTTTCAAATCGCCAACCCGTCTAGAGCATTGCAATACTTGTGCCTTTGCCTTCTTTGTATGAGAAGAGGCCTTTGCTCTGCAGTTGGACAGGCTGCTAATATTGTTTTGTGTTCAAGCTATTGAGTGGGAAACGAGTAGTCAGCAACCGATGGAAACTGAATACCACAGTTTATGGACATCTGCAATAACATCGCACATTAGTTGCTGTCAAAGAGAGATGAGGCTGAAATATCTCATTTACCTGAGCACTCTTCTAACCTTAGCACAGCTGTTCAGTATTTGGCAATAGAAATATTTTCATAATCTATTCAATAGATTATGAATCTTTCTTTGTAAACATAGGTAGTTAAACAGTGCGAGAGATGTTTCAAAATTAGTTTAGATTCTCTATGTTTGGACGTAAAGCGTACAAATATTTTCAAATTTATTAATTTAAAAAGCAACAAATTATAGTTGTTTAGATTTTGATTTAGAATTTTTTTGCTACGTATATCTATGGTTTAGCGTAACATTGAATGCAAATATAAATTGACAAGTAATTAAAACAAAAATATTAAGTAAATGTCTTTTAATTAAAGTAAAAAAATTAAACAGAGGTCTATATAAAAATATCACCAAAATTAGATGTCAAATAAGAAAACAAATTTTATAAAAAAAAAAAACATTTAAAATTTGTATAAGTAGGTACTGTAGTGGCATCTATGTCGCCACATACGAACTAATGACTAATGATATGACGATACACAAGTCCTGTATCGCGCAAACAGTTTTCGGCGCGATTTGAACATGTTCAACAGTCCGATAACAACCGCCGGGCAGTTGCCCGGGCTAGACACAACTCCCGTCTGCTCGGCGAATCCTCCCTTTTCAATATAGGATGCGGGACTTTACACCCTGCTCCGCATACCTCCAAAGTACGAATTCAGAAAGTCTTGCAAATTCCAGCCGTGAAGAAACTCTTTATTTGTTATCAATGTACCCATTATTTGTGTTCTTTATTATAAACAATGTTAATTACGGGTTATTTCAACAAATCGTACCTATTGTTATGTCACCGATATGACTTTAAACATATTTAATGACTTTTCGTACAAATAATTACATCTGTTATCTTTAAAGTTACATGTTGTGCTAAAAAAAACGCGTGCACAGCTGCAAGTCTCATGAATAGAGTAGTTTCAGTGGCAAAAATTCTGCCAGTCTTCTAGGAATAATTGTTAAAGGAATATTCTCATTTTTTTATTGTGAAGGGTTGTTTTGCTAGTTTAGCACAAAATAATAAATAAGCCTATCGTAGAGAAAGAAAATTTAAATTGGACCATTTCGGAATAAACTTCTTTCGAACAATAAAATAATTTTGCAAATCCGTTTGTATATGACGGAGTTATGCCAGAAAATACATGAAAAAAACATCCTAATAGAGAACCTGTAAACAAAAAAAAAACATACAAAAAAAAAACATCCGATTGAAGAATTCCTTTTTGGGAAGTCGATTAAAAAAGGAGGGTCACATCCAGTTTTCCGGATAAACATAACAAAAATAAGTACAACAAAAAATATAAAACGCGTTTTGTGGTATTTTTGATAAATTGACATAGTCGGTAGGTTCTACTATTGTGAAAGGCTTACTGATACGTTTCTTAGTTTGCACAAAAAGAAAAGAGATTATTTGATTATTAGCTATTACTCCAAATTCAGGCAATGGTATTTCTGCGTAAAATCTATTCAAAGTCTCGTCATATCTATTAACTGTTTATTTAATATCGCCCTCTTTCTTAGATACTTAGCCAGACAGATAATTGTAAACAGCATTTTCCTGCTCACCATTTTCACCTAACCTTCTGCCATTTCTCTGCCTACGGACATTACAACCTCCCACTCAGTAGCGTCACGACTGATCGATCGCGAAGTGAAAATAGACTCATACAAAATTGAAGAGTTGCGGCGCGGCCATGCTGGATGGCTATGTAGTTTGTTATGTATGCAACTGTTGGCAAGAGTTGCAAGTAGCGACGTTCACACGTGGGTGAACTAATTGTTCGATAGGAACGTGGACCAATATAATGTTCATTAGATATCTAGATATTGATAACACCTTTTTTGAAGAATGGTTGCGTTAAAGTTCTTTTTAGTTTAGGGTGAATAGAGGAATGTTATTTACAGCTCTTTAGGAAGTGGCTTGATGGAGAAATAGTCTATTCATCATAAAAATCATGTCAGACGAAAAACGTTCAATGTTGGACAAAGATTTTCCCCCAAGCGTCACCACATGGACCGGCCCTATGATCCTCGCAAGAAAGAAAATTGTGCAAGAAAATGCACCGATTTCTTATTGAACTGTGTGTAAAATTAACATTTTCTGGAATTGAACATAAAAATACAAGAACATACAATTTTTACAATGTTAGTTAATAACATTCAATGTTAGTTAATGTTAATAAAAATTATGGAATATTGGGCTCTTAATTCAGATTGCAAAGATTATTTGAACGGATCATTTAAAATTGATGCCAATAGATGGCGCGGTTTTAAATTTCTGGCGCATTGCACTCGATTGTTTAAATTTGTATTGTAACACATTTTGGTAAATGAAACTGTAAAAACGTGCTAAAAATTATTATAAAACATATCGTAATTTTTTTATGAAATAAAATATTCACGAACTGAGTAAACCCTGTTTCTTGCAAGTCGCTGCTAACACCATCTATCTATCGCCGTGGAACGGAACCAAAAGCGATCGATTTACAAAAAAATAATCAGTGTAACGCTCAGTGTGCACGGCTACGGTCAGGTTAGCCGCAGGTAGAGGGACCACGCTGGCAGATGGTCGCCAGATGTATAAAACGCACCCCGCCTAGCGCCCACGCGGGCCCCGGGCCCGCACACCCGCTGACCAGTACCAGTAGACATTCGGTTCGAGTCGCGCATGCTAGATAGATCGAGTATTCCACGGTCCTAGCTCGTTCCCGCCATAACTATTGTCGTAACTTAAGTTTAGTTGTACGAAGTAGTGTGTTGTTCTGTAGTTAGCTCGTAAGAACATTTATGTACAAAGTGTTGTGTATTAAAAGTGTTTTATCGTGGCATGAACTGTAATCGTTTTATTACGACACCTAGCCGCCCTTATAGTGGCGCCCAACGTGGGGCCACATGCTGTTAAAAAACACGTGCCGTTAAAAACCGCGTGACATTAAAGACCACGTGGTGTTGTAAACAGTTAAGTGTAACAGCGTGTGAACGAACCAACCCTAAGGTTTATCATGCCACGAACGACGCGAGCAACCCGCGCAGTTGTCAACAGCAAGGCGATGGAACAGAATAACGACAGTTATTCAGACGAGGACTGCGAATCGATGGTGGAGTCGCGCGCCCATGCGGGCGCCGCTGCCACCCACGCGCACGCGACCGACGCGTCCGAGGAGATGCGCGCCCAAGGGGGCGCCGCCCTCGATCACACGCTTGGCGGGGCCCACATTGGCGCTCCTGCTGCAGCGGACCACACGCTCGGCGGGGCCCATATCGGCGCGCCTGCCGCAGCGCTCAACACTGAACGGCTCCTGTCCACCATGATGGAGTCGTTCGCCAGAATGCAGGCGGAGACTAACCGCACCTTAGTGGAAAGCCTAAGATCACTACATCATGGCAACCAGTGGAACCACGTGGCGGCGGCATCGCCCACGGCGAACGTGCCCGCGACATCCGGCGGCGGTAACTTCGCGAAGTGTACCGCGAGATTCGACGGGCAGTCACGCGACACCGAGGTACTGGAGGCCTTCATCGATGCAGTGGAAGTCTACAAGGAGTGTGCCGACGTGACCGATGAGCACGCGCTACGCGGCCTCTCCATGTTGCTGAGCGGCGACGCAGCGGTGTGGTGGCGAGGCGCGCGGACCGGCGTCGCCACGTGGGCGGACGCTCTCGCGCGCCTGCGCGCCGCCTTCGGCGTACAAAGGCCTGCATACCGGGTGCTGCGCGAGATATTCGCGGAAGAACAAAGTGAGAGTGAACGTGCAGAAGTGTTTATTTCTAAGGTACGCTCTTTATTAGTTAAATTACCATATGTTGTTCCTAGTGTTATGATAGTAGATATAGTGTACGGCCTTTTACACCGTAGAATACGTAAACGTTTGTCGCGAGATAGTGTTAGTAACATTGATCATTTGTTAGAGCGAGCGAGAACCGTGGAAGACTCGATCGTAGAGCTAAGTAGCAACGCGATCGTCGCCGCGGATAAGCCGAACCTACCTAGAGTCGTTGACCGCAGTACTTCTAGCCCGAGCGCAACCTTAGGTTCCAGTCCCACCTCTAACTCTGATAAACGAAATCGCATTCGATGCTCGTACTGCAAAGTATTCGGTCACCCGACTAACGAATGTCGAAAGGCTAGGAAAGTCGGCAGTGATAGCACTGATAACGCGGATACTAGCGATATTAAAAGTGCGGTAAATGCAAGTACGAGCAACGGTAAAAGTATAATACGTTGTTACGGATGCGGCCGGCCAGGGGTAGTTAAGTCTAAGTGTGAGACTTGTTCAAATAAAGCCGCACCTGCCAAACTATCCGACTTCAATGTCGTAAAAGGCGACTGTTGCACAATGACGTCATCGCACCCGTTGGTAACAATAGGGGTAGTAGGTAAAGAAGGGGTAGCGATCGTCGACACCGGGGCCACGCATAGTGTTGCTAGCCCATCACTACACGCGTTGTTAGTGAACAACAATGTTAGGTTCGATGAAACGGAACGGTACGTTGGACTCGCCGATGGCTCCTGTCATAGGAAAATGGTAAAGACGGCTACTGTACCTGTCACCCTAGGTGGTCGGAGAGTCGACACGGAGTTTATGGTATTCTCCGGTGACGACACCAGGACACTATTAGGTCGCGATTTCATCGCAAACGCAGGTATGGTAATCGACATAGGCCAGGAGTCATGGCATTTCGCAGATAGTCCAGGAGACCGGTTCCCGTTTAAGCACTCTTACACATTAAACAGCGCAGCCGTGATGCACACAGATGTTAATAACGTGTCGTCGCAGCAAGGAAAAGGTAAGATTTTATCGCTGGAGCACAGAGTCGCTCAGTTCGCTTCGGTCGGACCTCCTACAAACTTCGCCGTTTATAAGGTAAGTAAAACACAAGAACCTTTGGCTTCTCCTCCTTCTAGATTATCCCCGCCTATAAGAGAGGCACTTGAGAATGAGCTGCTGGTATCCACACCGATTTTGCGCCAGGCTGATGCGACGTTACCCTTCGTCCTCAGTACTGATAACGGTGGGTACGCTCTCAGGGCAGACTCACTCCAGGGGGAGGGAACCTATGAGCGCCGATTCAGATGGGGCAGTCGACTCTTGACCGCAGCTGACCTACGCGAGAATCCAAACAAAGACTCGGAGGTAAGTAAGTTTATTAAAGTTCAGGAGTCCGACGATCCCTCTAGGGGGAGGGTATGGACAAGCAGAGGATACGGGCCCGTCGAAGATGTCCCATACAGCTACTGTCCTGAGAATGGGGACCACGACGCGGCCAGTCTAGTGCTTCCAAAAGGAGAACGTGCCAAAGTATTGGCCGATCACCATGATGCACCCACCGCTGGTCACATGGGCGCGGAACGTACGCTGCAACGTATAGCTGGTAAGTATTACTGGCCAGGAATGCGTTCCTACGTTACGCAATGTAAAAAATGTGTTAGTCGTAAAAGGTATAAGGCAGACACAAGGATTCAATCGGTGCCCCAAGATGCCCGCGACGTCTACGAGAACGCCCAGGCAGCACATAATAGGTATGCCGATGATCGTTGTCAGCCTGTTCCCGACTATAAGGTTAGTGAACTGGTTCTGCTGAGAGCTAGCGACACCGGACGAGGGCAGACACCGAACTTTATTCCTCGCCGCGACGGACCATACAAGGTCCGGGCTGTGGTCAACCCCACTACATACATCCTAGAGTGCCTCAACGATGGCACGGTGCTAGGCAAGTATCACGCTTCCGTGCTGACACCCTTCGTTGGTCGCATCCAAGCTCCAGTACAAGAGAAGCGTAGGAGGGGAAGACTTCGTAGAAGCTAACCCAAACGCGAGGACGTTCGTTAGGGTTAGAGGGGGAGACTGTAACGCTCAGTGTGCACGGCTACGGTCAGGTTAGCCGCAGGTAGAGGGACCACGCTGGCAGATGGTCGCCAGATGTATAAAACGCACCCCGCCTAGCGCCCACGCGGGCCCCGGGCCCGCACACCCGCTGACCAGTACCAGTAGACATTCGGTTCGAGTCGCGCATGCTAGATAGATCGAGTATTCCACGGTCCTAGCTCGTTCCCGCCATAACTATTGTCGTAACTTAAGTTTAGTTGTACGAAGTAGTGTGTTGTTCTGTAGTTAGCTCGTAAGAACATTTATGTACAAAGTGTTGTGTATTAAAAGTGTTTTATCGTGGCATGAACTGTAATCGTTTTATTACGACACCTAGCCGCCCTTATATCAGTTTAATTAGACGAAAAACGCTAGTTACGTTAGCACCGTTTCTTTGTATTGGGTGAGGCATCTGTATGCTAGTAATGATTCCTTTTTGAGAGCTTTCGTTGCGTGCGCTGAATCATGTATGTAGGGTAGTTAGGTAGGGTAGTACAGGTAGGATAGATGGGTAGGTAGGTAGCCAGTTGACGGGAGCGAAGCCGCGTGGGACAGCTAGTTTATTATAAGTAAATATGTAACGTAACGGAGGTGGTCATTGGGCCCTGTTACCCAGCTCAGCTCAATTTTGAAGGTAATAAACCATTTATTTATTAAATATTCCTTGTGCTTTACGCCTAAATTTTTCTTTTTCTCGTAGTCATGGTATAAAATATAGTATGCAACTCTTGAATAAAACGAATTTCTATCGAGAGCCATGAATCACTCGCGTCGCTCACGATTCTAACACTTGAATCACTCGCTATGCTCGTGATTCAATCATCATTTTTTTTTTAAACCATGAAATAAGTACTATCCCAAGATTTACCGTGTGATTGCTGGTGAAAGCCCGAAATTAGCCATTATCATAGACCATTTCGGACTTCGACTCGAAATTTTAGGATTTACCGGTAAATCCTAAGTTTTACCGTAGTACCGTAGTACTTTTACATTAACATGTGTTACTGTTGGCAAGTGTTGCAAACTGCGACGTTCACACGTTGTTAAATTAAATGTACAATTAATTGTCCATTACAAATATATTGATTGCACCTTTCTTTTAAGAATGGGTTCTTTGAAGAAGCGGGTTGGTTTATGTAAGCCTAGGATGACCAACGTTGTTGCTATAGGTATAGGAACTGGCTTGACGGCAGAAATAGTCATGACTATTCAGCTGATAGACGTCCATTGTTGGAAATAGGCCTCCCCTAGGCGTCGCAAGACCGGTCTTTATGCTTTTCGCATCTGGCGGACTGCCGAGGTAGTCCATAGTCTACACTATACTTCATATAAGTTAGCTTGATATCTGTGACATATGTCAAACTGACGTATACGTTATTGTTAGCCTGTCAAGCGCTATTGTTACTGTATTGATACTGACAGCTGTCGCAGAGATCAAGCTATCTTTTATGAAGTATAGGTACTCAAGTCTACTATTTAATGGCAAAAGTAGTAGGTATAATGCCTTTTCGTCGATTCCAACTTATTTTTCGGGCATTTATCTTGAGATATTCGAAAGAAAGCTGTTTAATAATTTGTACCATTTCCTTATGAGCGTCCCTTGGCATACCTACCTAAATTTATCAAAAATAATAATAAAATCACTTACTTTTTAGTTATTCGAGAAAAGAAGGACACCATTTTGATTTCCCTTGTAGTTTACCGATATCCTGTAACAAAGGAAATTGACAATTATAACTGTGTTGAACAACCATCCAGCGAAGGGAAAGCGGAAATAAGCCAGACGTGATACCTAGAACAAGATTTCATGAGACCTTAGAAGTTTTTTATTTTCTAATTTTTTTGGTGTTTTTGAGTGTTTTATAGCTGTGTCCGTAAGCTATCTAATATATGACTAAAACAGACTTTTGGTCAAACGTGTCCTGAATAGTAAGGTGCCAAATTGAAAGAAAAGTGCAAAGGGGTCGTTTATCGTACAGAGAAAAAAAACTTTTTACAAAAAAATAAACCGACGTCCAAATAAAAACACTACAAAGTGAAAAATAATTTCAATTTCGGAAGTCGGTTTTCTTGTTTTAGTTTCTTAGTTTTTTGACATCGACTTCCGAAATTGAAGTTATTTTTCACTTTGTAGTGTTTTTATTTGGAAGTCAGTTGTTTTTTTTTGTAATAAGTTTTTTTTATTATTCACTTTTTAGTTGTGGTACATAGTGGACCAGTTATATAGGCTAGGTACCAATAATTCACAAAGTGAAGCCAGAATAGATTAACCCAATAACATGAAACTTAAACAAAACCGGTGGAATAAGAGTATGCCAAGGTGAACTGTTTACACCTGCGTACCCCTAGAGCGTACTAGTGTAATGTTATGGTGTAAACAATAAACAGCAATGCGATTGTAGCTAACCCGAGTGATATGCCGTCATTTATTGAAGAGTTATGATGTATATCTCCGAAGTTCTTCATCAGATCTTGATGAAAATTAAATGGGACCACACAACAAGCACCAGCTTTCTAATAAAAAAATCGGTTCACCCAGTAACTAGTTCTGAGGTAACACACATAAAAAAAATACAGTCGAATTGATAACCTCCTCCTTTTTGGGAAGTCGGTTAAAAAATCTAGCTGAAGCTGTAAACTTCGTAGGTTTGTTCTTACATGAAGAGGATCGATCGAATCTTAAATTAATTCACTGACAGACAATGCACAAATCTCTGACACCAGAGGTGGCCACATCCTCATACGAAAAAGAAGAAGAAGACTGCACAAACCGCTGAGTGAACATACTATTTTGGACAATAGTTTGTCAGATAACGTAAAAAGAAATTTTAAAAGCCTCGAATTAAAAAAAAAAAGTAAATTTGATTAAATGTTTATTTTTTATTAAACCGCTTTTGGACCCGAAAATGTTGAGTTTAACACTTCGGGCCAGTTGCCACGATAACCAAATAGGTCTCAGGTGTGCAAACATAGAAATATAAACCATTTATCCAGTGCACAAAAAAGACACAGCCCAACACACAAAATCCCAATTAAATTATTTTAATTTACATGTAGGTCTTTGCCGATCCTTGAAGTGATGCCCTCTTCAGTTCCTCCAGTCTCTGACACGACGAACCCGAGATACGTCAGCACGTAGACGGCAGAGCCTAAGTCGGCTTATATCATTTACGCCGTTAACATTTCGAGACCTGGTGCTTTGTCTGCCTTCAAGGAGGGGATTGCTTCAAACACTTCGGAGGCAGACGGTGGTTCAGTGTTGATTTCGAGAGGCGGTGGTGGTGAGGAACCGACCTGCAGCGCGTTAGGCGTCGATGATGCTGACAATCGGAAGACCTCCTTAAAATATTGGCGCCAGAGTAGCAGCTGCGTTTCTGAAGTCTTAATGAGCTGCCCCTCTTTAGATTTGAGCGGCTTCTTTTTGAGCCTTCTGTTTTCTCCGCCCACCGCCTTTTATCTGCACGCGTACTACTTTAAATCTGCTTTCACTACTGACGGTATTGAGCGCATTGAGGTTGGCTCGTTCCACATCATCACGAGTCTCAAGAAGTTTAAGATGTAACTTTCTTCTGTCCTTAGGCTCCATGTGTGCAGCAACATCCAGTCTTCGCGCGAATGTATTGATTTATGTCCAAGCACCACGGAGCTGGTCTCTGTGTAGGCCCTTCTAATGCGGTTCCACTCCTAGTCCACTGAGTCTGCGGCATCCTCCAGTCTAAAGAGCTGATTTTGTACCTCAAGCCTTAACACTTTGCGGGTATCCAAGTTAAGAAGTTTGCTAGCCTCGTACCTTCACCCCACTCCTCCAAGTACTCCAGTTGCACGGGCTACCACTGACTTGGGACGGACTTTAGCAACTTCCAAATGATGGACACTATCTATATCGGCGACCCTACGGCTTCGGACATCGAGCAATGAAGAACGTCATTTGGAGCTAATGGCAATTCCTGATTATTGGTGACTCCTTAGGGTGAGTTCCATAGTCATAGACTTGTATTGTTACTGTCGTCAAAACATCGTACGGCAAAATATATAGGTATTAGCAGATCATTCCGTTTGTCTCTTTCTACAGAGCCGTTAACTCACCCTTACAGGATATGCTCAGTCCATACTTTATGTTTACAGATTTATCCACATATACAGCTCGCCAATTACGGTATCTGAAACCCCCTGATATGTGAAGCCTAATTCAATTGCACGGAGCTTAATCCCGGACTCCGGACGGCTTGCACGGATAGCCGGCAATCCAGGCTGCTGGTGAAAATCTATTTAAAACCGGTAACTAGCCAATGCTAGCCAGTGCTGGTGAGTGGTCCCAATCTATTAGGGTCACTCCCGGCGCAAGCATCGGGGTAGTAATCAATTGAGTTATTTGTGATACGTGTCGGGGGTTTTCGATACGGTGTTTAGTGGCAGTTGAAAGAAAATATTTCTAAATATTGTTTGTATTTAGATTTACCTATTTCATACAGATCTTAAAATCATTCTTTCACTGACAGACAATGTATAGTCTAAACCAACGAGTCGATAGAATACTACAAGCATAAGCATAAGAATTCCGTTTATTAAGAAAGTGAGCGCTAAAGAAAGTTTTTGGAGAATATATCCCCTTACGGGAGAATAAGGCGTTGAAAGGAAGTCTACTTTTGAAATACGTATTTAAACTATTTGTTTGTCAGTCAAATGGTTTGGAACAGGGTGTAAAGGTGCATTTATTTATTTGGAAACTCAACAGCTTATTACCATTCACCTCACTATCAATGAACAGCGCAGTGCAGTTGCATCAACGTACAACGACGAACGTATACGAAACTACGTACGTACGTTTTTACGTACGTATTAAGAACGGATTTTCCAAAGTCAACCTTATCTGATACAATAAGGGAGATGCCCTGCCTGCCCTGCCTGTTCTGCCTGCCCAAAAAAATTATGTGGTCAAGTGGACTCGCGGGTCCAGCTGACCAAAGACTCGAAGCCACTGTCAAATACTAGCGACTTAAATATTTAACACCCTGAGCGATGCCTGAGTCTATTAGTAGATAATTATCTGAGAATTTTCTTGGCTAGACTAACAAGGTTCAGTGACATCTCTGAGAGTACTCGACCGACGGCTTAAAACCCACGGCTTGTATTGGGAGACATTGTAGGCATGGTTCTTTTCAGAGCCAAAGTTAGAGGACTTTTTTAAAGGTAGGCTAACCTAAGGGTAGGTATACTTTGTAGGTGGTCACATTTACACCCACATATATACACTTTACGATTTGGGAACAGCTCATTGTGCGTACAGCTGAGGAGTGTAATTCCCAGCCGATGTTTCCTATTAGCTACAACCTGGGGTAAGCCAAGAGCTTCGCTGTCAACACACACATTATCGCTTACCATCAGGTAAGATACGACGATAGCGGTCAAACGCGAGCCTAAAAATAATAAAATAAATGGAACCTCCATTTTATCACTTTAGTGTCCGGCCGAAAGTTCTGTTTCGTTTTCGGTCGAGTTTCGACAAAAAAACGACTTTAGGTTTAGTATCGGTTTCGGCGGCAATCATGCCGAAACTACGTCCGAAACCGAAACTGCATTCGGGAGTTCTCGCGCTGTGATTGGTCATGTTCGGCGCGTTAAATTCCACCCAAGCGAGTATTTTTAACCGACTTCCCAAAAAGGAGGAGGTTTTATGTTCGACTTCAAGTTTGTTTTTTTTTTTTTTTTTTTTTTTTGTGTATGTTCACCGATATCTTCGTCAATTGTGGACCGATTTTAAAAATTCTTTTTTTGTTTGAAAAAGTATGTTCCGAAATTGGTCCCATTTTAATTTGGTGAAGATCTGATGAAGATCTTCGGAGATATACAACAGAACTCTTCAATAAATAACGGCAAATCTCTCGGGATTGCTGCAATCGCATGTCTGTTTGTTGTTTATAACATTTCATAACATAACATCACGCCAGTTCGCTCTTAAGGGGTAAGCAGATCTCTCATTTCACCGGTTATGTTCAAGTTTCATGAAATCTATTCTGGCGAAATAGTTCCCTTACTAACTTGCCTATTAGGTACGTACAACTAAAAAGTGAAAAATAAAAAAACTTTTTGCAAAAAAATACTACCGACTTCCAAATACAAAACTACAAAGTGAAAAATAACTTAATTTTTTGAAGTCGGTGTCCATAACGCAAAAAAATAGTACCTAGGAAAGACACCGACTTCAAAAAATTTAGTTATTTTTCACTTTGTAGTTTTGTATTTGGAAGTCGGTAGTATTTTTTTGCAAAAAGTTTTTTTTGCAAATATTCTTTTCTATTATGAGGGGTTGTGTTATGTTGATTATCATACCAATAAGTGAAAATGTCAAATGTTGCATAGCTATGTGATTGAAAGATAAAAAAAAATAAGACTGACTGATTATAATAACGTTTTCTTTATTTTCTCCTCAAAACATGTTCCTTGTAAGGATGTTTCGGTTTCGGTTTCGCCCGAAACTGAGACTGTTGCTGAAATTCGGTTTCGGTCGTAAAAACCATTTTTGGTCGGACACCATATCATTTATTCACACATTATACAAAATGGGGATATTAATAAAAATATTGTGTGAGTAACATTTTGATTTTCTCAATTCTCTGCCTATGATTTTACTCAGACCGTAGGTTAGTGCTTAAATAGTTTTTTTACGCGTGTAGAAAGCTGGTACCAATATAGATTTTGGCAAGTCATTTGTTCTTTATTTATGTGTCTAACGAGATGCCGAGGTCAAAGTACCTACCACTGCATTGTCACTGGCCGGTTGTTTGTTTTAAAGTCAACAACAAAGCCATTATGACCTGATGAACCTTTACTGATATGAAAGGTTGGTATGGTTTTAAAATCGATTCTGTTTTAGATTTTTATTATGGAGCATATTAATTGTAATTTCGTGTTTAGAAACGGTAACCGTACCGTTTAATTCCCTAAAACAAGGGTGTATCTATCGCATGTATTTTATTGCTGGCCTCAAAACACTAATTTGAAAGCATTTTAAGTAGGTGTATAAAATTGATATGAAAACAGCCAAAATTCGGCCGTGACGCACTACACGTCTGTGTCCGTGATCGTGTCTGTGATCCATGCCCGTGTCCGTGATCGTGTCTGTGATCCATGTCCGTGTCCGTGATTTGAGTTCCGAGTTCAAAATGTTCAGAATTAAGACAGATTTATGATATAATTATGATTATTTATATACGAAATTCCACGGACACGGGTCGGATGTAACCGCAAATAAACCAAGAAAAAAAAGAAATTACCAAATAGGTAAATATTAATTGCATAGAGACAACCAGTAAACAGCACGAACATATTTTGTGCGCGGGGTTAAAATATATGCTGTCTCATCCGACAACACGTGCGAAAGAGATTGATGCTGTGATGAGCAGTAAGAAGCTAGTTCTCGTACGAATTAGTACTTTTGCAAATTTGTAGCGAAATGGATGATGATTTAGGACGAAAACGAGCGCGCGAAATTTTAACAGAAAAAAAAGAAGTTGAAGTAAAAATTTCAACTGTCTAGCTATCACGGTTCATGAGATACAGCCTGGTGACAGACAAACAGATAGACAGACGGACCGCGGAATCTTAGTAATAATAGGGTCCCGTTTTTACTCTTTGGTATGGAACCCTAAAAATGAAACCTAGCTAGATTGATTATTCAATACGATCGGGATTCGGGGCGATAGCCCCCGAAACCCCCTGCATACTAAATTACATGCAAATCGTTGGAGCCGTTTCCGAGATTCAGATTATATATATACATATATACAAGAATTGCTCGTTTAAAGGTATTAGATTAGATAGAGAGATATGGAGATGGAGCGACAGGTGACGGGTTCCAACATTGAAAAGAGGTAGGTACTATTGTCGATAAAACTTTAAAAGCTTGAGATGTACTCGTTAAAATCTTGTGATTACTTTATCATATTGAAATGTGAAAGTCTCCTCATAATGTGTTCTCTGTTTCTATAGTATAAATAGGTATGTGTCTTAGGGTAGGTGCACTTTTGTTAAATTTTATGTAAAATAAAGAACTTTGAGAATTAAAAACCACCCAGAAACGAATGGTTGTGGTTTTGTAGACTTAGTTGAGGTAAAATGCTACAAAAAAGTAATTTGTATGGTAGGAAGTGTTGAACCAAATAAATCATTGTATTAATGAGTATTTCGCAAAGTAAGATATCTGCAGCATTCTCCGTAAACGAACCTTACAAAACCACAACCATTCGATTCCAGTTGGAATCGAACGGTTCTGAATACTTATGCAGATGATGTGTACGTACCTATGGCGGGCTAACGCCCACCGGCTGTGATTGGGTTTCTGATATTATTAAGTAACAGATGCGCCGTAAAATCTGTTATCGCAATGAAGGATTCTGTGATGTTAGTAGCGACATCTGTCCTGCTAAATACAAACTAAGGTAGCTGAGGTTTGTTGTAGAGAACCCAATTATGGATTAAGCTCGCTTTTGTACATAAGTGTAATTTTGTATTTGTTTATGTCACTCGTTTTGTGTACAATAAAGTATATGACTATGACCTAAGCTCTAGTTAGTGTGTGGCAGTATAGATGTCACCACTATTGGTGGTATAGTAGTTTGAAGCTGGACAGGGCAAGACTTCTAAGGTATGTGTCTCCGGTTCGGGCAGTGTTATTCCGTTTGATGATTAGAAAATTATAAGTAGGAAGGAAAATGATTACAAGACAATAAACCTCTAGTGCGGGCCGGCCAGTAGGGCTAGTCGCCGGTGGTAGGCCCACCAAAAAATAAAAAATCGGACCTATCGGGATAACATAAAAAAAATACTGGATGATCTTTCTCCATTTCCTCAGATCAAGATGATTCCACCGATTTAAAATCATAACAAAAACGTGATAAGTAACAAATCATGTAACATATGATTATGTAATAATGTAACATAATTCTGTGAGGTAGCGACATCTGTCCATCTATCCCTACACGAACTACGCACTAGTTCATAAGTGGCAGTATAGATGTCACTACTGTCGTTGGTCTAGTGGATTGAAGTTAGGGGCAGGACTTTTAAATATGTGTGTGTATGGCAGATCGGGCAGTGTTATTACGTTTATTAATAACACAATTCTTGGTAGGTACGAAGCCTATAGACAATGATAGGGCAGAGCGGGGCCAAAAGTGCCGGTGGTACCAAACAGAGCGATTTGTATGATGTTTGTCGCAAAAGGTTATGAGTGTTATGACACTATGCCGTTACAGGAACCGCTTTAGTTGCGTTCAATATGGTAGCATAGTAGTTATGGGTAAAAATAATTGGAACAACTAACTCCCCGGAATAATATATTTTTGCCTTTGATTTATTTGTTAATTGTTGATAGTTAGTACACCAAAAATAATCACGTATTTTGACGAACTGCAAAACACTCTTTTAGCGTGTGTGAACTGAGATTTAATTTTTGAACAATAAGTTTGTATTTGAAAACGACGGAACAACTAGCCTCATAGCGGGGTTAGTTGTTCCGTTCCTGTCGAAATCATAAAAAAAAATTGGTAAGATAACTGTTTAACCATGCACAAAACAATATCACTATTCAGAAACGCCAATAATCATACTTTAAATATGTGCGTAAGCCATACAATTAACAATACCTAGAATACACTATTACACACACAAACCTACACACTGGTACACTATTTTTAACCGACTTCCCAAAAAGGAGGAGGTTCTATGTTCGACCATAAGTTTTTTTTTTTTTTCACCTTATGCTCCGTCAATTGTGGACCGATTTTAAAAATTCTTGTTTTGTTTGAAAAAGTATATTCCGAAATTGGTCCCATTTTAATTTGGTGAAAATCTGATGAAGAACTTCGGAGATATACAACAGAACTCTTCAATAAATAACGGCAAATCTCTCGGGATTGCTACAATCGCATGTCTGTTTATTGTTTATACCATTTCATAACATAACATCACGCCAGTACGCTTTTAAGGGGTACGCAGATCTCTCATTTCACCGGTTATGTTCAAGTTTCATGAAATCTATTCTGGCGTTATAGTTACCTTACTAACTTGTCTATTAGGTAGGTACGACTAAAAAGTGAAAAATAAAAAACTTTTTGCAAAAAAATACTACCGACTTCCAAATACAAAACTACAAAGTGAAAAATAACTTTATTGTTTGAAGTCGGTGTCCATAACGCAAAAAAAATGGTACCTACGAAAGACACACCTACACACTGTTACACTATTTTCATAGATCAATTTTGTATTTTATGAAAATCTTTGTCTATTATGTATTTTGGTTTTACATTTCATTTCCTCAGAGCAAGAACATTCCATCGAAGTTGAAATAATTAAAACCTGATACTGAATAAATACTAAACGAATTTATTATAATAACTTAAACACGGAAACAATTATACGTGTAAAAAATGTCACAAGTGGTCACCAACATTCGAAATGTTAAGGTTGTTTTAATTTCAATACACTTTATTACAACCTCAGATCAAATAAAAAGTCAAGATGGAACGTTGCAAACAACAAAGTGAAGCCGGTTCAAACTAAGCCTTGCCGTACAAATACACAATTACATGCACTCACGTACAACGAAATTAGGTCTTAGCTTGTCCTTCGAGCTTACAGATCAAATAATAAAGCTCAACTGACAAGCTAAAGGGAAGTTTCGTTATACGTGTGCGCGTATAATTGTGTATTTATACGGCAAGGCTTAGTTTGAACCGGCTTCACTTTGTTGTTTGCAACGTTCCATCTTGACTTTTTATTAGATCTGAGATTACAACCTAGCTCTTTCCCGCGGCCTCGTCCAAAGGTGACTTTACTATTTAGGTATAAAAAGTAGCCTAGCCTTTGTTTTCAGGATAAATATTCCTATGGTATTTAGCGCTTGTGTAGTATAATCAGTCAGAGATTTTTGAAATCGTATCATTACTGCCAGAGATTAGGTACATAAACGAACATACAAAAAAAAACGCGCACGAAGGGTTTCATACCATTATCGCAAAAAACACAATAAAAACACGTTTGTTGTATGGGAACACTTAAATATTTATTTTATTCTGTTTTTAGTATTTGTTGTTATAACGGCAAAAGAAATACATAATCTGTGAAAATTTCAAGTGTCTGGCTATCATTGTTCATAGGATACAGCCTGGTGACAGACAGACAGACGGATCGCGGAGTCTTAGTAATAGGGTCCCGTTTTTACCCTTCGGGTACCGAACCCTAAAAATTACCTCTTGGTAATATTATGCTAGTGTCTCTTGCAACCATGGGTTGGATGCGCGCACGCGTCATCTCGCCCAAACCTCTTAATTGAACCTACATGGAAAGTGTTATCTGTATTACCTGGACGTACTGTGTTGCGTACCGCTGGCCAGCATAGAGTACCTATTCTGTGAGCTGAACTTCCCGAACGTGACATTCATCTGCATGGGAATTGCTGTTTCAAAGGTATGTGGCATAATTAGTAAATTGAACTTTATCCATCCAAACACAGGCAGGCGCTTTACTTTGTGTACATTATTTCACACAAAACAGTGAAGAAAAACATCGTGAGGAAACCGGCATGTCCAAGAAACAAAAATTCGAAGACATGTGACATCCACCAACCCGCACTGGGCCCACGTGATGGATTACGGCCCATCCCCTCTCACAGAGACGAGGCTTGTGTCCCAGCAGTGGGAACATTAAAAAGGTTGATGATGATGATTATATTATCTGTGGTAATATGAAGTTCAGTGACAGCGCGCCTTTTATTAGTAAGTAGGTACCTATTACCGGAAAAATGCAAGGTTCCTCTAGGATAGGAACGAAGCCGTAGGAACAAGCAAGTGTTTGTCCATATGGAAACAGAGCTTAGTCTGGACTTGTGAGCAATAGGCTCGACTTCTAATAAATGGGACTTACCACAGACATAAATCTAACTAGATAACGCAAGTCCCTCCATCTGTATGAAAAGAAAACCAAGCGTGCCACTTATTCACAAACAATTTAAAAACAAATTTGCTTACCTATGAAAGAAAATATTTCCAATGTCTCGGCCAACTTTTTCTATACATTCTTTACAGCTCAATATGGCATAAAAAGGCATTTTTATAGATTTCCGGTGCCGATAATGCTAAATGAAAAGCACAGGTTACGATCATTGTTCGTAACTTTACTCCGTTTTTTGGCACGCGAAGTACATACAATCCATCATCTAGTTAGATTTATGTCTGCGGGTCTTACACATAATATAATTGGCGACATGTGGTTGTAATTACTATAGTTGAATCGGTTGCCAAACGGATGAACCGATGTACTGTATATCTGTGGCATTAGCTGCGATGCCACAGATAAACAAAAACAGATACACACGTCAAACTTATAAGTTTTAACTCACACCTCTTCCGTCGGGAGTCAAATATATTTCGAGTTTCGAGTCAAATGAGTTCAATATGGAATAGTATTCTTTGGCTGCAACTCTGCTTGACCCCTGTATGCTTATGATAGACTTGAATGATGAATTGATGATATATGATAGAGGTGTCTATTCATGTGTTAGTTAATCCTGCAATCTACTAATTGATTGTGCTTTCACCAAAGTACAGTGGGTGGACATCGGTATCAAACCTGATCCCTTTATTGAGAGGGAGCATCCCTTTGTTTGGCAGAAGAACAATAACTGACGGAAACACAGTGAAACGTAAAACTAGGCGGGTATCGTATGAATTTGGTTCGCAATCTGTCTACTGTTAAAATATTTATTGAGTGACACATGACAGATTGATAAAGGGCAGCGAACTAACTTTATTTCCTTTGTTTACAATAGTCACAGATAATATAATACTTATACTAGCATACAATAGTGTTTTGTACGGCAAGTAAGTGCTCGTTCACACAGAGGTCCGTTTTACAGGTCCGCTTTATCGTATACGTTTTTATTCGGCAATGGCATATGTAATTGTATGAGTGAGTTCACAGTTCACCCACTCAACAGTATTAAAATACTGATCCGTTTTATCGGACATCGGTGTGCCCCGTGGCCGCTGGTGCATTTGCTGACTGAACTGGGTTGATGGCTCATCCAGCGGAACGGATTCCTGCAACCTTATAGATCACTGGTCAACCTTGAAAATACGACATGAATGAAACATTATTTTGTTTTCCTCAAAACCGTTTGTAACACATATGTAAATATTTCCTGCCGTTCGCTCCACATTTAACGAATGTGCTATCTTATCAAAATATTGCGTTTTATAAGTATTTCTTCCGCCTCGTCTCATATTATTTGTGTTCAGAGAAAAATATCATAAAGTATGATGTCAGATCAGTCAGCTGTTTATACATCCAGTTAAAATTTACGCATTTGCGAAATGTTATCAAAAATAACAAAATATTGGAAATGTTTTATACCTTGATGCTTCAAGTATCTTTGGACGATAAAAATTATGTTTTTTGGCCTTGATTTTCTAAGGCAGGCTCAAAACAAATATATTGTGTTAGAATTTAGTTGGATTACTTTTATCTTAGATAGTTGCAGATATAGAATATAGAAACAAAAGGTTCTTCAAGAGAATGGTCTGTTATTTACATACATAGACTATGTTAACATACCTACATAGATATTCAGGAGAAGAAGTAAGGAACTATAGTACATTACTGCAGCGGCCAGCAAAAGAGGCATTGATGGACGAACGTGTACGGTGTAAGGGCCGATTTCACCAATTAATAAATCGCGATTAGTGCAACTAAACTTAGTTTACGAAAATACCGCTCAGAAACTACCAATCAGAACGCTGCATTTGCATTTAAACTAAATAACAACAATATTTTTTCTCAAACATGCATGGAAATTTGAGCATTATTTTGACAACCTTCTTCGAGATAAATCGAAATTGCTGTACTGGCCATATACATGCGAGCAGCGGCCGGCAGAAGTTGTATGAAAATACATATCTGTCGTGTTTAGCGGCCAAATAAATTACATACTAAACTCATATCTATCGTGTACTTTAAAAATTTGAACTGGCTTGCATAAAGAAAGCTGTGTATAGAAAGAAAATGAAGATTTTAACACGAGAATAATTATTGTTGTTCGTTGTTCGTCATTGATTTAAAAAAGTAATTGTATTTGACAAAATGAGTGCTAGGTGCTACTAAGTTTTAATTTCCGCGCATTATTTGAGAAAAGTACTATACAAGCCTTGGTCACAACTACGCATTGATGGGCTTCGCCTCGGCCCACATTTACACGTTCGTCCATCAATGCCTCTTTTGCTGGTCGCTGCAGTAATGTACTATTTCCGGAGTTAAAGTGTTCATTTGTTTTTTTTTCAATAAACAGCTTTCTACTTGCAAGCCAGTTCGGAATTTAAATAAAACCTTTGATAATTATTTACCTCCTTGGTTGCCATGTCTCGGAGTAAAAGCATAGATTACTAAATAGTTACGTAAAAGATCGTTCCATTTTTAAATTACACGACAGATATCTTTTTACTATGTAGGTAATTTATTAAGATCAAGAATATTTTCATACAACTTTTGCCGCCCGCTGCTCGCATGTATTTGAACAATACAGCAATTATTTTAATGTATTTTTTTATTTTAAAGAAGGCTTACAGACTAACAAACCAATGGCATAAGGAATGTTATAAAAAAATAGCTATTAACAAGCCTCCATAATATAGTTAATGAAAAAAAAGTGGATAAAAGAAAGTACACACCTACAAGTTAATATAATTTCGATTTATCTCGAAGAAGGCTGTCAAAATAATGCTGAAATTTCCAAGCATGTTTGAGAAAAGAAAATAATTATACTGTACCTAATTAGCCATGTTTTCAGCGCAACTGAAAAACAAATGAACATCAAAATATTTATTTCATATTGACATTGATGATTCAAACTTTAAAGTAAGTACATAAAATATGTATTTGTTGACAAACAACGGAGCTAGATAGTTTCTAGTAATTGTCAATTATAATAATTATCAATCAAATTAGTAAATAGGTAATAAGCCGTCTCACCCGGATTTAAATAAACTGATAAAATTATAAAGTCAAGGAGTACCAACTTAATTAGTTTTTCTCGCATTAACTTATCAGCGAGTTCATGGAATATTTGCGATTTATTTTTAAACTCAACAGCACGTTTATAAATAACAATTTATTTGTAGATAATGTAATTTGTACTTACCTACTTTATACACAATAACTGCAACTGCTTATAATATTCAGGGGCGACATAATTGACCTTTTCGGTATGGGCACGGCAGTTTGTAATTCACTTTCCAAAAAGGAGGATGTTCTAAGTTCGGCTGTATGTATGTTTTTTTTTTGTGTATGTTCAGAACTCTTCAATAAACAACGTCAAATATCTCGGGGTTGCTGTAATCGCATGTCTGTTTATTGTTTACGCCATTTCATATCATGACATCCGTTTTTTGCGATAATGGTACGGAACCCTTAGTGCGCGAGTCCGACTCGCATTTGGCCAGTATTTTTGAGACCGACTTCCGAAATTGAAGTTATTTTTCACTGTAGTGTTTTCATTCGGAAGTCGGTTGTATTTTATACTTTTTTACTATTCGTTTCACAGAGAAACTTATATATGGATCCGCTGGATGCGTGACGCACGGGACCGGTCAATGTGGCGACGCTTGTGGGACGCCTATTCGTTTCTGTTACTTTGTGATTGTTATGTTGTGTCTGTTTCGAATAAAGTTTTCTATTCTATTTTATTATAGAAATTTTCTAAATACCTATAGATTATTTTCTATTGATTCCTATTTTAAATCTCATGACATTTTTATATCAAGAAAAGTATATGAGTAGGGAAATACCTAATAAAAAATAGATTGTCTGTGTTAAAGACGATTTACGTCTATAATGATAGACTCCTGGGGAGTGACCATAAGCTCTTAGAGTAAGGTTATTTTGAGTGTGTATAAGGGCCAGTCACAAACACACTCAGATATGTCTTGTATACAACCGTCCCTTACGCACACTCAAACAACAAAGAGAAGAGAAAAAAAGTATTAAAATATGAGGATTTTTTTCCTTTTTAGGATTCCGTACCAAAAGGCTAAAAACGGGACCCTATTACCTACTAAGACTCCACGATCCGTCTGTCTGTCTGTCTGTCTGTCACCAGGCTGTAACTCATGAACCGTGATAGCTAGACAGTTGAAATTTTCACAGATGATGTATTTCTGTTGCCGCTAAAACAACAACTACTAAAAACAGTGGATCTCCCATACAACAAACGTGAGATTTTGGCGTTTTTTGCGGTAATGGTACGGAACCCTTCGTGCGCGAGTCCGACTCGCACTAGGCCGGTTTTTTTTTTCTCGATTAAAGGAGAAGTATGGCGACATGTTGCGCAAATAAATTGGAATACACCAGGCAAGAGCATAATGATATCACTTTACGTAATTTCTACCTACTCTGTACTATACAACCCGTGATACAGAAATTTTTCTTTACCTACCGAGGTACCAAAACCACCGTAGTTTTCTCAACACAAATAAAATAAAAGTGACCCGAAAATAAATAAAGAAATTCCATTTTTATTTTATTTACCCACTGATTTATTAAAATAAATTTTCTACCTGAGCAACGTATGAAAAATCTACGAATTTTCTAGATTTTTCACTTCATCATCTAATATTGGAAAATATATCAGGTCGCGATGTCCTTAGAGGAATATTTACTGCAAAAGCACTCAGCTACCGCTAGGCTGGTACTTCTACGGTAATGATATGGTACCCTTGAGGGTACCAACACACGGGTTATGCATCGGTAGATAATGTATTTTGAATGTTTTTAAAAGGTTTCATAGACAAAGGTAATAAAGAGTGGGTTGGCTATGGCAGGAAAATGACATTGAAAATATGGCGTCGAGGATCTGACGTCGACTTTTTGTTTTAAAATAATAATAGATGTTTCAATTGTTGTTTGTTTACTTAAACTGTATCTACGTAGGGTATTTACATATTTACCATATGTTGTAAGTGCCATATGCTTGCGTTATTGTAATGGTTATCTACCTACAAAAGGTCGGGAGTATTGTTAAACATAATATTAAAACGGTCAAGGTATAGTTTTTCTAGATTTTCTGACGGCAATTACAGAAATCATCACATGCGCAACCACACGCACACATGCGCAGGTATTGTTGTTGCGTCGTTGTTGGCTGCGCAAAAACAAAGAATCTTTGATTATATACTTGTCTAGATGCCACATTGACTCTACCTGAACGGCCCAAATAAAGTCTACTAAAATTGTTAGACTCGCTTCTTATTTATGTCAGTGTAATTTGAAACACCTAAGGGTAACATGTTCACGAAAAAAAAAAAATATGCCGGTTTGTGCCGTCACCACCATTATTACAAGAACACACGACTTTTAATTCGTTACTTTGTAGGTTAGTCTGATTTAGCCAGTGTTGTCAGTTTATTACTAGGGAGATTTAACGAAACTATGGGAGACAAAATACAAATAGCATTACATAATCGTTCGATCAGAAGAACATTATTATTTAAAAAATTACACTATATTCATGATCAGTAAATGACAACTTACCTTAACGTAGCCCAGGCAATAAAATCAAAGAGAAAAATATTCCGAGAACAAACACAAAGAGATGGGTTTTAATCTATTTTTATATTATCTAATATTTTTTCATTGTATTTTTTGTTGTTACTCAAATAAATGATACACTAATCTACAAAATTATTGTTTAATTTAACCTGTTTTGTTTAACTTTCATCATATTTAATAATTCAGAAAAGGTAGGTTAATAGTTTGGAGCAGGCATCCCTAAACACGCATACATTGACAGTTTGACGACAATAAGTACACGAGCGGTACTCACACATATCACGCAATTGGAGACAGTTTTAGCGCGTCGTTTGTTTGCATTGTTCTATCTAGACAAGTATATAATCAAAGCAAAGAATACGCGCGGATGTATCATCATTCATATCATCACATCAGCCGAAAGACATCCACTGCTGGACCTGTGATTTTTAATTTCATAGACTATACTGACAGCTGTCAATGACCTTATTATTTTTAAATGTTGCAAGCGCGGAGCATAGTGTTGTAGGTAGGGCTCAGTCATAAGTGATTCATCGAATCGATGTGACATGACTCCTCAATTTAATTTTACTAATAGGTGTAAATAAATATTTTATGAATATAAACGTCATATATTTAAATATTCATATACATAGTACACAAACTTTTATTGTGTTAAATATGAAATCAACAATTAAATAAATGCGATCGATAAAATGAAGTCTGACATAAATGAGTAGACACTAAATAAGGGCCGCTAGTTTCTTAACAAATGTATTTTTTTTCCGTGAAATAGTTCCATTTTCGATCTACTTCAGTTTTCGATCACTTTCGACAAGGTTAGTCAGGATACGACACTATCTTAAGTAACGATAAAGTGACAACCCAGTCAGTTTAGTCTACGAAATTAAAAATCAGAGTTATAGACAAATGGCCAGGGGGTCAAAATTATGGAATATTGTTATAGAACCTTTTTAACGAAGGGTCTTGTTTATAAAAATCGGTTTTGCAACTAATAAGTTACCGGATTCGTTATTTAAATTCTCTTTACAGAATTTGAATATAAAAATTTGCTAAGTAATCGCGAAACAATGTCGAGAATCTGCTGTTAAAAATGTTTAGAAACATTTTCTAACACTAATACATTTACTAACAAATGTTAGGAATTGTTAGGTGTTTCATTACTGGCCCGGCGCGGCGCGACTAACCTTCCGCAGACATTGACAGAAAATTGTTTGTAGAAATTGAATTGAAAACAACATACACACTTTGTCGTCATCTGTTTTGCTTGGTATATAAAAATATAGTACAGAAGATGTCGTAATACATTCCGTTTTTGGCTAAGCAACAAAAGGTTATTGAGAAATTGAGAAAAATCTTACGCAACATAACAACACTTGAACAAACTCTGGTCACAATCAGTACGCCCCCTATTCGTCGGTACAACGTTGTCAACACATAGCGACGTCACAACGGCCAGTCTTATCAATATGTGCGGCTTCTCAGCTCAATTACATCATGCTGTTGTGCTGATAACGAGTGTAGATCGCTCTCAGCCGCTGGGGCCTGGGAGGCTCGCCTTGTTGACTAACTAGTTTCCGCGACTTTGCTGCGGTTCGGGGCCTTATCTCACGGCGTTACTAACTTTGCCAATTCCACATGACTTTTGTATCCTCGATATTTCTGTACGGCTCCGAATCCTGGGCAATTAGCACTGTTCTGTGGATCGAATAAAAAAGTTACATATTCGCGAGCTGGCTAACCAAAACCAGATGTATCCTCCGACTGCACAGCATGATGTTCTTCTTGTTAACATCTTTTTAGTTCACCTCTTAGGCAGTCGGGTTTTTAGATTTTTTGAATTAACTTTTCTTTTTTTTTTACTGCACTTTTGATCCTTATAGTACATATAAGGATCAAAAGTGCAGTCAGTCTACCAAAACAGCAAAGGCATATTTTTTTTGTAGGCAGCAGAATTTCCACTTTTCGCGGTTAGTGGGAATAATCTGTACTTTAATTTCTATACAAAATATTAAATCAGTTGTGGATAATTTAACTTCTACAAAAACTAGCCATTTGAGTTTTAGGAGAGTATGACTGCACTTTTGACCATTGACTGTACATTTAAATATAAAAGTATTTGGTGTTATTGAAATCACTTCTTAAAACCCTTTATTTTGATAACCCACAAGAAAGATTTGGGAGAAAAAAACCTGCACCTAAAAGCCGCCATTTTTCTATTTTCCAATTTTAATGTAGTCAGAGACACTCACAGGGTTAAGACGAATCAATTGACGTTAGAATCATCAAAATCGGCCAACGCGTTTGGTGTCTAGAACGCCACATAGGAACAAACATACATACATAGACTGATTCCTTGAATCTTTCGGCAGTCGGGTAAAAAGGTTTAAGGTCTTTGAGATGTGGTGCTGGAGAAGATTGTCGCGCGTACCATGGATAGCAAAGCGCAATAATAAGTTCATTCTCGACCAGCTGAATATCAAATCCAGACTCTCCACGATATGCTGCCAGAGAGTGCTGAGTTACTTGGTTCATATCTCTCGGAGACAGCCAGACGACCTCGGAAAACTGGTTCTGGTGGGAAAGGAGGATGGTAAAAGACCGCGCGGACGTTCACCTACTCGCTGGTCAGACCAGATAGGAGCGATTACAGAACTTACGAAGAACAACAGAACACGGAGTGGCGTGGAAGCAGCTCGTCAGTGACTCCGTCAAAGCGTTCCAAGACGAGCACAAACCTCAGAAATGATGACAACGAATAAGAAGAGATTCCACATGATCCGTGATTATTCTTGGATAAAAAGTAATTAGCAGAATTTTCGAAATAAGATCGACAATTTGAATTCTCGAATTAAAAAATTGGCTACAAAGGCCATTGATGGACTATCATAAATATAGGTGTACCTAATGTTTTATTTTCAATAATAAATCAAAAATATCAAATCGAATACCAGCGCAGCGTTAGTTCATTTTTGGATATCGCTGCACTTGCACTTCATAGGAGCCTTTTTGGTCTCGCACGGGGTTTTTATTTTGTTTAATTTTTAATTTTTGATTATTTCTCGTATCTCCTGTGCGGGTTACAAGTAAATAATTTTTCTTTCTTTTTTTTTGTTTGTTAGGTATTGTGCTTACGAATTTTCAGGAAATATTCTGGTAAAAACAAAACGGGTGTGTCTCACTTACGGTCTCTCTAAGCGAGACACGAGACCATGTTTTCTAGCAGAAGCATACATTGGGCATTCATCATCATCATTTCAGCCGAAAGACGTCCACTGCTGAACATAGGCCGCCCCCAAGCCATTATATATAAGTACCTACCTACTTATCTACACGAAAATATTTTTAATTAATGAATGACTTTGCAAATATTTGTGTCAAGAAAAGGTCTCCAAATTAATTTGCAGTCTTTCCCCTTTAACAAGCTTTTATTTCGTTTTACCTGTGCCGGTGACAGTGTGTAATCAAAGCTTGCAAGTTAAATTTAGTTCACTTCCCAACATTCGAGTGAGGTGTTTTTAGGGTTCCGTACCGTAGACGAGGACTTCACTAATACGAGACAGGCAATTGCCATTTCCGCCGAGGCATATATAGTGCTTTTCTCAAAAAAAAAAAAAACATAATTTTTATATTATACATTTAATTTATTAAAAATTACAACAACATTGCTGGAGCGTTGTAATATTCCAAATTCAAAAAACCCTCCTGTAATGGTTTTGATCAACATTGCTGGAGCGTTGTAATGTTCCAAATTCAAAAAACGCTCCTGCAATGGCATTTGATTTTCTTTGTCCGTAAATTCGGTACCTCGCGTATTCTGTTTTCGAAAATAATGACAATATTTCCATGCATGTTTGAGAAAAGATATATAATGTGCCCATATGTTTTACTTTTTGATGATACGTTATCTTTAGAAACACTAGAACCCTCAAAAATTTCCTCTTAAGAAAGTATATAGGTACCTATTGAATAAGTCACATTAGTACTCCTAACTTAAATTGTAAATGCGAATGTGAGTTTGTTTGTTTGTTACCTTTACGGATTTGGTGAAACTTGGCATATGGATCTGATACTTTTCATCCCGGTATAGTTAATGTTCCCTTGGAATAATAAATTTTCACGCGGGCGAAGCCGCGGGCAGGAATTAATATAAAAGCTTGTTAAATCTTTAAGTTGACCAGTTACTAACAACCAGTGTTCATCTTACAAGGAACTAGGTATTTGAAACCAGTTCCATTATGTCTCCGTGTGACCAGTTTGACGTCTTTGCAGTCGACGGAGCAGTTTGTCATACGACCTATTGGTAACCTCATTTCCGCATAATGGAGATATGGATATTTAAACTTGAAAAAATACCTGTTAAAAAAACCTATTATTACGTAAGATAACTATTACGTATACGTACCAACTATTACGTAAGATACTAAGGTACTTATGATCTGTGTTTAAACAAGCTACTGAATTTTGTGAAAGAAATTGTGTGGAGAGATAGCAGGAATCCCTGCAGCCTAATTGCGCAAGTGATTTCGTCAAGGCAAAGGGTTTGACGGCCATCAATCGACCAACCACATGCGAGATTAAATACGCGAAGTGGATTTCTGTCTATGTGATCGCCCGAAAAGGAAGACGCATATAAAATGCGCAAATACTTATTTCCATTTATAGTTGACCAGTAGGTACACACACATTTCACCAGATATACTTAAATATATGTTAAAAATTCTACGTCCTTCGTTACTCCTATCCTTGATTTATTTGTCAAACAATTGGTCAAGGAGTATTTTATCTAATGGTTAGGTAGTTGAAGATGGGAGGTGATCCATCATTATTAAACCTCAGTGGAGTATAGAAGAACTGTTAGTTCCTGTTGCAACTGAGGGTGATGCAACAATGCTTGATAACAATGGAAATTGAGCCCTATACTGACAATTATTGGGTTATTTTTCGAAAGTCTGCTAGTATAGTGGAAAAAGCCGTTCGTTTATATTCGTTGTTATCTATGTTTCTGTCAGTTAATTATGTATTGTTTGTATATTTATTTATTGAATCTGTGGTAATTAATATAATATTTTTATTAGTCAGTATCTACCCGATATACTTACTAACGACTTGGTTTATTTATTTATTTGCTAACCAAGAATTTAGTGCCTACACAATTCATTAGATTTAGAACAAAGTTCATTTATTTGGGTAAAATGAATATTATTATCTCCTCATTGGGCAGGTAGATACCACTAAGATATTTAGGTTGATTACGTCGTATTCAAGAAATGGACTTCTATGAAATAAAAATAAAAGGAAAATGTCCAAAAAGTATGAATCAAAAACCCAGACATTTATACGAACTTACTGTATGCTTGATGATGTTCGATTGCTTATAAAAAAGCAAGGCTGTGCGAGACAATACAATAACTAAAACGAATAGAACGGTCAAGCACTCCTGTAGCACGTTTAGTTCGAAAAAATGTCTAGCTGAAAGATGCTGTCGACTGTACACCAATATTATTTTACCCGACTGCCGAATGAGGGCAATGTGTTTATCAGTCTATGTATGTATGTAGTCCCTATGTGGCGTTCTAGAGACCAAACGCGTAGGCCGATTTATATGATTCTTACGTTCTTCTTCTTATTTCATACCTTGCAAGTGTCACTGCAAGGTTAAGGCGCTACCCCGAGCAAAACGCCGCGCCGCGCTAGCCGTTTTTCGTGCAGTTTTTAGGAGCTATCTACTCGTTATTTAAAATGAAATATCAACTAAAAAAAATACATTAAATTTCTACATATTATTGATTCCAAAATTGTAGAAGTCTTTTTTTTTTAAATGTAGTATATGTTTCACTAATCTCCTTCCAACAAAACCATAAAAATGAGAAATAATTATTGATAGCATGCATCTCCTCGTAAAGTGTTCAATAATACTTTTTTGTACTAACACTAATGGATAGACAATTTGATAACGAACATTTTGGTAGATTTATTTTTTTCAAAAGACCATTATTCGATTTTATAAAGAAGTTATTCTAAAATCTGGGCGTATTCACTACTGTAATTCATGCGCCACGAGTGCCGCTAGGCCAATAGGAATGCTCAAATCTCATGCTGATTTTTTGGTCAGGGTACGGCCTTAAGACGAATCGATTGAAATATTGGATATATCAAAATTAAAAAAAAAAACATTTTTTTTTTCTTCAAGACCTTCGTGTGGTGTGTCAAAATAATGGGTTTAAAGAGGTGATTTCAAAAAATGTAATGTTTAAATATACCAAATTCAAAAAATATAAAAAAAATAGTTAATTCAAAAAATTAAAAAACCCGACTGCTTAAGAAGCGAATTAAAAAGACGTAAACAAGAAGAAAATCATGCTGTGCAGTCGGAGGATAAATAATATATTTATCCTCCGACTGCACAGAAAGATTCTTAAAAAAATGTTAACTAAAAAGTTATAACTTTGTTTTTGTGTCTTTGCTATCGATAACTTCTATATTGTCATCAGTGTATCAGTACAGTCGACAACATGATTGATTTTGGTACTAGTGCTAAGAAAGTCCTTGGTAAATAATATTTTTAATGCATACTTTGTCAGCCGATACCCAATGTATTTGGGGTATGTGACCTGTGTAGGGTTATTTCGCTCGTTATTAGCAGTCTATCCGCATACAGTAAGTTCATATCGATTTCTGGGTCAATTGTGATACCGTCTCCTTTTGTGGAAAGTTTTGAAATTATATGTATAGTGCTATATGAAATAATCAAAGTACATAAAAGACAAGTATGTATGTAGTTGGATCATGAAAATGTGTCCTTATTAAGTTAAGATTACCTACTAACCATAAGTTTACTACTTTTAATCAAATAAATAAGGAATTATTAAAAGTAAATTGTTTTAATGTAAAAGTTACATTATGTTAACCAAAGTAAAGCAGACATCAAAGAAAAACTATATAAAAGATAAAGTAGTATTTCAAATTGCAAACGCAATGAATATCCGCATCAATGTTTATGAAGAATTTGACGTAAAAAAATTATTTTGCGTCTCAAAGATCTATTTACAGAATGGAAAAACATTAAAATATTTCACGAACTTGTTGCTTCTTCGACAGAATAAAGCAAATAAACACCGACTTCATATTTAATATCTAAATGATTAATATTATAGTAATTGTTTATATTTGTTGCAATACGGAAGTATTGCCATGATAGTGTTATTGATTACATTCAAGTATAAAAGCAAACACAAAATATTATTGTAGGGTAGTTCACTATTGACCTGACATCTAGCCTGACAGTTGAGCAAACGGCAAGTGGCACTGACAAGCCGCAACAAAAACATTTCGCGGATTTGACAGTTGTTTTTTCTTTTGTGAGCAAAGAGTTTGTATAGCATTTAAAATGTTTGCTTGTACGAGTAAGAAGTGGAAAATAGTAATAAATGCACAATTATTCTTGTTTTCTAATTAACACAATAGAAATCTATTAGCCTAGTAAAAGTGATGATAACGTTGTTTATTTTGAAAACACTATCACATTTAAGATTAATAATATATCTAGCATTTCTATCACTGTCTGGCTTCTTACGATAACCTTGCGTCATATTCTATGCACATTCCATATTTAAACTCGAGGAAAGTCTTCCTCATTCAAACGACAATCATCGAAAAAAAACGATCATAACAAAACTTTAAATGAAAATACAACAACCATAACTTACCTTTGTCTCAGTTAACGGTGCACGAATGAAAACCGGTTTTCTCTTACACGATGCAGTTTCACGTTATTAACTATTTTTTTATTAAAAAAAATGGCGCAAGACGTGTAGTATGCGGTCGACGCACTATAGTGTACTGCTGTAAACAACTCGAGATGGTACAATTACTTGCCAGGCATCGCTATCAGTGATGTGTGTCGTCTTGTGATTGTGGCTGCCAAAACTATAGGTACGTTGGAAAAGATAGGTCAAGGACACAGATGGTGACATACTGATGACTTTCGATAATCATTCATATACCTTGTGAAATATTAAAGTTAAATATGGATGAACTATATATATTGTGAGGAGTCATATGAAGAAAAGGATAAGTGATAGCCTTGACAGGATGGTATGGAAGAAGAAAACGTTTTGCGCCGACCCTAAATAACATGGGACAAAAGGGGGACAAAGAGTACACGGGGACTTCAGGCGCCCATGTGCTGGTTTGGTCCCTGGGGTGGTTACGGCGTGCAATGTGTTCTGGTGCGCCAGTGACGGAGAGTACTCTCCAGAGGAGGGACCGATGACGGACAGCCGCGGCAGGTTCCTGGTAAGTGCTAACGCGTGCCCGTATTACCGCCATAAGCGGCACAGGAGGACACCGTGGAGTTTTAATGGGTTGGAGTCCCACATAACTGCGTTATCTCCCTGTGGAAGCGCAGTATGCATGAGCATTGCACAAAGTTAAAAAAATGGGCGTCAGATGATGAAATTATACCTCAACTTATATCAACGTAATTATCTTATTTATATTATAAATATGAAAGTCCGTATGTTTGGATGTTTGCCTGAACAGTTGACAGGAGAAAGGCGGGTAGACCATGACCTGAATTATGATATAATATTTATTTATTAAAACTTAAAGCAAAATACAAGTACATAGGCGGACTTAATGCTTGAGGGATTCCTTACCAGTCAACCAGAGGTGGTGGAGATTTAACATGGCATGTGCATAAATAAATTAGAAATTATTATATTATTGAAGTAAAATTGGAAAAAAAATATACTATAGTAAATAGGTACTTATAAATATATATATAGATATATATGTAAAGTTATAGAAAGTCGTTTTATAGAGAAGACTGATGTAGGCGTAGAAAATACAGCCGCAGCTTCCGCTTAAATGCATATTGACTGGTGGCCGTCCTTGATATCGAGAAGAAGCGCATTCCAGAGAAGCATGGACTGAATATGAAAGGAAGAATGAATAAAATCAGAAGTATGAGACGGACAAAGCAAGAGAAGATCGTTAGACGAACGCATAATCCTAGCGTGTGAAGTACATAGATATTGAAAGTGAGATATGTATAAAACTTTTCTTTCTTTTTCGAATGATGTGGTCACCTCTGGTGTCAGAGTTAATAAAGCCGCCTCTGGGAGCTCCACAGGCCTCTGACGTGGCTATTTCAGACTTACATTAACTATATAAGTCCAGCACCCTAATTGCTTAAGTGAATTTGGCAAGGCAAAGGGTTTAACCGCCATCAATAGATCAATAGGCTGCAGATTTCCCCACGATGTTTTCCTGCATCGTTTCCTGTGATGTTCAAGATAAACTTAGGAAGTACATAATTATGAAGTCACATTGGTACATGCCCGGATTTGAACCCACGACCTCAAGCTCGAGAGGCGTGGTCTTAGCCACTGGGCCAGCACGATATTTGTATGAGATAAGTAGAGAACAGCGTGGTGAGAGCAGCGCAATTTTCGCCTCTGCCGAATGGGCATCCATTTGAGCTCAGATGTGCAGTTCGACACATGGTCATAATTCCTCAGGTTGAATATGAACCGGATGCACTTGTTTAGGAGCCTATCAAGCTTGTCCAGGAATACCGCGTTCATGTCAAAGTAGCACACATCATCATAGTGGATTATAGAGAAGATTAAAGTCTGCACAAGCATAGTCTTCGTTTTTACAGGCAGAAAGTCTCTCAGACGATACAGGCAACGCAATGTACCGTTGACTCTTTGACTGACACCAGAAATCTGACTTTGCCAGTCAAGTATCGAGTCATGATGTAGACCGAGATCTTTTACACTAGGGCTGATGGGGATAACGTTATCATTAAAAATAATAGGAGGAAGAGAGCTATCTACAACATGCCCGATCACAATTATCTGACATTTTGAGGGGTTAACAGACACCCCAAATTTATTAGAACAATTTTTGACTGCGTCTAAGGTTCCGGTTCACATCGTCTATAGCGTCCGAAAAACCCTTTACCCGCACAGCTGCATACATTTGAATGTAATCGGCCTAAAGATGATACGAAAAACAAAGACGATGAGTTATACAATTTATGAAGATGGAGAATAATAATGGAGAAAGAATACCACCTTGCGGAACACCAGCAGCTAGGTCACGCCAACTCAACGAACTCTCGTCAACGCGAACCAACTATTGACGACCTCGTAGATAATAAGAGAACCATACCAGGGCCTCGGAAGAAACCATTAGATATGAAAGGATAGTAAGGAGAATATCGTGACTGACGGCATTAAAGGCATTGCATAAATCAATGAAGACCAATAATAGAATACCTAGAATAGAATATTAGGTACTACACAAGAGTTACCTATCTGCTATTTATCCCGGTAGTACATTGATATTTTCGACTTTTACGTGGGCGGAGTCGCTGGCAAAAACTACTAGTTTACTGTATTATAAATAAAAATATTTATTTTGGTAGATAGGGGAAATTACAATTGCTTTCATGTGCTGTCCATTACTTTAATCGAAAAAGAAAATTCGGTGAACTACTATTAGAAAAATCTTTAAATATTTTGAACACGGCAGAACCCGTTTCTTGCCTCTTGTAGCATACTAGATATTCAAAACATTAATAAAACAATCTTCTAAAATGTCAACAAGGAGCATAACCAGAATTAAAATGGGCTTCATAAAGAGAAATAACAAGTCATCTTTAAATATTCCTGAATTAATTCATTTGGACTGGTATTATAAAAATTATTTATGTAACTAGTTATTTAGGTATGTTAATCGGTCAAGTTTCTGGTCTATCGCTTTAATTATATCTATTTAATGTTTACAAAAGAACTGTCATGGACACACCCACATTATGATTATCAGCTTTCATCATCATCATCTGCCCAGCCTTTTCCCAACTATATTGGGGTCGGCTTCCAGTCTAACCGGATTCAGCTGAGTACCAGTGTTTTACAGATGATGTGTTTTATGATTATCAGCTTTATAGGTTAAAATTTAATACGAGCTGATTAGGCAAATTTGATATGTATTTTTTTATATTTTATAGGCTCGCTCTTGACCACTATCTCACCTATTGGTAAGCGATGATGTGGTCGAAGACGGTGAGAAATAACCTACTCACTCTTGACTTAAATGTTGTAGCTGTAGGGAAACACAGACTCCGGCACGGAATTCCACTCCTTAACTGTACGCATAATAGAAATGTTTCCAAAACGTTTTTTAAGCGTATGGATGGGATGTCTAACATGTACCGATGGCACTTCTCCGTACGTCTAGTAGTCCGATGATGAAACGGGCTAGGTGAAATTATATCGTGCAATTCCATCGCACACTTCCCGAAAAAAAATCGACAAGCTGGCAACTCAGCGACGGTGTTCAAGGCTTTGACTTGACCAGTGCCTCATCACCGATTAGCCTCTTGGTCTGCTTTTCGATATTAGTCTTTGCTATTCGATCCCTTCTACAGCACAAAAAAGATAGCTCACAGATTGTCAAACTCAAGTTAACTTCTGTCTTCTTCTTTTCGTATAGTTTCGTATAGATTAACTTATATCTCAACTATTAAAATGTTGTCCGACCACTATGCAGCTACACGGACAGCACTTTCATTCGCCACGTTCAGATTCTGAAAGGTGTAGGGTTCTGGGCACGAAAGGCATCCAAGGAGGTAGGGCATATCCTGCGAAGTTGCCCGAAACTGGTACTGTATTTGAGATTGGTCCCATTCGGCCATGTTTTTTATACAGCGACTAAATTGGGTCTGTTGTCTGTCTGTAATAAGTTGTTTTTATTTCGAAATTACAACAGCCAAACAATATCTATACCTGTTTGATTTGTTAGTGTCAACTTCCAATGCCGCGTGAATGGCTGAAAGCGGGGAAAATATCAAATTTTTCATTGAAGTTTTCTGAACACACACTGTACCGGTAGTACATTTTTACACATAATATACACAAACCGAACAAACATAGACTTCAGAACTTTTTACACCACAAGAGAAAAATACTAAGAAAACAGATCATATTCCTTAAGATGTTTGTAGTTTTCAATAAATTTCCAATACCAAAGGAACCTATTGAAATTCATAAATAAACTTCCTACAATGGCGGGCGACCATTTTGTAAAGCGCCACCTGGTGGCTCGCACGGTCATTGTCAGTTCGTATGTGGACTAACAATGGATCAAAGGGAATATATGAATGTATTTCATATTCCACAATGTTCTTAAATATGTTTACGATGTCCTTTGTGGTGTGGAGATATGTCTTAAGCGGGTAAGCTGTGTACTTGTGTAGGTGGCGATATGTGGGGACAAATAAATTCTGATGGTGCTACATAAACATGAAGTTCGCTGACTGTACTTGCCAGGGGGTCGGACTTTCATGATTCCGCTGTGGGAGAGAGACAGAGTTATACGGAACGAATAGCACAATTTTTTTTTTCACAGCCGAATCAGGATTTTAATGACACGTTATAGTAGGCTTCAGAGGGTGTTACCATAAGCTCTTAGAGTAAGGTTATTTTGACTTTGTGTAAGGGACAGATGTATGACTTTCATCACTCTCATATATTTTGCAGATCAGGGGGGGGGGGGATAAGACTTGTATATATCTGACCCTTACGCACACTCAAAATAACCTTACTCTAAGAGCTTATGGTCATCCTCCTTGATCTGCAAAATATATGAGAGTGATGAAAGGTTATTAGATACATTCAGTTGTCTAGTTAGTTGGTCTAGCAATAAGATTAACTACGTATTTATGAAATCAATATCATTGTCTAATTATTATGCATACACACACTCACACGCACGCACTTATATGCAGACGCAACATCCACACCCACCATCACTCATTCGCATTAGTTAGTTCCGTGTTGACGATCCCTATTTAAATCGATGTATAATGCTTCGCGACTCCCTAGGGGGTCGCGAAGCCTCTACTGGGGATACGCAAGAGGTCGCGAAAACTACCTCAGTAAAAAAACTATAAAGCTTAAAAATATAGATTTATATAAAAAATAAATAACTAGAAGATAATATATAATATTATTATATTATATATAATATTATTATATATTATCTTATTATATATTATATATAAAAGATATAATAATAGATATAATAATATATAATAGATATTATATATATTATATACTCCTAGGTTATTATATATTAATACAAATTAACATAAAATAACCTAGGAGTAATCGTTCTGCGAAGGATACGCTTGTTTCTCATTAATATTTCTCTAGATTGGAAATTAAATCATCTTCTTTGCTAACTTTTTATTTGGGCTATTGATTAAAATGTCAAATCGCACAAGTACCAGGTGGCAAATAAAAAACAAACATTGAAGTATGAAAGTTTTATTACTATGGGGTTCGTATCATGAAAAAGGTTGAAAAACACTGGTTTAAATCAATTAAGGAAACAAGACTTTTCAAATATTAATGTGCATAATATTTATTTTATTTTATAAAGCAGTGTCTTACGTCACGGGCGGCATATTGAACCCTGAACGTAAGTGTCCTGAGTGGAGCAAGGGGTTCAAGCTGCCCAAGATGAAGACAGACTTTGTCCCAGAGAAGCATACTCTTCTTTTCACACCTTCTGCGAGACAATAAAAAGCTGTTGTACGTATTTAATTGAATATTGTGTTTGAGCAGATCTGAGCATTGAATAAATGCACCATAGGCTGCTTGACTTTCGAGTTTCTGCTAAATGTTGGCAATAAACTAAAAAGACGGATGCCGACACAATCTTGACTCCTACTTTTGTTGTTCTGCATTGAACAAAATCGTCATACTTAGGCTTTTTCGTATCTATATTTTGATTTATCCGTTATTAGATTTATTAATAATCTCTAAAGCGCCTGTTTTGTCCGAAACTCTGGAGAAGAATCACTATCACTCGATTTTTTTTGTCAAATCTAATATTGCAATATAACTCACTGAAAATCACAACACCAAACATCAAGCTGCCTAAGATCAAACATCGTCTTTTGTTTCACATTCTTAGGAATTCCGGCTTAAAGTGGCCAGTTCGATTTTCGAACAAACCTCTTTACAATGCCATATAGGCCGAGTTCCACGAGTAGGATCCACACGAATTTGACGTTCCAAATTCAAATCACTTTACTCCCTTGGGAGTTTCTCTCATACAACTTTACCTTTCTTGTGATATAATGCTTTACTTTACGTTGAGATTGTATGATATATAATTGGACATTGTCGAGCAGGTGATGTTAAAAATATATTGTAAGTACTGTTTACTTAAGGTCCACATAAAATAGGTTGGCGGTCGACTAGGGAATTGTTACGGTACGGATAATGACATAAAAAGCCTCTTAACCAGAATTACCAAGAAAAAACCCTATTTAACAGACCAAAGAGGACCACAGTAAGTTTTTCTTAACATCTTCCAAATAAAATTCGAGAAAAATAATATCTTGTATTTATTTGTCATTTGGGTGCCATATTTTCATTTGTATAATGCGTTTAAAATGTTCTTGCTAACTGGTGTGAGGTGTGGTAAGAGAGCCTCCGAGACCAGACTACCAATCTTGGTTAGGTACCGCAGATGCCTAAGATCATTAAAAATAAGAAGCTGAGTATAATATAAGTAGTAGTCTTGGTTTTACAGACCTATAAATTGCTGCTAATTTAAGCCGCGATGAACCATTAGAAAAACATCCAACTATATATATATACTTTATATACTTTCGCATTTATAATATTAGTAGGGATATATAGGGATATATAGGGATAATATTATAAATGCGAAAGTAACTCTGTCTGTCTGTCTTTATGTCTGTCTGTCTGTCTTTGCTTCACGCCTAAACTACTGAACCGATTTGTGTGAAATTTGGTACAGACATAGTTTGGAACTTGAGAATGGACATAGGATAGTTTTTATTACAAAAAAATATAATATTATAAATGCGAAAGTAACTCTGTCTGTCTGTCTGTCTGTCTTTATGTCTGTCTGTCTGTCTTTGCTTCACGCCTAAACTACTGAACCGATTTGTGTGAAATTTGGTACAGACATAGTTTGGAACTTGAGAATGGACATAGGATAGTTTTTATTACAAAAAATAAAATATAAAATAAAATTTATTCCGGACATACAGCGCCATCTATTGGTCAAGAGTCGGCATCAGAAGTCACTATTCCACGCGAACGAAGTCGCGGGCAAAAGCTAGTATATATATATACTGGTCACAAGCTCTCAAAACGGTGAAGGAAAACATCTTTAAGAAACTAGTAATGTCTTAGAATCAAAAATTCGAAGACATGTGACATCCAACAACCCGCACTGGGCCCGCGTGGTGGATTACGGCTTATTCCCACTCACAGAGAGAAGGCCTGCACGCACAACGGACCAAATAGATGTCTAAGTGCGGAAAAGGGAGTCCATCTATCCTATCCTATTCTACAGTGGTCACTAGCATGATTTAATCGTCCTACTACTTTGTCTAATCCTCAGAGACTCTAGACTGAACAAACTGTCATTTTATCATCGATGGCGATAGTGCAAGTGCTAAAATATAATAGATTGATCACGTGACATTTTGATAGAGCTGGTCAATCCCTTACATTTTAGACCATTTTTTTACTTTCGTTGATAGATGCTGGATGCCACGGAGGAGCTCTTAAATAAGCTTGAGCGCTTGCAAAATCTGTGCATTCGTTTTGTGTTTGGTCTAAGGAAATACGATCATGTCTCTCAGTTCCGCAAGGATCTCAAGTGGCTCCCTATCCGTCTTCGCAGGAACACTCGAATATTATGTCTCCTATTCAACATCCTTTTTAACCCTGCATACCCTGGCTACCTACGCGATCGTTTTTCTTTTACTCGCCCTGCTGATGCTCTGTGCAGATCCCGCCTTAAACTACATCTCAATTTCCCGTCCCATAAAACCCATTTCTATTCCCACTCCTTCTCTGTTCATGCAGTACTATTGTGGAACTCACTTCCACCTAAAATCCGTGACTCCCAAAATGTATCTCTATTCAAAAAACAAGTCAAAGAACATTATCTTGTAATTTTATATATTATGTATATGTATGTATTTTTATTTTCTATATTTATTAAGTTAAGGTATATGTGTAATTTATATGATTAATTAGGTTATTTTTGTCTATTTGAATTTCCTTATTCTTTCTACACACTGTGTCTTCGTCTATCATCCAACTTTCCTGTCGCAGGTCTGCTGGAAGAAATTTCTAATGAAATAAGCAGTACCTTTGTGCTCTTCAATCTGTATTATTTCTTTTCTCTGTAAAGTGTTTTTGAGTGTACATAAATAAATAAATAGAACTTCAATAGGGTAGTTGACAGAAAATTAGTTTTTTGTCTGTCAGGTAGATTAATAAAAAATATTGGATACGTATCTTTCTTTTGACACGTAAACATAAAGTGACGACGATATAATGCGTTGAAATATCGTGTGACGTCACGCCGTTAGTACACTTTATAGTACTTTAGTGATGTCACAAGCCCCTACTCCTGAACTTTGATGCGCTTTAATTTTGTCAATTTTCAGCTTGTCGGTATTTTATCGGTTACATTTCGGGGAGTTTGCGATGGAATTGCATGATTTAATTCCACCCAGCCCGTTCCATCATCGGACAACCAGACGCACGGTGATGCGTCATCGGTACATGGTGGACATCCCACCCATACGCACAAAACGTTTTGGGGACACTTTTATCATGCGTACAGCTAAGGAGTGGAATTCCCTGCCGGAGTCTGTATTTCCCGATAGCTACAATCTAGGGGTATTTAAGTCAAGAGTGAATGGGTTTTTTCTAGGCAAGCGTGCTTCACCGTCGACCACATCATCGCTTTCCATTAGGTGAGAAAGTGGTCAAGCGCGAGCCTATTGATAATAATTAAAAAAAAAATGATTTGGTAAAGCAAAAAATACGTGTTCTATATATTTGATAATTTCTCTCTGACGGACTAAATAGAACTATCATTTTTCCATTTTGCCCAAGAAACATCCCTATTGTCTGAAATTGTATGTAATAAGTTGCAAATTTATATAAGAACATATATTAATAAATTCATATATGTGAAGACCATGCACCCAGAATAGCACTACATATTATACTATGTATAGGTATAAATAGGAACATGGTTCTCACATACTTAAAAATATTGTTACCCATACTATAACGACCACATGTATGATTATATACAAAAGCTGTAAACCTGAGATTGGTTCGCCTTCTCCATGAATATCTAATGCAGTAGTGTTACACGTTTGCCTGTTTTCCGTCCTAGACTCACAATAAAATTATAATTGTCATCTTAATATAACATCACGCGTGTATTCACCGAAGGGTAAGTTAGAATACAGCCGCATTTCGCCAGTTATATTTAAATCCCATGTAATACCGTGCACGAACTCCAGACATGATATTTTGACAGACAGGACAAAACCTAAATAGATTCTGAGAATCTGCAAAAGTAACATCATTGACAGATGCTGTCAAAAGTATCATCATTGATAGCCTTCGTCAAAGTAACATCATTGACAGCCTCTGTCAAAGTAACATCTTTGACAGATGCTGTAAAAAGTAACTTGATAGATGCTGTCAAAAGTAACATCATTGACAGATGCTATTTAAAACTTGTGCAACACCGCATTACGTAGCGCTGCGATGAAAATGTTATTATTTAGACATGTTAAAAATTAGGTTAAACGATATCTATTGTTACTTAATCGGTGTCAGTAGTATCTGGGAATGCGTAGAGTATTTTATTTGTAAATTATTTTTTTAGAATAAAGATGAAACACCAGAATCCAAGGGTTGAGATAGGTATCAGCCGATAACTATGATAATTAGAACAGAATTTGACGTGGTGAGATTTGTCATGTGTTCCCGGGCCTGCCTCAATTTGAAATCGCCAACCCGACTTGAGCAAGCGTATCTTCTCTGTGAGACCTTTGCCCTACAGTGAGACAGTAACAGACCGGTATTATCGTTCCCATACATTCTACCGATAGACAACAACATTCATGAAAACCATCTGTTCAAATGCTGGTGAGTTAGAACTAAAGTTCGCTGTAGCGCTAAACATTATTTATGTTGTCTAATCAAAATATTAAAATGCAGCGCTAGATCGCTTAAAGAGTTTAAGTAAGTAAACTTCGCGATCAAAACGTCGCAATCGTCGTCAATGTATTTCTGGCAAATAAATATTTTGATTTGATTAGCAAGCGCCATGAAATCCACGCGTTTCGTTCAAATGTAACAACAAGGTGTACGGATTGCAGTACAGTTCAGTCGAACAGAGTTTTCGGATCGCCAAATCTAGTGCGTACATTTATATATCGATGGCCCTCGATGGGTATTATTATTATTTAAGGTTTAAAGAAGCTATTGATATCAGTCGATCAGGCAAATAGGGTATGTATGGTGGATCCTGGGGATAGACATTCCTAAAGACGGGTGTAGCGCCAATAAGCATATGTTACTGAAACTTTAAGAAATATTAGAGACAGAAAATATTTATTTCCAATAAAAATAACTTTTTGTAGACAAGCTTTTTAGCTTACCATGCATTGTCATCCAAACCAAACGTGTATGCAAAATTTCATCTGCATCGGTTGAGAATAACTGCTTTAAAATTCAGTTGAAAGATTTGTTCCAAAAATTCATACATACATATATTACAAGTTAATAAAAAGCTTGTAAAAATACTTTATTGTTTTCTTAAATTTGCCCTTTCAATTCCACAAGGATTACAAAAATCTTTTGAAAAAGAACGAAATTAGCTCACAAGGTAAATATTCCTTTTACCGTCCATTATCATAATGAGGTTTATTACAAGTTATGTATCTGATAATTATAAGCTACAATAAAATGTAATTAAATATGCCAGAGAGGAAAATTAGGTCCACCAAAAAGGTTTTAGTTTACGTTTCAAGGGACCATAATTAGGAAATTTTGTTTCAGTGGTTCAGTCCTATAAAAGGCTCGAACGCGGCACCAGGCACTTCACCACTGAACTATTGGGGGTGCGAAAACAGAGACATTCAAACCTATCTATTCAAACATATCCTATTTGCTGACATGATTATTTTTAATTTCTGATGTTTTTGACTATGATTGCATTTAATTTATTATTTTGTTGACATGATTACTTTTAATTCCTAATGATTTTGACTATGGTAACATTTAATTTATTATTTTGTTGACATGATTACTTTTAATTCCTAATGATTTTGACTATGGTTACATTTAATTTATTATTTTGTTGACATTATTATATTTAATCTAGAATGTATTGATTTTATATCAAACTAGCTTCTGCCAGCGGCTTCGCCAGCGTGTTTTATACATATAAACCTTCCTCTTGAATCAGTCTATCTATTAAAAAAAAACCGCATCGAAATCCGTTGCGTAGTTTTAAAGATCTAAGCATACATAGGGACAGACAGACAGCGGGAAGCGACTTTGTTTTATACTATGTAAGGATTATATGGTCAACATAATGATATTTAATTCCGAATGTTTTTATTAATTGCATTTAAAAAAAAAAAAAACAACTGAACAATTTTGCATGTCGTAACTAAGGTAAAATGTACCGGGACTGTCCACAAAAATTACCATCTTATATGTATACCTAATACATTATTGACAATAAATGATGATTCTGATTCTGAGTGGTATCATTTTGTAGAAACGAAAGTATCTACCGTTTTTTTATGATACAGATTTAGTGAAACAAAATGCAGGACAGCAATCAAATTACCAAAATTAAACTTTTGAAATGAAAACCCATGCACATCAAACTACAGAACCCTTAAAGAAATTCCCCTTTAATAAAGAAGGAAATTGGAAAATATGAAAATGTTCTTTTTAAAACATCTCTTGTATTATCCACAAGAGATTTACCTAATCCTTTCCCACGTTGCGTGGCGGGTATGCGCGGGAAACTTGGCCGGGATATATAAAGATGGCCGACAAGGTGCAGGCCACTGTTGTGACCCGTTCTAAGCAGTGACATGACGGCATTGCGCTGCAGGTGAGTTCCATAGACAGTTTTTTTTTTAAAGTGTAAGGACTTGAAAATGTTTGTCGAAAAGTTTGTTTTAATTATTTGTGTGAAAGTTTCAAGTTTCGGAAAAAATTCAGGAAAGTTGGGTTTAAATTTTGACGGATTTTAAAGTTTTCTTTAGGTATTATTTTAATAATGCAGAATGCAAGTATGTTATAGGGACAGCGACAATTAAAATCATTTTTTTAAAGTTTATAGCTACATCGAAGAATGTTCAATGATTTTGACAATGTTAATGTATGAGGTGGTGACAGTCGGTTTACAATTTAGAATACTGTCATACAACTGTTGATCAGTGTTTGCAGAAAAAAAAGTAGAACTAAGTAATAGGTGATTGAAGAAAGTGTGTTCCTCATCATTTGGATTAGATACTTTTTCTACTCTTTACAAAATTTTTATGATGTCTCTGGAAAATTTATGTAAAAGTTTTGGGTTTATATTTTGACGGCTCGCGTATTTTTAGCAGTGCAGAGTGCGAGTTTGACATAGGGGCAGTGCAATAATCTCAGTTTATAGTTCGATGATTAGGTAAAACTAGGAAGTAGGATAGAATCCAACCATCTAATAGACTAGCTAAAGTACACACATCTTTCATGGGGTACTGTGTTAAATTCTATAACAAAATACCTTGTGATATATTAAAACTAAAGGAAAGTAAATTTAAAACTTTCGTTAAAATCACACTTCGTAAACAACCATATTACAAATTAGATTATTATATTCAAGATAAGAATGCTTGGAAACATGCTGGTCCTGCTCCATAGGGCAAATCTTTAGTGTAGACAAAATCAAATTTGTTAATTTAAATTCATAGTTATTATTATTATATATATTTTTTTTTAAGAAATTGTCTCACATATTGTTCCGTTGTCGTTGATTTAGGTATTTCACCTATGTTTGCAACATTTGTAAGTATGTGAGAAACATGTTCCTATTTATAAAATTAATGAATTTACCTGTTAATGATTTTAATACTTTATACCTGTACGTTGTATAGTGTGTAGTGTTTTTCTGAGTGCATGGTCATATGTAAATATTGTAAGACACATTTAAAAATAAAAATAGGTAAGTATGGAGTTTCTTGTGCATTCTTCTCCACAACAAGCCACTTTTCCGAATGCACGGTAGAATCAACTTTTATTACTTGTAAATTTTTATTATAATTTGTGTACGACGTTCAAAAGTGCCGTTTTTTGGCCTAGTTGAATAAATATATTTGACTTTGAATAAAGAAAGTTCCTTAGAAAATTGACAACATTTTTCAAACATTTCAGGAAAGTTTAAGGTGTAGATTTGGATGGCTCAAAAGATTGTTTAGATATTATTATTAGAGTGCAAATAGCAAGTTTGGTATAGAGAGAGTGTAATAATTACAGATGAGAGTTCGATTATAAATAGAGGCTGAAAGAAAATGGGTTCCTAATATTTCGGTTTACTTTTTCTACTTAATACAGTTTTTTATTTTAAATAACATCAATCGGCTTTCATACACCCTTCATACATACCTTAGGTATTCGATATTGTCGGTAAGACTAATATTTAAGGATAACATATAGCCTCGCTCTTCTCATCTTTGGAAAAAGGTAAGAGATTTTTACCTGATTGCAAGAAATTGTTATGTTTTCGCGCGCAGGCTTTTGGCCGCCATTTTGTGCGTTTCCTAATTTATTTTTCTTCCAAACCCATCGAGTCTCGTATCAAAATGAAGGGTTTTAAAAGTTGATTACAAAAATATATACCACATAAATGTTTAACAGTAATTCGAAAAAAAAATATAACTAAAAAGTTGTAAATAAAAAAAGTTAATTTGAAAATCAAAAACCCGACTAAACAACGCGAACAAAAATTTGCCATCACAGATGTAAAGTGCCTAAATAATATCAAGGAGAGCACTTCAGCCAATGTCAGGGTTACAGAGAACCATCCGAAAACAAACCACCACACTGGCAATAGCCTAAGACCTCTCCAAGAACTTCCACATCAATTGAACTGAAAAGCTGTAAACAAGAAAAAAACATGCTGTGCAGTCGTAGGATCTAGGGTCAGCCAGTTTGCGAATATGTATCCTCCGACTGTGGTAGTTCTTGGAGAGGTCTTAGGCTATTGTCAGTGTGGTGGTCTGTTTTCGGATGGTTCTCTGCAACCCTGTCTTTGTCTGAAGTGCTCTCCTTGATATTATTTAGGTACTTTACATCTTAGATGCCAAATGTTTTGTACTTAGATAGAGAACTTATCGTCATTTAGCCATAATCAAATAAAAATAATGCATGAAATTATTCATTAAACAATATTTTAAAAATAAGCTTTTTACGTAAACAAAGCAAACCCTTTAATTTGATACCCATATCATGGCAGTGCACAAAAATTACTAGACCGCCATCTCGAGCCGTCCGCCATATTGGATTTAGAATGACGTCACTGAGCTAACCATGCATTGTCATCCAAACTAAATGTGTATGCAAAATTTCATCTTAATCGGTGGAGAATAACTGCTTTAAAATTCAGTTGCATAATTTGACCCGAACATACATACATACATCGCAAGTTAAATAAAAGCTTGTAAAATATTATTATATCATTCCTCCCAATTCACTTAACAGTAAGTTTAGTAACAGCGCACGTCCGTCTGAGTATTAGTCTTCCTCATAATTTGTTTTACGTCTACGTTTTAATTAAAAAGCAGCTTAAGTTTTTAAGTATTTCTTATTAATCTACTAGCTTCTGCTAGTGGCTTCGCCCGCGTGTAAGTCGAAAATTATCCCGAGGGAACATATTCCCGGGACAAAAAGTCCCAATCCTATGTGCTATTTCAGACTATAATCTATCTCTGTGCCAAATTTCATCCAGATCCGTTCTGGCGTGAAGAAGTAACAAACATACTCTCAAACTTTCGCCTTTTTAATATTAGTGTGATAATTAATAATATATGATAGATATATGGGCCAGTGGTATTAACAGAATGTCAGCCCACCGTTATTTTCTTTAAAATATCGCTGCACATGATCAGATAGAAGCCTAATGTCAGATACTAACAAATTCCAGCTAGAATATAAATATATAAAAATAAAATTCGTTTAATTCAGACTATTTTGTTAGTATTACATTATCTTAAAGCTATGTTAGTCATGAGGATACAATTATGTAATACAAATGATTGAATATAAATTAAAATTGTATTGAAATAAATGATTGAAAAAAAAAAAAAAATAATAATAATAACTAAAATGGAAATATTAATATTCAAATAAATTATTAAATGAAAACACAAATAATCAAGTGACATGCAGTATTTTGAGCCTTCTCACAGCTGCCGAATTTGGTCTGTCTGCAATCATCCTAAGCCGCGTACGCACGTACGAACAAATTTGTTGCGTTACATGATACGCAACAACTTGGTTCGCACGTGCGTACCACTATCGAACATCGAACACTCTGTTCGTCAAACATGTTCGCGGCGATCCTTGTAGTGTGTTCTGTATGGACGGTGTTCGAAGAGCTTTAAAAAATTCTCCGCTACTTCACAATCGACCACTTCCAACGGCGCCGTCATGGCTACTAAGATAGAGTTCACGACTGTTGTTCGCGAACTCGACTCGAACTATGTTTGCGTTCGTGTTCGAATATGCCGTCCATACGTACGAACCAAATGTTCGGGTCTGGTGTTTGTGTTCGCTATGTTCGTGTTCGTACGTGCGTACGCGCCTTTATTAGGATTCCGTTGCCACTCCCTCGAATTCGGCGAATAGTGAGGCTGACTTTTTGCGGATAATAGCGTAAAAGTCATCAACCTCCGCGTTGGCAAACATGCCCGATGCACTGCAAAATCGAGGTAGTCGCACCAATATCCTAAAAGCGTTGTTATGTTGGACCATCTGGACTCTGAGAGCATTGTAGGCCCGCTGCGTGTAGCTGGTCCATAGGCTCTGAACAAAGTTATTTTTGTATGTGCTGTACACCTCGCAAACCTATGTACCAACACGTTAGCGCGCACCGACAATGCCCTCCGCTCTCTCTGAATATCTGCGTCATAAATATCGTGAAGATTACTTGGTTTTATTGTCGAGCCTATATTAGTCGTTGATTCGTCATCCCTGGCCTAGAACAATGTCTTGTAATTTTTGCGGTATAGATAGACTGAATAATCCCTATTTCCAGCTAAGTATCTAGAAATGACGATATCTGCCGCGACCTTCACCAAGTTTTTCAGTCCACCTCGTGGGGGGGAAATACGATACAATCGAAAGATTATCTTAACAAAACAAATCCATAAAATGATTTGTAATATTTTTATTGAAAATCATTTTCTGGGTTTGTTCACATCGTGATGTAGATTGGCAAATAAGAAGTGTGAAATTGTGAATAGATAAAACAATGTGTTATGGTTTAGAAGTGTTTAAAGTTTAACGATAAAATGGAACAGGAAAAATTGTGTTGAAAAGAAAAACAGTTCAGTAGATCAACTGCACAGGTCAGCAGTCATCAGCGGCGGCAAAATCGAATGTCAAATAAGTCGTGTTGAACATGAGGGGTCATGGGCCGAGGCAGCCCTGTGACGCCTACAAGCTCAAATGAAAACTCTGTAACTGTGTATCTAAACGTGTAAAAGATGGACGAAACGAAATTCAGGATGTCTTATAATCATATTCATGGCCGGTATTGTAGACAATGTAATAAAACCGGCCAAGTGCGAGTCGGACTCGCGCATTAAGGGTTCCGTACCATTATTGCAAAAACCGGCCAAGTGCGTGTCGGACTTGCGCACGAAGGGTTCCGTATCATTATCGCAAAAAACGGCAAAAAAATCACGTTTGTTGTATGGGAGCCCCACTTAAATATTTATTTTATTCTGTTTTTAATATTTGTTGTTATAGCGGCAACAGATATACATCATCTGTGAAAATTTCAACTGTCTAGCTATCACGGTTCATGAGATACAGTCTGGTGACAGACAGAGAGACAGTCAGACGGACCGCGGAGTCTTAGTAATTGGGTCCCGTTTTTACCCTTTGGGTAAGGAATCCTAAAAACCAGCCAGTGTCTAACCCTCAGAGCCTCTTTTTATACAGAGAAGCACGAACATAAATCACCGCCTGCTCTTGGCGGGGAGACGATTTCAAAGTTTCAAACTCTTAGTCTATGTAGCGATTAGTTTTAATCTTTGTTCTTACTAAGAAACAGCTAAGGGTTTTCAGTTCGATTGGGCTTTACCTAAAGTTAGTAACATCATCGGCGAGTATGCGACGGAACTGCACAATTTGATTCCGCCTAGCCCTTTCCATCATCGGACTACAAGACGTAAAGCCATATGCCATCGGTACATGGTGGACATCCCATCCATACACACAAAGCGTTTTGCTAATAATTTCATTGTGCGCACATCTAAGGAGTGAAATTTCCTGCCGGAGTCTTTATTTCCTGATAGCTACAACCTTAGGGTCTTTAAGTCAAGAGTGAATAGGTTACTTCTAGGCAAGCGTGCTTCACCGTCGACCACATCATCGCTTACCATCAGGTGAGATAGTGGTCAAACGCCAGCCTATCGATAATTACCTACCGACAGAGTTGTGACTCGACTTGGGTAAGCTCAAGTGGCTTACGATAGGACCGCTGATTCGAATAATCAAAGTTGTAATAGGACAAGCCGTGTACCCTAAGGGATTTCTCATCGACAAAAATGATGAACTTTTGTCCCCAATTGAGCCAACTCATTTTCAACTTTAACGCCAATTTTTTGTTTAGATTAAGCGCGCAAGTTTCTTAATTTACCTTTGTTTAATACAAGTGGGCAATTGGCTTCATCAGAAGGCTTTAAAACCTAAAGGGCAATGGAGAGAGCTATGCTCGGAGTTTCCTTGCGTGATCGAATCAGAAACGAAGACATCCGCAAGGTTACCGACATAGCCCGAAGAATTGCCAAACATAAGTGGCAGTAGGCAGGGCACATTGCTCACAAAATGGACGGCCGTTGGGACCGAAAAGTTCTAGAGTGGCGACCGCGTACCGGAAGACGCAGCGTTGGAAGGCCTCCCTCTAGGTGGAGCGACGACCTGGTAAAGGCTGCGGGCAACCGGTGGATGCGAAACGCACAGGACCGATCAGTGTGGCGACGCTTGGGGGAGGCCTATGTCCAGCTGTGGACGTCTTTCGGCTGATAAGATGATGATGATGAAATACAAGTGTGTTATTGCGATAATCGCCATTTTGATGACAGTGGTGATCGAGGCTAAAAACATAAAAAATGAATATTTTGGACAAACTCAACTGTCTCTACTGTCTCCCCTGTAGGGTGTCCAAAATATTATTGTCCCCTGTAGTGATTTGCTCATCGTTTTATATGAACTAAATCAATTTTTAAGCGATAAATGTTCGTTTTGAGAGGAACTCTGAAAATTTTTATTCTTCCAGACCTAGGAGTTTAGATTGTGCATTACGTATTATTCATTTCAGATTTATTGTTTTGCAAAGATTTGGCAAACAATTACTAAGATCAAGAGATACAGTTTTTCCACACTTATTTTCTCCTTCTAAAATAAAACAATACTCATATTTATACAACTAAGAAAGCAACAAGTCGTCGTAACTTCACAAGATATAAAGAACAGCGCATTCCCCGGTAACTTATCACTGTAAGCTTCCATTATTGTTGTTTGTGAGCAAATGTCACATTTCAGCTGATCCCGTGACGAAGACTGCCGGCGTACGGTCGCACATAATAAGTAGTTATGCTGTGGTTATTCTAGTTTAATGATAACTGGTGGGAACAAGTAAATTAAGTTTAGTTGAATAGAAAGGGCTAGTTTTATACAGGTATAGGTATTCGATCTTAGCGACTTATTCTGTAATGTGGCAGTTAATTGCAAGCAACATTGAAGTTTTTAACGATATTTGTATTCACTCTGCTAAGTATTTTATAAATCCCATCATACCTCATACTTAAATGTACTAGCCGGGCGCAAAAAGTTTGCCGTAGCTAGTCAGTGATCCTAAAGTTGCCCTAACAATAAATTATAAGAAAACCTTAGGCCTCGTTTCTGAAAACGCGGGGCGTCGCGCGTCACGTGCAGTGTGGCGTCTCGTGGACCGCGGTGCGTCGCCTTTTCGAAAACGCCAACGCTTCTCCGTAAACACTCTCATACTCGTACAACGACATAATTTATATTTGAATTTAGTGCGGTACGCCCCGCACAACGCGACACGCGACACTCCGTGTCTCCAAGGAGTTCCAGAGATATTTGCTCCGCCACTTCCTCCCAGCTAAAATATTGGGAAAGGCGACCGTCTTTTGTCATGTTCATCAATAGATGCACATGCTGATCAGTTTTTTTATGAAAATAAAAAATATAGTTAGAGCAGTTCCGCACGCATGCATGGATCAAAATCTGAATTTCAGTTCAGAGTTCAATCCGAATTGAAAAATGTACCTACTGAATTCGTACAAGCGGAATTCTCATCTAGTGCGCTTCCTTGTACGATTGGTACCTGTTACTACGATTACTTTGGACTGAAATTTCCCGGATTCGGAACGAACACTGAGCGGAACCGCTCTCAGCTCATCATACCTAAATGATTCATGTTTTAATTTAAATTGGTGTTATCCAGCAGATGTGTAGCGGTGGTAGCAGCCTGTGTGCTGGCGGCGGCGCTGGTCTCCGCGCAGATCACCTTCAGCCGCGACTGGACCGGTGGCAAGAGGGCGGCCCCGCAACTTGCGCTCGACTGCGGCCAGTTCACCCGGCTGTGCCGACACTTCGTAGTTAGTATTTATAGTTCGTATGGCCATGGTCCATCTACCATATTGCACCGCGCTGATCTGTACTCGTGAGGACCTAATGACTGCTTCATCAAATGATTTTACCGTAGCTAAAGAAACTTAAAATCAAGCCAATGTTTGCCATTGACTACGAAAAAGATTCATGTATTTTAGAGGTAGCCGATATAAATGTGTAAGGCCTCGGTCTCGAATTTTGCGGGCGGCGGAGCGGCAGCGGCGGCGGCGCGGGAGAGCTCCCGCCGCGCCGCTCCCGCGCCGCTGTTTTCGAGACCCGGTCCATTTGACGATACGCATAAGATCCTGCCGCTCCCGCTCCGCTGCCGCCGCCGCCCCGCTGCCCGCGGAATTCGAGACCGAGGCCTTAGTGACATGGTATCAGCTTCAGTTTTGAGTGGCCACACAGGTTGGCCTGGAGTACAGCCCTATGCACAGCTTGTCCTCGATTGCAATCAATTAACGAAGCTAAGTAATTTACCTAGCTTATTTCACTAAAGACGGGGCTATGTTCTTTCGCATCTAACCTGTCCGTGTGTGTCGGAGTGGCCAAGGTTCCCGAAATTCCGGGCTCGCTTCGCTCTCTCTTGGACTAATTTATTCAGGAGCTGTCGGGGTCGAGTCGTCATTCATTCTTGGTTGAGTGTCAAGGACAAAGGGGCGAGGGACGATACCCGCGTTAACAGATTCCAATGTTTTTATTTTGTCACTTGCAACCATTCAATCAGTAAGTCTAGTCTAAAGTATTTGGGACAAATTAGATTGCCCTAGGCTAAATTAATATATTCTGAAACGCGTAGGATAAACCGATTTGGCCCTGGATAAACTAGTTTGGCCTAAAATCGAGTTGACTTTTAAACTTTTAGATCACACACTAACATAACCCGGGATTCTGGAAGTTACTGACACAGAGTAGCTTAGTGATGTCATGAAATTTCATCAAAACATTGATTAAAATCACAAAGAACTTCTCAATAATGGAAACAATATCGTCTGATCACTAATCCATATGCAAATGTCTATATAACCCTGACGCTGCTGAACTTAACCCGATCATCTATTAGAATGGTCGGTCTATAAAATAATATCTCTAAGGCCAAAGTATCGGCACAAAGGATTTTGTTGTTTCCAGAATCGGAGCCAAGCTAGGATAATTTATTAGTTTGTCTTTCCACTGGAGAATTTTGTTATGCTGTGTGTTCCAAGGAATATATAGGTACGATATCGACCGTTGGATCGTTTTGGTTTGGATCTCGGATCATCGTAATAGCCCTCCTTATCAACTTTGCTATATCAGCAACTGTAGCCAAATTGACAATCTACAATAGATAACGCTAGTAGAAAACGAATCAATGTATGGGAATGACGGATGAATTAAGTCACGTGGTCAGACCATACAAGTAGAAGGCGTTAACGATTGTAGAAAGAGATTCGTGACGAAACATTTGTAAATTGGCTTGGAGGGCAGATAGCTCTGGTAGAAATATACACATTAGGTCGAGACCGATTGAGGTTACTTACGAGCGCGATCTTATTGAAAGCTATTTCGATCGAATTGCAGTGTAGTTCAAGAAGAGCTGCACTGCAATTAGATCTACAAGGTTAGATAGAAATGGCGATACAATGGTGTACTAGTTAAGGAGTAGAGAAAAATTGCTAAGCCTAATAGGTCTAGATGGGACCGCGCCCTATGTACCCTTATCCCTGTCCAGTGGCCCAAATCAATAAGTGCAAAATAAAGACTGGTGCTCATCTAATCCAAAGCAAGTGCCACGATCGTAACGTTTATCTCGCCAATATTACCGCCTAGTTTCGGTGCTGGATCACAATTCTGGTGGACCTAAATATTTTATATTTCATTCTAAAGACATATTTTTCTTATCGAACTTCTTCGCCGGCCTGAAGTTGGCTACAATGGCTGCGCAGTAGTAAATCTCATACGAAAACAGCACCGCACCGTGCTTTGCGCATCTGAAAGCCAACTTCAGGACAGCCAAGAAGTTTGGCGAGAACTATAACTTGTTATAATACTCACAACGGATCTTTGTGCCTCTGAATTGGCTGCAAGAGCCTGCGCAAAAGCAATTTTTGTGTCAATATTAAAAGTGAAGTTATCATTGTATAACTGTCTCTTTCACTCGCTCACGTTTGTCGCATCATCCTATTTCGCTTACTCTATGCAGTTAAACTGTTTCGTGCGCATTATTTGACAGAACCAACTTCAGGGACACAAAGATCCACTGTGAGTATTATAAGTCTCTTCTTATTCGTTGTCTTCATTACTGAAGGTCGCGCCCGTCTTGGAAAGCTTTCACGGAGTCATTGACGAGCTGCTTCCAAACCACTCTGTCTTCGGCTCTTCTCTAGTTAAGTAAGGCAACCAAAATAGAAGTGACGTACTAATCTAAAATATGTTCTCCCATGTTGGCAGCACGAATTGAAGCAAGCCCTGACGTCCGAAATGGTCAGCAAGCATCACAGCGAACTGGACAAACCACCGCTCTACGACGAAGAGTAATGTCCTCGCTGCACTTCACAGGCAGATAGAACCACTGAACTGACGGCCAGATCGTGAAAATGATGAACAGATTCTGTATCGGTTGGATAGCGTTTATGTCTGTATTGCAGAATACTGTGCTATTTCTTCTACGCTTTCCTGTTTTAGGAATTGTAGTATTCTTAAATCCAATTTTTTTGTTTATTTATCAGTTTTACAATGTGTATTTGATTATTTCTACGGTCCAATTTAGCTGATTGATTTCGTTACGGGATCCAAGACAGGCTTAACGTTTCGCCGGTACTCGGCGCTTTACTAGTGGTCGCCACTGTTGATTACGGCTTTCAGGAGTTGCAAAGGTTGGGAATCGAGTGGTTGGCTTGTTCCAACACGTTTAGAGCTCCAAAATTCAGAAAATTTCTTAGTCTATGAGTTGGTCAACAAGGCTCAGTGTTTTAGCAAGTATTTTTTACCTACTTATCATCTTTAATATTCGATTGTACTCATAAGATAAGTTTACCTACCCTTACAAAACGAAATTGGATTCCGTAATCAGAAAGTTTCCAACAATCATTGAATTATATCTAATTTTAAATTTAATTTCGCGTAAAGGATATTTATGGAGGACAATGTTATGTGAACAGTTAAAACCCGTAAAACTTGGATCCATGACGCATAAAGTTAACATTAAATATTTTTAGGCGCTTCTGTTTCTAAGTTGATTACTTTTGGTAGGCGTTCGCTTTAATGCATTAGAATTATTATTTCTTTCTAAGTAATTGACTGTTAATCTGTAATTCTGTATGATGTGAAGATAATTATTTTGATTATAATTTATACCAAGAACCAGTCCTGGAGCGATATATATAAATATCGTAAAATTTATGTAACAAATTGTCAAATAGGTACGTGTATGCTGTGATTGGTTGAATAAAAATTCAATGGACAATCGTCCCCGGCGTGTAACTTGGCAAGGTTTAGGCGTAGTGGGGGTAAGTTTCCAACGAAACTTACGAACTGACCAACCACCATAAAGAGCGAACGGAACGTGGACGCGACGCGATTGGTCAGTTGCTCCTTGTGTCAACTGACCAACCAATCGCGCGCGGGGAACGGTGCTAAACGTTCCCCGCGTCCCGCTTGGTAACCAAAGAGACCTACAAAACAATATGTGCGCATCTAACGACTCTTGCCAAGTTACATGCCGACAAAACTTGCGTTGAAATGGAATCGTTTATTTGCTAAATTTAGGTGTACAGACAATTTTGTAACTCGTCGATATAATTTATCTGCAAAAACCGGCGACTCGTGACAACTTTCTTTGCAATTCCGATTCAATACTACCCATTAGCAACACAACAGTTTTCTGAACAAGAAATAACCTATAGTTTTTAGCTGTATTCACCATAACATTCTTTAATAATTTGTTCCACAGTATTGTTCCTAAAACTTATTCTTTAATATAATATTAGGTACTTAAGCTACCTTTATTCTCTCTACTCTAGTCAATATGCTTTACTATGTAATATATAAGTAGTTAGGTACGATAAGGTAACAAATTACGCGAATTAAATGCACGACATGAAAATCTAAGTGACGATGATCGATATTTTGATAGGCATATCGTCTGTATAGCAATTATAATGAAAATCTCTGTATATTGTACTGTATTATAAATAAAAGAGATTGAAGTCTTTTGAGTGTTTTATTTATTAGAATGTTCCCCATGGAGTAAAATCATGCATGCTCATTGTAGATGTCCATAGTTGCTTGACTTTCGAGTTTCTGCTAAATATTGGAAATTAATTAAAAGGACGAATTCCGACACGGTCTTGAACTCTACTTTTGTTGGTCCCCATTGAACAAAATCGTCATAGGCATTTTCGTATCTGTTTCGATTTTTCCGGTAGTAGATATAGATTTATTAATATTATCTCTAAAGCGCCTGTTTTGATAAACTCGGGAGTAGAATCATTACCGTTCGAATTTTCTTGTCAACACGAATCTATTTATTTATCTAATATCTTTAAACGAGCAATTCTTGTATATATGTAAATATATAGGTAAATAATCTGAATCTCGGCAACGGCTTCAACGATTTTCATGAAATTTAGTATGCAGGGGGTGTCGGGGGCGATAAATATAGAAAACGTCGTTTTCTCTATTTATCGCCCCCGACACCCCCTGCATACAGGATACATCCGGTTTTGGTCAGCCAGCTCGAGATTATGTTATGTTTTTTAGTTCGCTTTGTAAGCAGTCGGGTTTTTTGATATTTTGGATTAACTTTTTTATTTTTAACTTTTTAGTTAACAGTTATTTCGAACTAGGTACATTTGAACATATAAGTGTTATATATTTTCGAAATCACCTCTTAACACCCTTTATTTTGATACCCCACATGATGGGTTTGGAGGAATAAAAATATTTGGAACCCCACAATATGGCGCCGAAAAGCCGCCATTTTTCTATTTTCAAAATTTAATGTAGCCAGTGACACTCGCAAGGTTAAGACGAATCGATTGACGTAAGAATCATCAAAATCGGCAGCCGCGTTTGGTCTCTGGAACGCCACATAGGAATAAACATACATACATAGACTGATAAACACATTACCCTCCTTCGGCAGTCGGGTAAAAAGAAGAAGAACAGGAGGTATCATCTATGTCGTGGTGGCCCAGTGGCTAAAACCTCGCCTGTCGTGCTTGAGGTCGTGGGTTCAAATCCGGGTAATTACCAATGTGACTTTTACAAATTCATATGTACTTTCTAAGTTTGTCTTGGAAATCACAGGCAACGGTGAAGGAAAAAATCTTGAAGAAACCTGGACTAATATAGGTAATGTAAGCCTGAAATACCCAAGTCAGAGCCCTGTGGGGTTCCCAGAGGCGGCTTAATTAACTCTCGACACCAGAGGTGGCCACATCCTCAAACGAAAAGAAGAAGAAGGAGATACCACAGTGTTTTTCTAGCAATTTATATCAAATAATTTTCATATTAAAAATTTATTTAACGATCAATATAATCTGCAAAATCAGCGTCAATCACCCATTTGAATTTACAGCAATGCTCTGTAGGTACACATCTCACCGTGAAAGCAGGTGAAGTGGGCTGTCAATCTATAGCTATGGGGTGGTATGACAGTTCACTTCCTCATTTACCTAAATTTTCACGGAGATATTTGCTGAATTGACCGGCTGAATGTCAGAGTAGGGCAAATACATTTTTTTGAGTGATTTCATACCAAAATTCATGTTATGGTTCTTTAGATAATTTTGAGCTTTTTTGATCCCCGGTTAAGGAAAACGCTAACGCGGATGATTGAAGCTTGAATATGTAAACGCCTGACAAAATAAATTGTGCAATAAATTGCTTTACTTCAATAAATTGCTATATAAAAGTTAAAGGCAGGTAAAAGGTAAGTTAAATCAGATGTATTAAAGGTAAGCATTCCAAGAAAACCAAAATCAAATGTGTGACTGGCGCATAACAGTTCCGCCCCAGTTTCAAAGCAGCTGACTATTTGTTTTTTTTTAGTTCAAAATGGAGAACCATCACGAAGTTTGGTTTATCTGGACTGTATGAAGTCACTTTTCTTTGTCCGACTTGCTGCTGTAACTTTGTGCTCCATCGCTGCTGGAGCGGTTGACGTTGACAGTTCTTAATACATTTGGGTAAAAACTAAATACATTTTCAGTCGGTATGAAATAACTTTTTTCGGCAGTCGTCTGTGAGCAACGTTGTCATCAAACGAGACAAATAAAGATCTAGTGTAGGGCCATAAGTAAGTGTGGCATAATGTCCAGAAGTAAACTGCTATACGAGGATGTGTTGAGATTTAATTTGTACTTTCTAGTCCCTGCCACAGATAATATAATACTAGCATACAGATGCCTCATCTCATATAAAGAAACCGGGCTGACGTAACTTGCATGTTTCGTCTGATTTAACTGATTATTTTTGTACATCGATCGCGTTCGGTTCCGTTCCACGGCTATAGATAGATGGTGTTAGCAGCTACTTGCAAGTAAAAGGGTTTACTCGGTTCGTGTATATTTTTTTCTTGAAATACAGTGACGATTTGTTTAATAGTATTTTTTGCACATTTTTACAGTTCCATTGCACCAAAATGTGTTACAATACAAATCTAAACAATTGAGTGGAGTGCCTCAGAAATTTGAAACCGCGCCATCTATTGGCATCAATTTTAAATGATCCTTTCAAATAATCTTTGAAAAGAGCCCAATATTCCATAATTTTGTGCTTATGAGAGTTGATTAAACAAGAACATAACAATTGTTATGTTCTGTGCCAGAAAATGTACACACAATATTAAGTTTAAAACTTTCGCGTTTCATAATTGAAAAGCAATATATCACGGTTTGTCTACCCGGGACCACGGTCGTTGAAACACGGCCGAATACATCGGGTGAAATAGGTAAATAAACAATCGAAATCATCTCGTTAAATGCCCGTGATATATTGTTTTTCAACGCACACACAATGTTGTTTACACACAATTCAATAACAAATTGGTGCATATCGCGCCATCTAGTGATATTTATTTGAACCAAATTTTCTTTCTTTGCCCTGGGAATTCCGTGTCCTGCTGGTTTTGTTGAGATGTAGGATGCCGTAGTATTTACTCCTTATAAGCTACTATTTGTTTTTTTGCAGCCTGCTCATTTAATATTTCGGTCTATTTGGTGGAGTGTATGATTTGTGATCTGAAAGTTTCGAGCTCCAACTCCAGGAGGGTGACCATAAGCTCTTAGAGTAAGGTTATTTTGAGCGTGTGTAAGGGACAGATGTATATGACGCGTATACATCTGTCACTTAATGTATCTCAAAATAACCTTACTCTAAGAGCTTATGGTCACCCACCAGTACAAATAAAATTATGAATGTTTTAGTTATAAATTGTACTTAAATATTTTTGAACCAAATCGTCAATCTTGCTGATAACTATATCGGCGCTTTTTGGTATCATATTTATCAATGATAAAGATCTTTTCAGGAAGTAACAAAAAGAAACAACAAAATATACTTAAAATAGTTATATTATTGTAATAAATTGATTTTATGTACACGTAAAATATAATTACAAATTACACACACATAATTATTGCAAAATACAATCAATTCCGTAGCTTTGTGCACGCTACAACTAAAGAAACTTCATCGTTCTTGAGTAATGTTTCAATCAAAATTATAACACGGTCAATTTAACTGTGCACCTGGTGCTGTGACGTCACTGTGTCGATCTACTCTTGCTATAGGCGCAAGAATATAGTTCCAGGGAGTGGACAAGCATGCCAGCCAGGTGCACAGTTAATGTTAACCGAACCGTGTTGTATATTAGAATTAATGTAAAACAAATGTCTTTATAAACAAAGGCTGCAATTAGGTGATAATCCTTATCATGTCAATTGTACTTGAATGAATAGTAAAATTAATACGTAAACGGACATATTAATGTATTAAGGAATATTTATGGGCCGATTTCACCAATCGCGATTAGTTCAATTAATACGGTTTATGCAAATACAGCGTTCCGATTGGTTGAGACCGCTTAGAAAGTACCTATCAGAACGCTGTATTTGCATAAACTGAGTTTAGTCAAAGTAAAAATATACAAACAGTATGGAAACTACCTACAAACGCTCGAAACGGCACACTCACACAAACATAGGTCTCGGCAGTGAGCATGTTTGTGGCGTTAGAAGGTAGTTTCCATACAGTTTGTATATTTTCACTGTGGTTAGGTTGAACTAATCGCGATTAATTTTATTGGTGAATTCGGCTCGAAATATTTACTCAGTTTTCCTAAGAAAATGTTTTGATAAACAGCTATTGGGCTTAGGTCAAGTTTTATCAATTAAAAACTGAAAATCATTTAGGGGATTTACATGATTAGTATTTTTATGTTCGATGGTATGATAATTATGCTATTGTGATTTGAACTTAGATTGTATATTGAAAACTATTATATAAAATACATTTTTTTATGTAAATATCTTGAAAAGGTGTTATGGTTTTCAAGAACCACTACATAATACATTGAAAATATCATCTAAAGATAAAAAAAAGGTGGATTATACATGACTAAAATAATTTTACTCTTGCCCAGTCTACACAATAGTATAGTTCTCGCCAAGCTTCTTGGCCGTCCTGAAGTTGGCTACAATGGCTGCGCATTAGTAAATCTCATACAAAAACAGCACCGGGCCGTGCCTTGCGCATCGGAAAACCAACTTCAGGGCAGCCAAGAAACTTGGTGGGAACTATATTAAAATATCTCAAGAACCTTAATATTTTGTGACACATTAGTATTTTAATGGAAGATGAAATTATGGATGAAAACTAAACATAGTATAAAAAAAATAATTTAATTGTGAAATAATAAATGTTATTTTGTAAGTAAGAGTTTGCATGGTTAGTAAAATGCATCACAACAAAATATAGCATTCATGGCATTACAAAAAATACTATTTTAAACTACCATATATGTATGTATTATTTAACGATTTTTCTCATTAAGTATGTATTTGAAAAACTGAAGAAGTTGGTTTATTGTCAATTGATAAGAATCTGCTATTTTTATCGTTTTCCGTATAGTAGTTACAGTGGATCTGTTTATCTGAAGTTGGCTGCAAGACCCTGCGAAGTAGCTATTTTTGCGTCAATGTTGAAGGTGAAGATAGCATTGTATAACTATTTCTTTCACTCGCTGACGTTTGTCGCATCGTCCTATCTCGCTTACTGTATGCAGTATACTCGATGACAAACTGTTTCTTACGCAATGATTCGCAGAGCCAACTTCAGAGACACAAAGATCCGCTGCGGCTACTACACATTATCATAAAATAATGTTGTAAGTGTACTCAATGATAGTTAGTAACCTATCCTAGTTGTATTGTTAGTATAGAATTAAAGCTAGATTCAGTCAGACTAAAACTATATACACTACTTTCAATTACTACGAAATTACGATCTATTGTCATGGGAAAAGGATCTTATGAGGCCTTACGCTAGGTATAGTTCTCGCCAAGCTTCTTGGCCGCTCTGAAGTTGGCTACAATGGCTGCGCAGTAGTAAACCTCATACAAAAACAGCACCGTTTCGTGCCTTGCGCATCGGAAAGCCAACTTCAGGGCGGCCCAGAAGTTTGGCGAGAACGATAACAAAAAAATATTATTTAGTCAGTCTGGTCGATAGATAAAAAATATTGGAGACGTATTGTTTCTTTTGTCACGTAAACAAATAATGTCGACAATACAGTGCGTTGAAATTACGCTGTGATTTCACGTTTTAGTATAATTTTTACTCAATAGTGACGTCACAAGCACCAGACTCCTGATCTTTGATTCGCTTTATCTTTGTAAATTTTTATTAATTTGTTAAAGCAAAAAATACGTGTCCGATATTTTTTAGTAATCTAACTGACGGATTAAATAGTTTTTTTTTCAGGAATAATCCCTACAAGCCCTAGGTATAGTGCCCGGGCACGTAAGTTGGCAAGGTTTTGGCGTAGTGGCGGTATGTTCGCACATATTCCGCGAACTGATCAACCACCATATAGAGGTTACAGAACGTGGACGCGACACGATTGGTCAGAAGATACTTGTGTCAACTGAACAACCAATCGCGCGTTCGGAACGGTCCTAAACGTTCCCGCGCCCCGCTTCACTACCAAAGATACCTAAAAAACGATTTCTGCGCATCTAACGACTCTTGCCAACTTACGTGCCGGGGATTATATCAACTTGAGGTAGGTACTTTTAGCGTCATAATTAGACCGTAATATCTCTAGAGAACTGTTTTAATTTTAAATCGTGTTGTAATCAAACGTCGACACAACTTACATACGACTTATACATTTATCATGTTACATGATTCGTCTATTGTATATCTAAGTACATATAAGTATAAAATTGGTCCCAACAGATACATACGACATAATACATACAGGTATTACTTGGTCCTGCCAATGAAATACTGGATTGTAAGGCGGATTTACATGTAGTGATTTGAATGGATGGCCTAAAGCCTTAGCCACAGATATAAATCTTTAACTAGATGACGCGATTGTATATACTTCGCATGTCAAAAAACGGAGGATCAATGATCGTAATCTGAGTTTTTCATTCAACATCTTCACCGAAATCTAGAAAAACTACTTTTTATGCCATATTGAACTGTAAAGAATGTATAGAAAAAGTTGGCCGAGGCATTGGAAATGTTTTCTTTCATTGGAAAGTAAATTTCTTTTTAAATTGTTTGTGAAAAAGTGGCACGCTTGGTTTCCATACAGATGGAGGGACTTGCGTTATCTAGTTAGATTTATGTCTGTGGCCTTAGCCTAATAGCCAAGAATTGTTTTGAACTTAGAGCCGGTTTTTCTATATATAAATATATATTCCTTACTAAAAGTTTCGATTGCCTTATTAAAAGTTTCGTAGTGCTCACCAAACTTCTGGGCCGACCTGAAGTTGGCTTTCCGATGCGCAAGACACGAATCGGTGCTGTTTTTGTTTGAGATTTACTACTGCGCAGCCATTGGAGCTAACTTCAGGGGCGGCCAAGAAGTTTGGCGAGAACTATTGACTATAGTTACGTACGATTAGCTGTTGTCCCGTAGTAATTTTACAGTACAAGGTGTTTTATCATAAGTTTCTGTCTCAGTATGACGTAGTAAAAGCTTACGTTGTCACAAAAAATCAATGGAAACCGGCTAGAGTCTGTGCGGTAAAAGAACCACCATGGCGTTAAATGGAACTAACATTACGATTATTACAAAACACTAGCAGACGCCTCGCGGTTTCACCCGCGTGTTTCCCGTTCCCGTGGCAATACAGGGATGAAAAGAAGCCTATGTCACCCGGGGATAGTGTAGCTTCCCAAGGGTGGAAGCATTTTTGAAATCGGTCCAGTAGTTTCTAAGTTTATTCGTTACATACAAAAATACAGATCTTGCCTCTATACAGGGTGTCCCAGAAATCGACGTCAAGCCGTAAATGGGTGATAGACCAAGTTATAACAGTTCTCAGAAAAATACGAAAAAAAATCTATCTCATGTTTTAAAAAAATTATGTTCACTTTAAAAATTTACTAAAAAAATCAATCCCTGTAATGGTTCTTTAACTCCAATTGCTACAAATCCCATAATTTATCAATTTTTTTTATTATTATGTAATCTTGAATAATGCTTGTGTAGATTTTTGCCTAAAATTTAAAGCCAACTCCTCCTACTTAGAAGAAAATTAAACTTTTTCAAAACCAAATTATTCAAATTTACTATTTCGCCCAACTTTAACTGACTGTACTGAAAAAAAATGTACTACGCTAGTTTGGCAAGTAACATGAAAAATTGGCGCATTTAATAAGGATTCAAAAATGGTGTAACACTTGCTAGATTACGTTTTCAATAATTGGTCAAATTTTTTTTTGTAAATAGTATCGGTTTTTACCCAAAATGTCCATACTTCCTTAAAATGACTTTAGCTTACCTAAAGCTTTGCTAAACTCCGTTTCTAATTCGATAGAGACGGAGAGAGTCATTTTACGAAGTGTGAGCGAGATATGAAATCGAAATTTTACGTAATTTAAGAGCAATTAAAAAAAAAAAAAAAAAAAAAATTAAATTCAATTTTTTAATTTTACGTACTGATTTGTAATTGTGTGTGCGTCTGCGCTTACAAAACAGAACAATAACTACTGCTGTCTCATTCGCACTCATCGGTAAATTGTATCTCCGTTTCATGATAAAGGTTGTGTCACTGATAAAGGTGGCGTCACTCTCTGTCTCGCTCACACTTCGTAAAATGACTCTCTCCGTCTCTATCGAACTAGAAACGGAGTTTAGCAAAGCTTTAGGTAAGCTAAAGTCATTTTAAGGAAGTATGGACATTTTGTGTAAAAACTGAAACTATTTACAAAAAAAAACTTGACCAATTATTGAAAACGTAATCTAGCAAGTGTTACACCATTTTTGAATCCTTATTAAATGCGCCAATTTTTCTTGTTACTTGCCAAACTAGCGTAGTACATTTTTTTTTCAGTACAGTCAGTTAAAGTTGGGCGAAATAGTAAATTTGAATAATTTGGTTTTGAAAAAGTTTAATTTTCTTCCAAGTAGGAGGAGTTGGCTTTGAATTTTAGGCAAAAATCTACACAAGCATTATTCAAGATTACATAATAATAAAAAAATTAGATAAATTATGGGATTTGTAGCAATTGGAGTTAAAGAACCATTACAGGGATTGATTTTTTTAGTAAATTTTTAAAGTGACCATAATTTTTTTAAAACATGAGATAGATTTTTTTTCGTATTTTTCTGAGAACTGTTATAACTTGGTCTATCACCCATTTACGGCTTGACGTCGATTTCTGGGACACCCTGTATAATATTATAGTATAGATATAGAAAACATACTGAAAACATTATAAAAATATTTCTAACATAGCTTCAAAATATCAAGATGTTACAGTCGCACTATAATGACGTAACCGTGTTGTCAACATAACAAAACACGGTATTTAAACACAGCTGCGCCCTCAAATCTTATGACAGTTCTCTTTCCGCACAGACTCTATACTCCATTTGCAATAACATTAGAAATTTTTACAACCATTTTTTACAGTCCGTTCAACCGATTTTGAGTTCTATTCCCTAACCATAAAGCTGACATAAAAAGCATAAATCTGTTACCAATACCAACTGTTTACTACAGCTGCCATTTGTCATATCACCAACGCAATAGAAGTCAAAATCGGTTGAACGGGCTGTAACATGGGATTATTTAAATATCAAAAGGAGTATAGTAGCGTATTATCTACCATCCAATTCAAAACACTACACCATTGAGTAAAAAAATGTCGTAATCACAGCTTTATGTCTTTCACATGTCACATACCTAACTAAAACACGGTCAACTTAACTGTGCACCTGAGGTTGTGACGTCACTCTGACGTCTGATTCTCGCTATTGGCGCTAATGTTGTGGGCGAGCATTCCGGTGAAGTGCACGGTTAAGTTGACCATTTAGTATAATACTCACAACGGATCTTTGTGTCTCTGAAGTTGGTTCTGTCGATTAATGCGCAAGAAACAGTTTAACTGCATAGATAGAGTAAGCGAGATAGGATGATGCGACAAATGTAAGCGAGTGAAAGAGACAGTTATCCAATGATAACTTCACTTTCACAAAAATAGCTACTGCGCAGGCTCATGCATCCAATTCAGAGACACAAAGGTCCATTGTGAATATTATACAGGGATGGCGAACCAATGGCAAACAACAAATAATAGGAATATTTACTGAAAATTTGTTTTATGTCCGTCAGGTAGATTAATAAAAAATATTGGACACGTATGTTTTCTTTTGAAATGTAAACATAAAGTGACGACGATATAATTAGTTGAAATATCGTGTTACGTCACGCCGCTAGTACACTTTATACTGCCTTAGTGACGTCACAAACTCTTGAACTTTGATGCGCTTTAACTTTGTAATTTTTTTATTGATTTGGTAAAGCAAAAAATACGTGTTCAATATTATTTGATAATCTCACTGACGGACGAATTAGAATTATCATTTTTCTACCCAGGAGATATCCCTATTCGGGCACGCCAAATTAACAATAAATGAGTCCAGTTCAGCTTGCATACTGTAAATTATAAGCCTGCTGGCTATAAGACATTTACCCTCAGTTTCCCACCTTAAAATTATCGGAGAATTAATGTGACAAATTGTCAAACACGCGTTATCTTCTGTGATTGGCTGTCGAAAATTCATTCAACCAATCACAGAAGATAACGCGTGTTTGACAATTTGTCACATTAATTCTCCGATAATTTTAAGTTGGGAAACTGAGGGTTAGCATCTAATTTTCAGGTGCAGAATTCACATATTCTCTTATGGCTGTATTGATGGCACGCCAAGGTTACATTATTATTTTTATGTCAAAATACACGATCACCACATTGATATATTAAAAAACCCAAGATGCACAGTTTCGAACAAAATTAACACTTGTAACTGTCACCATTACTCGTCAATTATATGTGGGTAGTTATTGTTATACAATAAACATATTTTATCGCAAATTCAACCTTACGAGGATTGTTTAAAGTTGTTTTTACAAAGCAGTGTACAAAAAGCAATAAATTTTACGACCGAAGTTCGTAGGAAAATGCATGGAGTGGATACGAAAATGTTTTATACTTTTCTTTTAGTTAGTATTTTAAGGGTTTGTTAAAATATATGAACCCATAATAAGTTGTCGCCTAATTACATGCAATATAACATTTAAGAAAAAAAAATCGTCGAATTGAACTATCATAAAAATTAAAAACTATATTTTAATATATAAAGTATAAATATTTGTTAAAAACTTAATACAAAAATGATCAAAACTGAATAAACTTAAAAAAATCAACACAATAAAAAAACGATTTCATTGAATAAGACAGGATCATTTGTATTATGCGACTAAAATAAAAGGAGGCAGTAATCCATCTTCTTTACACTGATAAAGCGGCCATTGAGATTTACCGTATTATACTTGCTTTCTATATTAAGTCATAAAAAAAAAAAAACATATCAACTGTTATACATATCGAAAATACGATCCCATCCTTTTTTATCATTTTTGACGTAATGTTTTTACAATTTCTCAACGAAAACTTCTCACATTGTTAACGAGCGTGCAGTGACACGACCGACACGAGACTAATTGAAATAAGGGCACAATTTAAAATTGTGAGCTTTTTTATGCGGACTGTTTGGAGACGCTGAGTATTTATCTTGGGTTATTTACTATATCAATGGATCACTAATTAAGGTTCGCCATCCCTGGTGATCAAGATTTTACCAACTAATCATCATCAGTACCACAGCACCTGACATACTCCAAGGCCTTATTCAGACACTCGAGCCATATGTCCCTGTCTTTCGGCGTGTCGGCAGCTAACAGATGTCGGCGGACGATTGAGCCGTCCGGTCGTCTCACGTACACTAGCGAGCCGGAGTCAGGAACGATGAGGCCGGCTGGTATGGAGGATTCGAGTAGGATGGTGTTGGGACGAGCGCACAGGTCTCGCGGGGCTTTTATTGCGCGATCGGATATGACGGTGGAGAGGTCTATGTCGCCGATGGGCATCTGAAAGAAGGATAGTGTTACGTAAGTTAACAGTGTAATAGATAAAACAAGTTAATACTAAAAATCAAAAAACCTGACTGCTTAAGAAGCGAACCAAAAAGACGTAAACAAGAAGAAAATCATGCTGTGCAGTTGGAGGATACATCTGATTTTGGTCAGCCACCTCGCGAATATGTATCCTCCGACTGCATAGCTTGATTTTCTTCTTGTCTTTTTAGTTCGCTTCTTAAGCAGTCGGGTTTTTTTGATTTTTTGAATTAACTTTTTTTTTATGTACAACATTTGTTATTTTTTTTGTTTCGAAATTAATACCTTTAAATATATAAGTGTTACATATTTTTGAAATCGCCTCTTAAAACCTTTTTTTGATACCTCACACGATAAGATTGGCTGAAAAAAAAATTGGGCCTCCCAATTGGTTCTGTAGCCAGTGACACTCGCAAGGTAAAAACAAATCGATTGACGTAAAAATCATCAAAATTGGCCGCGCGTTTGGTCTCTAGAACGCCACATAGGAACAAACATACATACATAGCCTGCTAAACACATTACCCTCTTTTGGCAGTCAGGTGAAAAGTAAACTCATGGCTGGGTAATAACAGCGAAATCATTAGATAAGGCGTCAGAGGCCTGCTTAGTTTAACAGCTAATGTTGCTGAAGTGATATCGTGTTACCCAATAACTGATCTGTCTAGGTCAGATAGCAGTGTAAAATAATGGTATTCAACTCCCTACAGTTAAAACGGAAGCATAATTCAACATATGTAGTTGGAATAAGGCTACAAAGATGATGGATTAGCTACCAGCAGATTTGTGACCACAGTTATTCAAATAAATAACCCACATCCTTTATGACTGATGACCAATATTATATTGTGATCTACATTTAAAAACTGCATCGGCACGGCTTTCTTTTGTTTTTGTTCTGCTATCACTTTTTTTTAGTTAATACTCTGGGTTGTAAAATGGAGTCAGAATTCTCGGCCTCACATCAACTAATGGTTTACCCCCTAAATTGAGGCTACTGTACTGTTGTTATTGTCGTGCATTAAAAGACATATATCCTTGTATGTCGTGGGGGCCCAGTGGCTAAGACTTCGCCTCTCGTGCTTGAGGTTGTGGGTTTAAATCTGGTCAAGTACCAATGTGACTTTATTAATTCATATGTACTTTCTAAGTTTATCTTAGTCATCGCTGACAACGGTGAAGGAAAACATCGTGAGGAAACCTGGACTTATAGTGTATTTATTATAAGATTGTGCTCCATTGGTGTAATTGCAGCAAGGCGTTCTAGTGCGAGGATAAACTAATAAATAAATCCTCACCTTCCTCTGCACATCATCAGGGTACTTCCAGTAGGCCAGACGGGGCGGCTGCAGCCTGAACCAGCGCCTGTGCCACGCGCCCAGACCGGACACGTCGTCGAAGGCTGTGAGGAAGGCCGCGTGGGGAGACGGTAGGCTCATTTGTACCTTAGCTTTGATATCGAGGTTCACTGAGCCTTCGAGGGGACTGCTGCATGGCACCTGTAAGAATAAGTAGTGGGTTTAAGGAAAGGTTCTAATTATATGCCTAGGCTTGCCATCACATTACGAATTCTTTCTCTATTTCAAAAATAACAAGGCGAATGATATACATTTTTTTTTAAACCGTCTAAAAACAGAGACAATAGAAAAACAATAGCTTACGCTTCGCTTACATGGTGTGCGAATGAGCCGTCAAGGGTTATCAGCAAGGCGTATCAGGCTTGCTTGCCTTCACATTTTGAATTCTTTCTTTATCTCAATAATAAAAAGTCGAATGATATAACTAAAATGTTTTTATAATCAGCAAGGCATAAGAGCACTTCTTGCCATTATTTTACAAATAAATGAACCTAACACAAGTTATTTTTTTTAAGAGTTCCGTACCCAAAGGGCAAAAACGGGACCCTTATTACTAATACACCACTGTCCGTCTGTCTGTCAGCAGGCTGTATCTCATGAACCGTGATAGCTAGACAGTTTAACTTTTCACAGATGATGTGATTCTGTCGCCGCTATAACAAAAAATACAAAAAAAAAACAGAGTTAAATAAATATTTAAGTGGGTTCTCATACAACAAGCGTGATTTTTTTGCTATAATGGTATGGAACCTTTCGTGCGCGTGTTCGACTCGCATTTGTTAAAGTATAATTTACAAATTATTGCAAAATTGTGAGTGTGTGTAACAATCTTTTCCTAGGAAAGCACATGAAGTCGTCGAACCCAGCTGTTTTATTTCACTGACAGCCGTTACGGGTAGTTAGAAGCCGAAAGCCAGACAGCAAAACTTACAAAGGGTTATGTTTTATCTAGTAATTTATTTGTGGACCCAATCTTCCGTCCTATAGCTAGAATGTCACATGGTATAATAATATACTCCACCTGGTATTCTCCACCCGTGACAGCTGGGTCACGTGATTGGCCAAATAAAACGTCATCAGTTGCGATGCGGTAATAATTCAATACATATATATTCATTTAAAACTAAATATATGAATCACACGAGTTACTAAGTAATTAAGCTAGTTGTAATTTATTTTATTTTCATTAACTAAATAAGAAAGTACCAACATTTTTTGAAAAGGATAATCAATGGTAACCCTCGTGACGTAGTCTAAGTCATCGTGGGAAGGGAATACCAGGCGGAGTATATAAAACTAAAACCCGCATCATAAAAATCTACGCTGCAAACAACTAAAATCATATGCGAGAGTTTCCTGTTTTGAAAAAATAGGTCTTATTGCGAACTTTCGAATAGGCAAAAGAAACGTTTCGAATATTGTTAGTTTAAATGAACTGCCTACTTAATCTTATTTAAACTAGGTTTGTAAATATTGACACAGTAGCTATAGAGCGGCAGCAATGCAGGCTTGTTCTAGGCACAAGTAAAATTTAAAACTTTTTTTATTTCATGCTACATAATTTATCTAGTAGTAGACACGCTTCGATCGACAATCTATTGAACAAGTAATTATAACACGATAGCTTGCGAAAACACCCCGATTCAAACACTAAAAAGCACATAACTTTAGAACGGCTGCACCGATTTTCGTCAAACATACACTCCCGAGAAAGTAACATTTCAAACAAAAAAAACCTAAGTGAGTCGGACTTGCGCACGAAGGGTTCCGTACCATTATCGCAAAAAAAAAACACTTTTGTTCTATGGAAGCCCTACTTAAATATTTATTTTATTCTGTTTTTAGTATTTGTTGTTATAGCGGCAACAGAAATACATCATGCGTGAAAATTTCAACTGTCTAGCTATCATTGTTCATGAGATACAGCCTGGTGACAGACAGACAGACGGACCGCGGTGTCTTAGTAATAGGGCCCCGTTTTTGCCCTTTGGGTACGGAACCCTAAAAAAACGAAATTGGTTCATCCGTTTAGGAGCTATAATGCCACAGACAGATACACAAAAACACAAACAACCAGGCACACACGTCAAATATATAATACCACTCTTTTTCCGTCGGGGTTTGTTCTTTAAAGGTATATTTTCCTACCTTGTTGAGAGTAAAGTTGTTTCTGCTAGATTGTTGCAGAGCAAATATGCAGTATCCGTGCAGTGAGAACTGTGGCGAGCGCACTGCTAGTGGACCTGCTGGGCTTTGCACTCGAGGAGCTTTCAGTTCTGAGATCTTTGATTTGGGTGTCAGGAGCTTGGAGCTTGACTGTGGAAATAAAGTATCGAAAATATAAAAATCAAGTAAAGATAAAGTCAATAAACCGAATACTTTCGATAGTAACGGGCGGTATTCAATAAATGTCTGAATTATTACCAAGATTCTTTTTAAACGCTTAAAATCTGGTCGACGACGTTTGCAATGGCCCAGTTTTTAAATCCGTTGTCAACTTAACCAATGGTTTAAAATTTCGATACAACACGTTTATTTGTCTATTGTTAGTCTAACAAATGGTTAAATAATTAACTCTTCAATTTATGTGACCAATTGTGAGGCTAACAATTGATGAAAAAACGCATTATAAAGAAATTTGAAACCATTGTTTAGCACATTTAACTATTGGTTATTTGTTTTTTTTTAAATCATCTTTAATTTAGGGGATTTTAGTCATAATTAAGATCATGACTAAAAGCCCCTAAATAAAAGAATACGAAGAATAGATTTATTATATACCTTATTGTACACCACAAAAACAAATAACACAAAAATAACTAGGCCTAAGCGAGTTGATTGACTGTTATTACTAAACTCTGCAAATTATAGTATTTAACCAGAGTTTTAGTTCGCTACCCTTTCAGAAACCAGGTGAAATAAATTCAATACATAAAAACTGGTTGAGTGGGTACCTTTTTGCTTGAGATGTGATATTTCATCTCATGTGATAGCACTTCTTTTGACGCTTGCAGCAGGTACACCTCGACTGTAACCTGAAAACAGAATGACAAAATTATAATAACCATTACTACACCGCATTTCGGTAAACGCTTGCGTGGTTACTATCTACTTTACATCGGTATGACGACCCACGGATGCCCCTCAAGTTAAAGGTGAAAATTTACAAAATCTGGAATCGAAATCCAAATTTCTTTATTAAATGTTGCCGCTTAATGACCTCAAACGAAAGAAGGTCTCAAAAGAATATATATTAAATAATTGATTCTACCGTCCATTCGGCAATTTAGCTTGTTATGGACAAGAACGGACAAGAAACTCCACATTCAAACTATAAAAAAAATGTGTTTTACAAGTATTTGGTTACATTATTCTTGTTAGAAAAATACATATATGTGAGAACGATGTATAAAGACGTGCATGTAAAAGCGTCTAGAGTGAAACAAACAATTAAAAATACAATAAATAGGTAATTAAAAACAGGCGGAGGCAGCCAAGTTATGACCAATCCCAACTGATGGCGCTCGTTCACGAACATGAAACATGGATCGGCACCACTCAGCTCAACCATCATGAAGGGAACCAAATGATCCAACACATGTGCCACCATCAGAGAGACATAAGAGAGAGCATGACATACTAGTAGGTAGGTACTGTAAATGGTAGATTTACAGTTGGTACATAGTACTCACATATGTGCTATGCAGTTATAATACTTAAATAAATTGAGTTTATACAACACAAATAAGTACGTGATTAGCCCTGTCGTGCTATATGGATCAGAGTGTTAGGCTGTGAAAAAGATGGATGAAAAGAGATTGCATGTAGCAAAGATGAGAATGTTGAGATGGATCTGCGGAGTGACGAGAATGGATAAATATACGATAGAAGAGTATATTAGAGGAAGATTGATAGAGGCGCCAGTGACAGAAAAGTTAAAAGGAAACCTTTTGTCCTGGTATGGTCATGTTTTGAGGAGGGATGAACGCAAGTTACTAAAAGAATTAGGTATATAAATGTGGATGGATGGAGAGGGAGGGGACGGCCAAGAAAAGCTGGATGGACTGTGTGAAGAGTGATATGAAAGAAAAGGGAGGTAGTGATAGCGTGACGGGGTACAGGACGGTATGGAAGAAGAAAACGTGTTGTGCCGACCCCAAGTAACATGGGACAAGGGCAGAAAGATGATGATCAGGATAACATACAAGGGTTTCGACGATGACACACGTTAGTCTTTTTCTTGTTCTGTATCGATATTTATGAAAACAGTTATGGCTTCGTCGAAATAATATCAAATAGCTGTCAGTGGGGCTATTCCAAATTTGTGACTATTGCTATAATATTCACAACGGATCTTTGTGTCTCTCTTTGTGGCTGCAAGAACCTGCGCAGTAGCTGTTTTTGTGTCAATATTGAAAGTGAAGATAACATTGTATAACTGTCTCTTTCACTCGCTTACGTTTGTCTCATCATTGTATCTCGCTTACTCTATGCAGTTAAACTGTTTCTTGCGCAATAGTTGAAAGAGCCAACTTCAGAGACACAAAGATCCGCTATGAATATTATACTCGCTTTATTTGTTACATTCTTAAAACTAATATTTTTCGAAAATCCTGTTGTTGTTGGGTTATTAAGTTGGCACATCGTTAACAGTGGCTTTGAAGAAAAATATGGTGGTAAACGATACTAACCTTGAAGTCGCTAGCAAGTCCCAGCATACGAATTTCATCAGGGAACTGCAGTATGTTGCTCGTCGGCTTCGTTTGTTGCATGCTCGTCGCTAGCACGCGGTCGCGACACTTGATCAGGCACACTGCGTGGTGTCCTACGGCGCCATCTGTAAATTACACACGTTTTGAATTGTGTAGTGAATTTTCTGTAATATATGAAAACATTAAAATATAATAAGAAATTCCACTTTGTTTCTATCAATGTTGAAATGTTGTTCGTGCAAACATAATAATGCCGTTGCTTCTTATAAATTGCAAATCATTGTGTTTATGTGAGCAGCGATTTTGCTAGCTGGTCTTAATGGGTGTAATTGATGTTTAAGCTTTTTCTGGATTATTAAGAGCAAGTCAATAGAGATGAAAGAGTTATCGTTTTAATGTTGATTTTGGTTTTAATGTAGAAGCTCACCTAGCAAGTACGATTAGAGTTTATGCACCAAAGTCGACGTGCATAAATTCTAAAAGTGCTTTTTATTCACTGTTTTCAGTGAATAAAATAAGCTTTTTAGAGGGGGAATGGTATAATGGTATATTATGCAACTAGTGAATAAAGGACGGATTTAAAGCGTGGGCCATTGATGAATCATGAGTAAGTGAAGGATGCTAACGACTGATTTATTACCTTCAAAATTAAATACAAAAAATGTGAAACCCTGACCCCTGAGCTAGGTAACAGCACTTGCGTTTCAATCTGTATCTCTATCTTTATCGCTATCTCTGTCTGTATCTCTATCTCTGTCTGTATCTCTGTCTCTATCTCTATCACTATCTCTATCCCTAACTCTAGCTCTAGAATATTTTATGCGCAAGGAGATTGTATAGCATTGAGATGGAGTATAATTGGTGTGTTCTAAATTCAAACACCAAAACAGTGATTAAAAGTGATTTTTATTCACTGTTTTCAGTGAATAAAATAAGCTTTTTAGAGGGGGAATGGTATAAAGATATATTATTATACGAGTATACTGTACCCCTATTTTTTCATTTGTAGATGTCAAATTCGTACACTAGGCCTCTGTTGACAGCGCAATTTGAGCACCCTTTGAAGGATCTAGTGCTTCTAAAGATAATGTATCAACAAAAAGAAACATAGGGGCACAGTATATATCTTTATTTTTCAGTTTATGGAATATATTTTTTAATTGGTCCACTATTGGAGGAGAAAATAGGCGATAGCCAAACCTCGAATTATGAGTTTTTACTAAGGAAATTCAGTCGGATGTCTCTTAAGTTCGTGGAAATCCGCTGGATGTCTTATCACAAAGTTAATACATACCAGCATTAAGTTGCCTGACGTAGTCTCTCTTAAGGGGAACGGTGAGAGAGTTGAGGTGTAGAGTGGCCATTCCAGCCGTGGCCGCTGGCCCTGCGCCTTCCACCTGCAGTCTTTGTAGCTCGTGTACGCATGCTTGACGGCGGTGAGCTGGAAATCAAGCAAGAAAACATTATTGGAATTTGTTTTGAAGTGTTTTTTTAAACATTAATATCTGCAACCCAACGTAATCCCAACCCAAGGGGCACCCGGCGGGTTTGGCGGTACAGGTCGGCAGATTGGGATGGCATGCGATCTTTCTTCGCATGCTATCCTTGGCAGCCTACTTGCTTTTCTTCGACTGATCCTTCGTCGTGTGCGGATGCCGTGACGGATGTGTTGCGTCGGGGAATGGAGTACTACATTCCGTTCACTGACGTAACAATGTCTAGCGAAGACCGGCCATGGTTTGGCGCCGAATGTAAGCACGCCGACGCGCTTAAACATGGGGCGTACCTGGCTTGGGTCGACGCTCGATCGCGTAAGGCGAGTGACGTGGGTCAGAAGAAGAAGGCCTTCAACAGGGCTGCCAAGTCCTGCAAGATGGTGTTGCGAAGGGCTCGGTTCGATCACATTGGCCGAATAGGGACCAAACTTGCTTCTTACCCAGCAGGTAGTAAAGCGTTTTGGTCTCTGGCTAAGTCGGTCGAGTCGAACTTCTGCCGTCCCTCACTGCCACCACTGCTGAAACCCGACGGGTCACTGGCCCACTCCGCTGAGGAGAAAGCAAATTTATTTGCCTCTCTTTTTGCGGAATATTCACGTCTGAATCCTGGTGATTCGCGGCCCCCTCCTCCTCCTGATGGATGCGAGACGAGTGTGTCGGATATTCGTATACATCAAAAGGACGTCCGAAGGGTGCTGCGTAACCTTGACGTGAACAAGGCTAGCAGCCCTGACGGAATACCAGCACTTGTTCTTAGAACCTGTGCGCCTGAACTGTCTCCGATCTTGACACGCCTATTCCGTCTTTCGTATGAGGCTGGAAAAGTGCCGAATGCTTGGAAGCAGGCTAACGTACAGCCCGTGCCCAAGAAGGGCAGTCGAGCTGACCCGGCCAACTACAGACCCATATCTGTAACCTCCATACTCTGTAAGAGTATGGAACGTGTACTCAATACTAAGCTCCTGGCATACCTAGAAGCAAACGATATCCTTAGTGATCGCCAATACGGCTTCGGCCGAAATCGGTCTACTGGGGATCTTCTAGCGTATGCCATTCACATCTGGAGTGAGGCCATCGAGAGGCACGGGGAAGCGCTTGCCGTCTCCCTAGACATCTCGAAGGCTTTTGATAGGGTCTGGCACGAAAGCCTTATTGCTAAGCTTCCTTCATTCGGTTTGCCCGGTGGTCTGTGTGATTGGATTGCAGACTTCCTGAGAAATCGGTCCATTCGAGTGGTTATCGATGGCTGCTCGTCGGACTACTTGGATATTAATGCCGGGGTCCCTCAGGGGTCGGTACTCTCGGCAACTTTATTCTTGCTGCACATTAACGATCTGCTAAAACCCGGCACCTTTGGGTATGCAGACGACAGCACCGTTACTGAGAGAAACTTGTCCAACGCTCGTGCTACCGGGCCTCAGATCCAGTCCCTCCGGGAGGCCATGGTGGAGCGCTTAAACCTGTCCTTGCAGGCAGTCTCCGAATGGGGCGATGCCAATCTGGTCAGGTTTAATGCTGCTAAAACCCAGGTGTGTCTGTTTTCCGCAAAAAAGAGTCAATTTCACCCGGCTCCAACTTTCCGAGATGTGACCGTGCCAATAGCTGACCATCTTGAGCTTCTTGGCGTTACGTTGACATCGACTCTCAATTTTGGGCCATACATTGAGGCAAAGGCTCAGCTGGCCGCCAAAAAACTGGGGATACTTGCAAAGGTGAGAAGGTATTTCACGCCAGAACAGCTGCTCAGCTTGTATCAAGCGCAAGTTCGATCATGCATGGAGTACTGTTCTCATCTCTGGGACGGATCTGCCAAATACCAGCTTGATGCACTGGAGTCGATCGAAAAGCGGGCCAAGAGACTCATCAGCGATGAGGCACTGGTTAAGTCAAACCTCCAGAGCCTTGAACATCGTCGCCGAGTTGCCAGCTTGTCGGTTTTTTATCGGTTACATTTCGGGGAGTGTGCGATGGAATTGCATTATTTAATTCCACCCAGCCCGTTCCATCATCGGACTACCAGACGTACGGCGATGCGTCATCGATATATGGTGGACATCCCACCCATACGCACTAAACGTTTTGGGAATACTTTTATTATGCGTACAGCTAAGGAGTGGAATTCCCTGCCGGAGTCTGTGTTTCCCGATAGCTACAATCTAGGGGTCTTTAAGTCAAGAGTGAATAGGTTACTTCTAGGCAAGCGTGCTCCACCATCGACCACATCATCACTTACTATCAGGTGAGATAGTGGTCAAGCGCGAGCCTATATTAGATAAAAAAATAAAATAAAAAAAAGTAATTGATTTATATAGATGCACAAAAACTAACGATGATTAAAAAAGCAGAAAGTTACTGCTTCTAGCAGATCTGCGAGAGGATATGAAACACTATAAATACATAAAGAAACCTTTACTATTTTCCATACAATGAAGATTGAAGAAGGGATTTCTTTCAAGTTTTTCTAACAGAGGAGCAGCATTATACAAATCGGTTTTACTAGAACAGTGAATGGAATGCATGTAGCAGAAAAAACTAAAAAAACTTCTAGGTTTGATTAGGTCAGGTTTCTTAAATTATAATAATAAAAGATAACAAAAGAGTGCACTTACTGGCTAGTAACAATAGTCTTTCTCCCTCCGCCTGTTCAGTGGAACCGCTGAATTCGATGGTAGCGGCGCATAAGTTCAAAGCTTGACTGGCCTGAAACACAATACATCAAGTATTAGATCTAGCGTTTACTGCAACCTGCATTTTCATGATTTTGGGGTCACTATCACTAATAACGAAAATGGAGTCAAAAACCAAAATGGCGCTGACGGATTTACGAAAATTTAATCATGGGTGTCATTTTTATAGCTTTCAGACTTCTGACTACTCTTAATGACTGTCAAGTCTACGAATGCCAGCCACGGCAGGCGGCTTTATGTTGAAAGATCACTGTGGGATATTTAATAGTGACGTTTACCTGTGTCGTGTGTGTTAGATGTGGGTGTGCTCTATAGGTACACCTCTGCCCAAACCTTCGAGGAATAAAGGCGTGATATTATGCATGTTACCTGTGATATAACAGTCTGCTGCTTGGCGATCTCTTGCTGCAGCTCTTTGCATCGCTCGCGCACAGTGGTGACGGAGCCGGAAGGCTCATCCGGTGTGGCGGGGGGTTCGCGGTCCGGCGATACGTGCCGGATCACTCGCATCGGAGTAGTGGGGGTTGAAGACTGTGGCAGTAATAGTTAGCAGTTAGAACACAAGCTGAAGGCAAGACGTAGCCCAAAGAGGGACGAAATTTTTTGATGTATTCGAACTTTTTGCCTTACTGCTCAAGTATTGGAATATAGGATATTAGAATTGGGCTACAAGTTTTATCATCTCTAAGTAACTATTGCTAAGTATGAATGTTTGGGTTCTGAGACTAATTATTTTAAGGAGAGTTTTTAGTTAATATGACAGCTCGTTTTAGTAAAAATCAGTACCTAATCATAAAGGATTTATTACAATTTACTGACTTTTTATTAAATAGTTTGTTTCTTTTAGTCTAATTTGGAAGGTGTTTAATTTGAATGTGACACATTGTTTAATAGTATTGTTTCCTCAAACATGCATGGAAATATTGTCATTATATTCGAAAACAGAACACGCGAAGTGTCGAATTAACGGACATAGAAAAACAAATCCATTGCAGGAGCGTTTTTTGAATTTGAAACATTACAACGCTCCAGCAATGTTATTATAACGTTTAGTAAATGTATAATACAAACATTATGTTTTATTTCCCTGCAGTCAATCTCATACTCGACCTGCAATTGCCTATTTTCCGGCCTTTGCAATAATGTATTATTTATCAATCTTTTAAACTTAGTTTATGTAAACCTGCTTTCTTTTATTAAAATAGGTAATACTCACCGCGTTCTGCATACGCCTGTAGAAGCTGACACTGTGCACCAGCTCGCTCCCCTTGTCCTCTCGGTGGCGCGGGGTGGCGGGCTGCACCTTCAGCGGCGACTTGAAGCCGGAGCGCTCCTGGTACACGAAACTGGATGAGGACTCCACGCACTGCTGCAACCAACCAGTAGCAGTTGGTTGGTCAAGCCAAATGTAAAGCTAAGGTACTACTAGGTACACTAACTACTGCATAACGTTTCGTTAGGTATCTATGTGTGAAGAATGGGATCCGAAAAGCTATACCTGATTACAGTGATAGGTTAAGGCACTAAATATGATTAGCTTAAAAGAAAGACGGATCAAATCTGACTTATTTATACTGTATAAAATTATAAATGGTTCCATAGATGCACAATTTATTAAATATTTATGTTTAAGAACTAGCCAACGTAGCAAGCGACATCATCGCATTTTTCAATTGTCTACATCTACCTTAAGGCCGTACCCTGACCAAAACACCGCCATGAACATTCCTAGTGCCCAGGCGGCACACACCAAAATCGAATTTTGGTATTGAAAAAAAAAAAAACAAAACTTACAAAATGTTCGTTATTTAAGTGTCTATCCATTAGTGTTAGTACAAACATTAATTAATGAACACTTTACGAGGAGATGCATGCTATCAATCATTATTTCTCACTTTTATGGTTTTGTTGGAAGGAGATTAGTGAAACATATACTTCATTTAAAGAAAAAAAAACTACCATTTTGGAATCAATAATATGTAGAAATTTAATATATTTTTATTAGTTGATATTTCTTTTTAAATAACAAGTAGATAGCTCCTCAAACTGCAAGAAAAACGGCTAGCGCGGCGTTTTGCTCGGGGTAGCGCCTTAAATACTTCCTTCAATAGCCCCCTAACACGTATGGCAAGGCTATATTTTATAATGAAGGTACAACTTAACGGATTACCCTATCGTTGTTTTCTCTATGAGTTTCGCTTCATACAGACGTTCCCTATATAAACAGTGCCAACAATGTAGGTACATCTATATAGCTCAAATTGTTTTGTTTTTTTAGTGTTCCAGATTTAGGTCTACTGGACACACTTTTTATTTTTTCTTTGTCTCTAATATTCATTGTGTCAATGTCATGCATACCTGTTATTTGCATGGTTACTGAAATGCCGATTTTAGATGTTATTTTATTAGAATTGTAAGTGACAGTGCTGTTGTTGTGCTTACTATAAATAAACTAGCTGTCCCACGCGGCTTCTCTCCCGTCAACTGACTATCTATCTACCCTACCTACCCTACATACATGATTGTTGCGTAACTTAAACCGTTTACGCAGCGCACGCAACAGAAGCTCTCAAAAAGGACTATTTTGTCCCGTTTCTGCAACATTTTTCATTAATGCTCCGCTCCTGTAGGCCGTAGCGTGATGTTATATAGCCTATAACCTTCCTCGATAAATTAACTATCCAACACAAAAATATTTTTTCAATTTCAACCAGTAGTTCCTGAGATTAGCGCGTTCAAACAAAAAAACAAACTCTTCAGCTTTATAATATTAGTATAGATTTGTTTTGTTTTTGTAGTGTTCTAGATTTAGGTCTACTGGACACATTTTTTATATTTTCTCCATCTCTAATATTCATTGTATCAATGTCATGCATACCTGTTATTTGCATGGTTACTGGAATGCCGATTTTAGATGTTATTTTATTATAATTGACAGTGCCGTTGTTGTGCTTATTATAAATAAATAAATATAAATCTTGAACTACTTAATACCTTCGTTATATTTTTATGCAAGTGACAGTGTGCCTATATCCTTGGTGAGAGTATGTAATGGGCCGTAATCCTCTCACTACGCGGGCTCTGTGCTGGTTGGTACATGTTACATGTCTTAGAAGTTTTGGTTCTAGAACAGTCGGTTTTCTCACGATGTTTTCCTTCACCGTTTTGAGAGCAACAAGAAAAGAGTTTAATCTGTGCTAGCCAGCCGGAATTGGGGTGTTGTTAGTATGTTTCTGTCTGTAGGCACTTCAAATATCTTATTTCACCTGTTTACTAAATGGCAGCAGATTTTTCAATAAACTTGACATAATTCAATTCACTGTCTAACAAACATTAACCGGCAACAAATAAAAACTTATTCACTCGGCCACACAGTTGCGTCCTGCGGTATCAACTCGCCAGTACTGAACACAATAGATATTTGTACAACAGAGTCTAGTCTAGCCCATTGTGTTGTTCAATGTTCAGTAGCCAGTTATTTGTCATGTTTTACTGAGAAAATTAAAACATAATTGGCTGGTAAGGTGAATAATAATAAATTAGGAGCCGTTTCGGTTGAGAGACATAATTTGTTTTTGTATAATGAACTATTGGACTTTGAACATCCACAATTGGGTGCCTTTTGTCAGGTTAATTGCTTTTTTAGTACTTATATAACATTAATATCTTTTGAATGAACTGGCCTGGAGGAATACGAAATCTGCAAACATTCTTTGATAACTGCACTGGGAGGAATATACATCAGTGTACACCAGGGGGTCAGCAATAACTTTCATTTGGGGTCCGTTTCTTAAAATTATATGCCCGTCACGGCCAATTAACTTACCCATATTAGACCCCTCCCCCGGCCTTATACATATTTTATTGAATAATAAAAATAATACGTAATCTATATAAAAAGCAAGTACCAAAATGTTTTTCAAATATTTACGTCAAAAATGTATTGGCTTGAAATATCCAATTGGAAGTTTAGACTAAAGTTGGTGCCTGATCGGAAAGTTCATCTTGAAAACTATCTGGATGCGAGACGGGACCTGTCAAATTGGCTACACTTTGGGGACAGCAGTGGACATCTTTCGGGTGAACGGATGATGGATGATGATGGAACCTATTTTGGATAGGTCCGCATAAAAAAGGTCGGTGGTCCGGATCAGGACTGCGGTCCATCACCCCTGGTGTACACATTTGCAGATATTGTAACTGATTCGGATACGCCATCCGAAGAAGTTGCAATTTGATCATGAGTTAATATGTGCAATTTTAGAAAGATTTATAATTTCCAGGCTCATCGGATGTGTCACACAAACCTGTGTGAGATCGTTTTTATTTTGTTATTTCTTTTCTCTCTTATCGTCTTTACCCAGCTATTGTAAGCATATAACCATGCAAACTGTGTGTACCTTATTAACTTTAGGCGGCGTAGGTCCCTCACTCTGCTCATTGATGGCCTCGTCCAGAATATCGTCCAGTTCGCTATCCAATCCGCTGCTATCGGAGTCACTCTCGCGCACAGCCTTCTTGTAACTTGTGTTGTTTTTCTTGACCACCTGAAGATTTTACATCACATTATATATTTGCACAGTGTAGATTTCTAACTTAAAGGTGCCACCGACAATGCCGTGAAAAGTTTTGGATCAAATTTCAATGACTGTCGTGACAGCGACACGATGAAAAACTAAAAGTTTGACTGGTAGAAAATACCTTGTTGTTATACCTATATTAATTCTGTCTATGTACCAATACTGTACAAGTTAAATAAAATTATTAATTGAAAAATATTTTGTTTAAACAAGCTTTTGTCGTATTCTTCTCAGCAAACCCTTTCATTTGATACCCATATCATGGCAGTGCACAAAAAATAACTAGTCCGTCATCTTGGGCCGTCCGCCATATTGGATATATAATGACGTTACTTAGCTGCATTGTCATCCAAGCTAAACGTGTATGCAAAATTTCATCTAAATCGGTGGAGGATAACTGCTTTAAAAAGCAGTTGCAAGATTTGACCCGAACACACATACATACATACATTGCAAGTTAAATAAAAGCTTGTAACATGAAGACGTACACCACAAGGAAAGCGTAAGTTTGCTATTTTACACTGATACTAAAGAAAGCCTAAAGAAGATAATATTTCTTTTTGTTTCTTATTGAAAGCGTTTGATAACAAGACTACTGTCAAGTAGTAAACAAAAGTGTTTGACTGTTGTATAAAACAAAGCAGGTTTTGTTTAAAGATATTATGTATTGTTTCATTGTGTGATTTTCCTCACATTTTGCCTTCATTGTTTACTTGAATCACTACCGATATAACTACTATAAAAAGTCAATTGCTTAGATTCAAACAGTTGCCAAGCTGCTTGGTTGTTTTAGTTTTGCTCAGGACAACTTGGATCAGTATTTCAGAGATTGAGAAGTTTCACATGATTATAATAAAATCTGCCTAGGGTTTTCCCAGTTAAGGTCTATCCAGGGGCGTGCCCGGGACGCGGACGGACGGTGCCACGTCAGGGGCTCAAAAAAATATCGTTGTGTACATTTTATATGAACTCGTTCACACACGTCCGAGCACGGGCCAGCGACGAAACTTCAATGATTGGGCCCGGCCCTGTCACGACCCGGGCACGGCCCTGATATGTGTGGATACAGCTTTACAGTTAAATTCATTCTCCGGGTCTTCGTCGAGCTTCATTGGCTCGGCGCTTTTCTCGTGGTCGCCACTGTTGAGGTGTCTGGCTTTCAGGAGTTGCAGTGGTTTGGGAATAGTGCGTTGGGATTGTAGCCTTTGACCACATTTGTTGGGTTCGGCTTCCAGTCTAACCGGATGGAGCTGGATACCTTTATTTTACATTGAGCGAATGCTTATCGAACCTCCACAGCCCAGTAATCGGATAACATGCCGAGCGTTGCTAAGGTTGCCCCAGTCGACGGCACAAACTATTTTGTGGGCGGGCTTAAAATGCTTGCTATCTTCTCCGACAACACGTACGAAAGGGATAAACGCTGTGATGAGCAGTAAGAAGCTGGTGCGCGTACGAATACACGCTCATGGTATAAAAATAATAAATGGATGATGATGTAGAACGAAAAGGCAAGCGCGAAATTTTATAAACAGACCTTCGGGAGTATGAGTATCATGAAAAAACTAATTAATGTATTTGTTTAAAATATAATTATTTGCATTTTTACCCGACTGCCGAAGGAGGGTAATGTGTTTATTAGTCTATGTATGTATGTATGCAAGTATGTATGTATGTATATATGTTTGTTCCTATGTGGCGTTCTAGAGACCAAACGCGTTGACCGATTTTGATGATTCTTACGTCCATCGATTCGTCTTAACCCTGCGAGTGTCACTGGCTACATAAAAATGGATAAAGAAGAAAATGGCGGATTTTGGGCGCCATTTTGTGTGGACAAAAAAAAATTTTTCTTCCATACCCATCGTGTGGGGTATCAAAATAAAGGGTTTTAAGAGGTGATTTCAAAAATAGAGGATAAATCTGGATTTTGTCAGCCAGCTCGCGAATATGTATCCTCCGACTGCACAGCATGATTTTCTTCTTGTTTACGTCTTTTTAGTTCGCTTTTTAAGCAGTCGGGTTTTTTGATTTTTTTTAATTAACGTTTTTTAAATGCTAATCTATCCCTGTATGGTGACTGTTTTGCAAATTTCCTTCTTCTTATGGCATTTATTTGGGCCCAAAGAAGCGTTAAAATTAGTGTTGAAATATGCAACTTTCGACACTCATAAATTCCAAGTTTTTTTTTTTCCATTCTTGCCTCGATAACGATGAGAAAATTGGTATCATTTTAATTTTGAATGTACACCGTCGAACAGTGGAGTAATCGCCAGCCTACGTTTGTATGGAAGAATGATTGACTAGGGCAACCTTAACGGACCTCCACAGCCCTATAATCCGATAACATGCCGAGCGTTGCTTAACCTCGAACATCGACCCGTGCGGCCGGTTATTTAGCCATGACCTTCTCCCACATTCATTCGCATTACTTTAAAATTATATTTTCTTTATAGTGGTTCAAGAAGAGGGGAGGAGGGGGCGGTAGTAGTACTAGTGTGGTTCATGGTTCAATATATACTTACATTCATAACTTCGCGTCCAAACGATGTTTCAGCCCAGTTGTCAGATTTGTTCATTTTATCTTTAGCATTTTCTGAGATAGTATTTTCTTCAGAACTGGAACGAAAGACCACAAATTAATGTCAGAATTTTCTAAGAACTTCTGATCAATGAAACATACAATATTGGTAACGGTATCTTATTCCTTTAATTTGCTGTGACGTAGATTTTGACTCTCAGTATGTGTATGGTTTATTATAACGAGGTACAATAAAAACTGTATGTAATCTCGGGTAGTCCTAATTCTATTACAAAGATTATTTTTCTGTTATGAAGCTTCAAATTCACTGAGTGTCCTTTTTACCCTAGAAAGTACGTGGTTCGTGCGGCATAGAATAGGCCACGGGATCGATGCTGCGGGAGACAGCTAATGCCACAGATATAAATCTAACCAGATGACGCGATTGTATTAAATGTACTTCGCGTACCAAAAAACGGAGTAAAGTTACGAACAATGATCGTAATCTGAGCTTTCATTAAGCATCAAAATATAGAAAAATGTATTTTTATGCCATTTTGAGATGTAAAGAATGTATAGAAAAAGTTTGTCGAGGCATTGGAAATGTTTTCTTTCATTGATAAGTAAATTTGTTTTTAAATTGTTTGTGAAGAAGTGGCACGCTTGGTTTTCATACAGATGGAGGGACTTGCGTTATCTAGTTAGATTTATGTCTGTGGCTAATGCCCAATAATGGAGTTAGGTTTGACTACTTTGATTGGTTCTAATCAGCCGTCATCGTTGGTTCTAATAAATTAATGTAGGGGTTCCAGTCGTTTTAAACACTTTTTGCCAACTAGGCTACACAAGCTGTCTTTAATTAACCCAAATCTGAAAAGGGGTCAATGTAGTCATAATTATGAACAAATGTTACGATTGGACCAATCACGCGAAACATCCATACGTCTTGTCGATTTGTGAACACAAAATATGTACAGAATAGCAGATTTATTCATGAGTACAGTGACCCCTTTTCAGATTCGGTTAAATAAAAACTATATTTCAGGTTTAGGGTAAACGAATACAACGATATTTCCGTACGATATTAGTGTTTCTAGGCCTTGGACTGGAACCATCATATGCCGCAATAGGTACGTTGTCGGTTTCATTTTGGGTATTTGGAGGAATCATAATCATCACCTTTGAACACTTATTTACTTTCTGAATATCAGGTGGCCTTCCAGTTATGAAGACCAGCAGCCTAATTGCGCAAGTGAATTCGGCAAGGAAAAGGGTTTGACCGCCATCAATCGACCAATCAAGACGGAAATCCACATCGCGTCTTTCCTCTCGCATGGGTCGATTGATGGCGTCAAAACACTTTGCTTTGCTGAATTTACTTACGCAATTAGGCGCGTATTCTACCAGAATCCACCATCCAGCAATGGGCCCGCGTGATGGATTAAGACCCAATCCCTCGCATAGAGAGGAAGGCTGTTTCCCAGTAGTGGAAATGTTAAAAGGCTGATTACGCTATGTTATTATGCAGTATATTCTGAGGCTACGCTATCAATAAAATAAAAAACCGGCCAAGTGCGAGTCGGACTCACGAATGAAGGGTTTTAGTATTTATTGTTATAGCGGCAACAGAAATACATCACCTGTGAAAAATTCAACTGTCTAGCTATCACGGTTCATGAGATACAGCCTGGTGACAGACAGACCGTGGAGTCTTAGTAATAGGGTCCCGATTTTACCCTTTGGGTACAGAACCATAAATAGCGTTCATTTTGATCCGAGACTATGACTACAGCAAGAACTTAGCATTTATGGATTCGTCCAGTCGCTTGCCTTGACAGGCATATTATGTGGACTTGCATATACTTTGAAATAGAAAAACTCCCGACTATTCCGACTAGGGTACGTATTAACTACAGAACGAAACCTACGTCGATCCTGACATAATCCTGAATACCCAAATTGGCATTTTATCAGCGATGACGATTGTCAAAAGTTTTATTATGTATTTTATAACTATGAGAGATACGCACATAATTATGTGAGTACTATGTACCAACTGTAAATCTACCATTTATTGTACCTATTATGTCGTTCGTTGACTTGAATGTGCCCTGGCAGTTAATAGTATCGAGCTCATGCTCTCTCAAATGTCTCTTTGATGTTGGCACATGTGTTGGAGCAATCGGTTCCCTTCATGATGGTTGAGCTGAGTGGTGCCAATCCATGCGTCATGTTCGTGAACGGGCGCCATTATTTGGGCGGTCATAACTTGGTTGCCTTGGACCAGTATCTTGGCGTTGTTTGTTTTTCTCTAGCTAGACGCTTTTGCGTGCGTCTTTTTACATTGTTTTCATTTATTATATTATTATGTAATTTTCCAACAAGAATGATGTAACCATACACTAGTAACTAAAATTTATTCACGGAAATGAGCGTCTGTGACTTTTCTTGTACGTTCTTCTCCATAGAGACCTACTGAGGCTTGCGAATGTGCAACTAACTTCATTTTAGTTTTTTTTTGTTGACTATTCAAAAGTATCTTTGAATAGTTTAGTTGAAATAAAAATATTTTGATTTATTTGCATATAATATTTTATTTCGGTAGCGAATGTTATGTCTATCCCATACATTTGGGACAATCATAAATTTTGACAATAGCTATTGCTGATAGAATCTCTTTTTACTACCCTACTAGAGCGAAGCCAAAAGGAAGGGTTATGATTTAGCAGTCTAAGTCTCTTTGTATTTACGTATGTTCCTCTAGGTGCTACGACCTAAACTGTTCATCCGATTTTGATGAATAAGGTGTCAATCGATTCGTTATTATGGCTCGGGTAATATAGGCTTAAAAAAAAACCGTAGTCGGGTTACACTTTTATTCTAGGCCCTTTTGCCGTACACGAACCCCGGTAGCGAGAACTACACAATAATCTTGTCATTTTTAATACGAGTATGAATTCTATTTACAATAGTATCAATTTCATAACCCTTTTTTGCCCCAGTTCATTGATACTACTTTGACATCTCGAGGCCTCGTTACACCTGAGTAAACCCATTTAACAAAACATGCTGATGTACTTACTCAAATATTTTTTTTATGCGTAACAAGTGGCCGTGGTTTTTATGGACCTCTTGTGTACTTAAACTATGTTAAGAATATCCGACCTTGTAACTTCACCGTGAATAACAATGATGTTAGAGGATAATGTTTGACAAAGATTTAGTATATATTGTGGATAGCCAAAGAAGTTGATGACCCAAAAAAAACCGGTCAAGTGCGAGTCGAACTCGTGCGCCGAGGGTTCCGATACCGATTATACCGCCATAATAAAAATGGTATAATTTTTATTGGTGGCCTAAAACAAGAGTGTGTGTGTGTGTGCTGTAATGGTTGAGTACAGGGTATAAAAATCAAGGTCCTGAGTCAACAAGATAAAAAGATATGGGAAAATTTGGATTTTCGCGAAAACTAAGTACCAAAATTTATCATATTTTTTATTTTTTTGAATTTTTCCTTTATTTGCGCTGTAAAACCTTACTTATTGCCAAATTTCGTGATTCTAGGTCAACATGAACTACCGTATAGGTTTTCGACCCAAAACCTATAGGGTAGGTTACTTCAGTTTGACCTAGAATTGTCAATTTTAGTTAAAAGCACATTTTTGTATAAAAGATGGCCATACTAGCGTTTCTTGTACCAAGGTTACTACTCTTCTATCGATTATTCAAATATTTAGGCACATTAACGACTTTCATCTAAATGCTTTAGCTACCAAATGTCTCAATGGTCTCCATGCAACGCTACAGACCTATAAGTTGCCCTTATATAAACGACCTGAATATGTGCGTATTCTGCCAGTATCCACCATCCAGCAATGGGCCTGCGTGGTGCAAGGCCCATTCTGCGTTTTATTAATAAATGTGAAAGTCTCTCTGTCTGTTTGTTTGTTAAGACTTATAAAGGTATTTGCGCATAGGATACTTTTATCCCGTAAGTATATCCTTTTGGAATAATTTTCACGCGGGAGAAGCTGCTGGCACAAGCTAGTACTAATGGATCGTGCCCCAGTGCTACTACCTATGGATCACAAAGGGACCTTAAATTTAATGTTGAAAGTCGACAGGTGTATGTTATTTCCCCGGTATCCAGTACGTTGCAAACAGGACAAGGCTAAAGCTGTGTATTTACACCCATGCTATAAATCCTGTATAAAAGTTTCTAAAACAGTTAGCTCATTGCCAACATTAAAACTACCAGTGCCATAATAACCATAATATCATCCAAACGAGTGTTATAACGAAATTTCACTATGCAAGTCCTTGGTTTATTCGATCCCTTCCTTACTCATCACAATCAGCCACATTTTCACTATTGAATTCGTGAAAAGCCGGCCAAGTGCGAGTCGGACTCGCGCACGAAGGGTTCCGTACCATTATCGCAAAAAACTCACGTTTGTTGTATGGGAGCCCCACTGAAATATTTATTTTATTCTGTTTTTAGTATTTGTTGTTATAGCGGCAACAGAAATACATCATCTGTGAAAATTTCAACTGTCTAGCTATCACGGTTCATGAGATACAGCCTGGTGACAGACAGACAGACGGACCACGGAGTCTTAGTAATAGGGTCCCGTTTTTACCCTTTGGGTACGGAACCCTAAAAAAGAACATTGTCATGCAGGCGCCTTTCACTACCACAGCGACGTAATAAAAATAAAAAATAAACTTATACATAGTTTGTTTGTATTAGATACTTAGCAATTAAGCTTTCTATGAATTTACTTACAACACTGTTTATAGAGAATTCATATCATAGGCGTAGATAAAGTCTTGTATGCAACTGTACATAATTAGATATTAAAACATTCATGTGATACTAAACTACATTCGTGTTTTAATACCCCTGATACCAACAGTAGCATAAATAACTATTAATGGCAGAATATGGCTGCCTAAAAGGTCAAGAGCTTTAATAAATATGTACTTGAATGCCTAGCATAATCTATACAGGATAAGAGGTAAAGTTTTTGAGGATGTAGGGAGGGTAATCTCTGGATCTACTGAGCCGATTTAGATGAAATTTGGCATGGAGTTACCCTGGGAAGGACATATGATAGTTTCTGTTCCCTTGGGATAATAAAACAGCTTTTACGCGGACGAAGCTGCGGGCAGAAGCTAGTTCGTAATAATCTCGCGATCCAACTTAATAATCAGATGTGGCTACTACAAAGGAATAAGGATATTCTACCATCTGTCGCGTGCCAGTTTAACGATTCCTATTCAATGGTCGGCTGGAAAACATCTGTTTGCCTCCCTGAGCAACGGTAGCGACAGATGTGCTTGTAAATTACATGTGTTGCTTGTTTTTATTGTAAAAGTCCTAGTTCGACATGTGTTTCGTGTTTTTATAGGCTTGCTTGGAAAGATTCATTTACATGCTTTCTGGGTCCTTCTGGATGTTATAAAACCTATTTTTGAGAACTTTTATTTGCAACTTTGAGAGGCATTTTTAGCCTGGCCTTTAAGACCTAAATACATCACATGAAACTAAACAGCAAATTGTTTGTGTGTTTTTAAAAGGTACCTAATCATTGATCCAAATATGAAAATACTGTTATTTATAGAATGCTACACTGTCACTGAGTGCCATAGGCTACTTTTTGTCAGAAAAACGCTTGGTGCCTATGGATTTGCCACAAGAGAGAAGCCGCGGGTAGAAAGCTAGTTTATTATATACGTAAGAAGGCTGCGTTTGTGCACATGAAGGAAATCTATGGGATAAGTGAGAGAAAAGGTGCCTAATAAGTTTTAATTCTTACTTAGTGACATTTGTCGATTTTTGTATAATATATGGAATGAGGTTGACATGTACAGAGACCTTAAGTTCATAATACGGGTAGTAGTTTTTTTTTTTTTATTCTTTCTAGGCTTGCGTTTGACCACTATCTCACCTGATGTTAAGTGATGATATGGTCGAAGGTGGAGCACGCTTGCCTAGAAGTAACCTATTCACTCTTGACTTGAAGACCCCTAGGTTGTAGCTATCAGGAAACAAGGACGCCGGCAGGGAATTCCACTCCTTAGCTGTACGCACAATGAAAGTATTTTCAAAACGCTTTGTGCGTATGGGTGGGATATCCACCATGTACCGATGGCACATTGCCGTACGTCTTGTATTCCGATGATGGAAAGGGCTAGGCGGAATCAAATTGTGCAGTTCCATCGCACACTCCCCGAAATGTAACCGATAAAAAACCGACTGCAGCTGGCAGTTTAATGACTCAAAAGGTAATCCAAAGGTGCTCATCTGAAGCATTATTCGCCTATTATGTAACGTTACAGAGTCAAGCATTACATTGCTGAGGGAGGAGAATCGAGCATTACAGCGCGCAACCTGTAACGTTACAGACTCGAGCATAACATTGGTGAGGGCAGAGAACCGAGCATCACAGTGCGCAACTTGCTGCGCTCAGAACTTTGACGGCGTCTGACATTGTGGAATTAACTAAATGCTCAAAATCGAATCTAATGTTACATTACAGGCGAATGCACGTCAAGTCAGGGAGGCAGTATTTTAATATAATGCTCTAAATCGAATCTAATGTTACATAACAGGCAAATGCTCGTCAGTCATGGAGACAGTATTGTAATGTAATGCTCAAAATCGAATCTGAAATTTACTTTACAGGCGAATGCTCCAGGACAAAATCTGAAAGTCTGCGTCACTGAAAGAAATTGATGCTAGAATGAAACACATAATATAGCGGCTAGTGGTCGGTGCCTAACAAAAGAACAAAGCAACAGTGAATAGAGGGCAAACGAAGGCCTATCTAGGCTAGGTCTATTAATTTATAAGGACAGAAAAAAAAATAAGTTACATTGTGATTTACTTACACAGTAAATATTAGTGCTCAGTAAATTGAAAAATATATTACGATTAAACCCCGGCACGTAAGTTGGCAAGAGTCGTTAGTTGCGTAGAAGTTGTTTTTTAGTTATCTTTGGTAGTGAAGCGGGGCGCGGGGAACGTTTCAGGACCGTTCCGAACGCGCGATTGGTTGGTCATTTGAAACAAGGATCGACTGACCAATAGTGTCGCGTCCACGTTCCGTTCACTACGCCAAAACCTTGCCAACTTACGTGCCGAGCACTATACCCTCATAAATATGTTTCAGGCGGTACTATATTGAGAGATATCATTGTCCAAACACAACACCATGATGCATGCACCTAATTCAAACTGGCTAGAAATAAAGGATTTAGAAAATAAACCAAACAACATACTGAGAATCATACAATTTAGGGATAAAATAAGGGTGTCACAGCAAAACAAAAGGAATAAAATGACCAAAATATATGTTTCAATAGCTTTATTGTACAAAAAACATTGCTAATTAAGTTTAATATTATCACAGACAACATAATTTATAAAATACCTGAAAAGGAGTCTTACAATTATTATAATATTAGTCGAAATTAAAATATATTAAATTATAAATCTTCATCGAAAAAGAAAATGGCGTGTTTCGAAAATGCTTGATGGTAAAATATGGCATTTTGTACAGTTTTATGAATGCAGACATCCGATTTGTGGCAGTCTTATACCGCCTGATTTTTGTCACCGGCCAAAAATTTCCAAGACATTTTGTCGAACCGATATTTCGACAGAAGGTAGGGATTTTGTAGATTTGCATACAAAAAAGTAGTGACAAACGACTTTTTTATTTTTTTTAAGGGTTGATTTTCGCTAAAATCATGTCTTTGACTTATAAAAAATATGTTGGTAATGAAAAAATCAGGTCGTATATTAAATGAAGTATGTATTACACAAACGACTTAACAGTTTACTGCGACAAATCGCATGATCGCATTCACAGAATAAACATTAACTAATTAGGTATTGATAATTTCAACTTTATGAACACGGTGATAGCGGCTGATTTGCTTTGTTCGGTCATTAACTACTAATTAAGTATGTATTGATATATTCAACTTTATAAATACGGTAATAAAGTCTAATTTGCTTTGCTCGGTACAACTTGATTATGCATGTATCTATTTTGCAAGTGCCTAGGCCCAAATTATTTAACCTAGTATTTTTAAAGTATAGTGCTATAGATAAGCCGTCGTGGCTAGATTTCGTAACAACCGTTTTTTGTCAGTATTTGATTTTGTTTAATTAATTTGATTGTACTTAATCGATATTTAAGTATTTTATATATTACAGCATATTAACTGGGTAAAACATACTTATGATCCGTAGTTAAATGAGAATTTCATCGATATAAAATAATTTTTATTTTACTCCTATGTTCATAATAGATAAATAATAATTATTCTATGATGCATATCCGCAAGAACTTATATGCATGTGAAAAGCACTGCTATATAGATTTATAATAGCAATGCTAATACATGAAAAATAATGATAAGTTGTTTGCCTTATTAATAATATTTATTTTGTACATTATTATGTACATAATAAATACTGTATTGACGCTCATATGTGTATCCACCATAGATATTTTACCCAAACTGTCCACTGCAGCATACTCATTTTTTATTTTTGATACACTTTTTATTGAGGGATATAACCGGCCTGTTACTAATAAACTTTTAAAAATGGAATTGTACTTCACAATTATTATGCTTGAATAATAAGTAGTATGTACTCGCAATAATTGTGCATAATACCTAAGTTAAGTAGATCCGTGTACATCTAACCTACACTACCTATATACAAATGAATGTAGTAAAAACTACTACATACTAATAGGCAACAAACAGTCTTAAGAGTAACTTTTTTTATTGATTTTCTTTAATAAGTTTAGCATATTTATCGATAGCTTTGAGAGTACGAGAATATTAAGAAAAATGGATGGATTGTGTGAAAGATAATGGCTAGAAAGACTGAGATGACAGCTGGTAAGATGTATGGAAGCAGATGTCCTTCGCTGATCCTATACTTCATTTGAAATAACATTAGAAATTTTTACAACCCTTTTTTACATCCCGTTCAGGCGATTTTGAGTTCTATCCCGTTAATTTAAGTTTTTTTTTATCTAATATAGGCTTGCGCTTGACCACTATCTCGCCTGATAGTAAGCGATGATGTGGTCGACGGTGGAGCACGCTTGCCTAGAAGTAACCTATTCACTCTTGACTTAAAAGACCCCTAGATTGTAGCTATAGGGAAACAGACTCCGGCAGGGAATTCCACTCCTTAGCCTGTACGCATAATAAAAGTATTCTCAAAACGTTTAGTGCGTATGTGTGGGATGTCCACCATGTACCGATGACGCATCGCCGTGCGTCTGGTAGTCCGATGATGGAACGGGCTGGGTGGAATTAAATCATGCAATTCCATCTCACACTCCCCGAAATGTAACCGATAAAAAACCGACAAGCTGGCAACTCGGCGACGATGTTCAAGGCTCTGGAGCTTTGACTTAACCAGTGCCTCATCGCCGATGAGCCTCTTGGCCCGCTTTTCAATTCCATAAATAACATAAACTTGTTACCAAAACTAACTGTTACATACAGCTGCCATTTGTCATATCACCAACGCAATAGAAGTCAAAATAGAAGTGAAATTCTCGTTAGTTTCGTACAACACGTGTGTCACTTTGAGTTGATGGAGTTTGGGATTAATTGTTGTTGATTGAATTGTCGCTACTTAACTTAGTAGAAGTTCTTATTTACAAAATTTATAGCTTCTCGTGACGGGGACTTTAGTTATAGGTTTTATATTTTAAAACCACGCGAGCGGGATCGGGAGTAAAATTTATTTAGCTCTGTTATTCGATAACGCCACTGACGCTGAAATCAACCTATATGGCCGAAAATATTTAAAGAGTTTCCAACAACTCGAAAATAAGAAAACCCCCTAGCCAAGTTACAAACGTTTCGTATTGAATCTCTTTCTACAATCGTTAACGACTTCTATTTGTATGGTCTGACTACGTGACTTAAGGTGATATATACGCCCCAATGTAACGCACTACTGGCCGTGCGCCCGCTCGATGCCAAAATATCAAAATTGAATCTCCTTTTGAACAGTTTTGTTTGCAAAATATTATTTGATTTACATATGCTGTGTTAGGTATGAAGAAATTCCAGCCATCAATTTTTCTGTATAAAATTACTTTCAAACATCCAAGTCGTTTTGGAGGAGTTTCCAAAAGTTCCGAAAAAATATCGTGTTGTTAATTATTTTTTTAAAGCAAAACTATTAGTTACACGAAAAAACCTTGTGTTCCAAATTATGTACATGAATCAATAATAAATATATATTTTTTTCAAACCTTTTTTATCGATTGTAGATTGACAACTTGGCTACAGGTACCAGTTATTCGATCACAATAAACGATTACTTAATAAATTTCAATACAAAGAAATATACAAGGAAAAATTGCATAAAAAGTCTGCCTTTTTCAATAAAAGGGTATCTCGCAAACAGTTTAGATATGTATGCTAGATAATCAACGTTTTTTTCGCCGCCATGACGGGTCAGGCCACCATGCAAATCAACTTGACCCAATAACTTGGTACATTTGTTGAATACTTAATGAAGTAGAATCGTTAGTTTTCGCATTGCAATTAATGGGGTCTTGGTAGGTTTGAAAGCGTAGGATTTAGTAAAAACTTGCAATTTTAGCTTTAAAATTGTTTTAAGGAGTTTTGGAGACATAAAAGACAACTTTTGTAGCTCAAGATACTTTCTTAAGGAGAAGAACTCTTGTGTTTGAAAACAGATTTTGTTAAGTAAATAAGTTTGATTGATTCACTCAGTTTAAGATTAAATCTATAATGGAAAAGCGGGAGAATAATTTGAAATCCTATGAACAGGATACTGCCTTAATTTTGAATACATTAAGTATCCAACGAAAGCAAACATTTTATAATTTATCTGATATCTATCTATCTAATTACCTTTAAACGAGCAATTTTTGTATATATGTATATATATAATCTGAATCTTGGAAACGGCTCCAACGATTTTATTGAAATGTTGTATGCAGGGCCTTACGGGGCGATAAATCGATCTAGCTAGGTTTCATTTTTAGAAAACGTCGTTTTTTCTATTTTCACCCGAGCAGAGCTTGGTCGCCCAAGTACTAACAATTATCGTAACAACATACCCGCATTTTACGTCAGTTATCTCTAGTTCCGAGTACTTAATTTAAAGATTTCTTCAAATCCTATCAAGTAAGAAGACCCCATAAAACTAAGTTAGTCTTTCTCGGTAACTCGAGAGGTCGGCAATCGCGAACGTGACAATTTCGCAACGAACGCCAGCGCTGTGTAAAGTAACGGATTATTGTAAAACAGCCGTGCCTCCAGTCAAGTATCGAATAACTTGACACTTGGAAATTGTCGGTGTGACTGAACTTTTGGACAAAGAAGCATGAAATGCAGGAACAATACAAATATGGTATTGTTTTAGTGAAATGGAGCATAATGGTATCATTTCCACAAAACATCACAATATAATTTGCCAATAGAACGGACATGGTACACTTCGGAAAAATAAACAATATTAAAAATATTTTTTGTGCGAACGTATGCATCTGTACTGTTGCCATAATTTATTGTTTCCTCGGCTATTATATTTCAATTTTCATTGCCAATGTCGCAAAAGTTACCAGCAAAAAATTTACTGCAAAGATCAGCCTTGACAGTGAGTGATATGAGACTACATATTTCTAATATTTGATTATATTCAGCTGTTCCCGGTTACAATGGATGCCGACTCCAACAAACTTGGACAATACTACAAGCGGAGAGGAGTTGTTTTTTAAACAACCAATAGAATTTCGTTATTCACACATCTTTCGTCTCCGCTTTGGACTTCCCCGCACATCTCCGATTTGGTGGAGTCCCGGCCTTAGGCATCTGTCCCTTAAGGCGGAACCACACTTACGTGTCGTGGCGTGAGATCCACCATTCAAACGACTCTGTTTCAGCCTACGTCATAACACAACGAGTTTTGTAGCCAATCAACTGCGTCAGAAGGCGCCACGACACGTAAGTGTGTTTCCGTATTTACGCACACTCAAAATAACCTTACTCTAACGAGCTTATGGTCAACCCCCTGGACATAAACATTGCTTAAGTATAGGAATAAGAAATCTACTGTAAGCCTAGAATCAAGTCTATATTCTACCAAAGTGACATGATATTTTAGATTTACGTAAATTACCGCGTAAAACGAGTCAGCGTTTCCGTCTAAAGAAAGGAAACGTACAATTTCAAATGTCACTACTGACAATTAATACCCACGTATCAAAAATCTTGTAAAACAGTCCATTACAATTTAGGCACGTGATTAAATTCAATTCAATTATAAATTAATTGAATGATTTTTATTGCGTTTTACTTACTAGATATTAAAACATGATATAAAAAATGCATTATCAGCAAATAGGTTAATCGTTCCTTAAATTACCGATTCAAAATGTCTGACGACCTCATTTACGTTTATCGTATTTGTAAAAACCTGATGGATTTTACGTATAATTAGAAAATTGCAGTATATTTATATTGTCATATCAAATAGGTGATCGACACACTAATAACGGTCTTTATTTACTATAGTCACCACAGTTTCGATATATATAATTGCATTTTAATGATTGTAATCCTATGTATGTTATGCCTATTAAAGAATCGGCTCAATGACAACTTGTCACGTGCTCTCGACCTAGTATCTATAAAACTGGCTAGGCAACCTGGCTACACCTATAAGAATGTATAAATAAATAGTGAATTAATAGGAATATTAATAAATATCTATCGATAAGTTATCGAAGTCTAGTTTTTTTGTTACAGCAACATTGTACGAACGGCTATTTCAAGCTGTCTGATGATATTTTGTTAGTATAAGAAAATCACTAGATGTGTAACTAAATTTTAAAGTCATCCTAAATTAATAGGAACATCACTTAAAAATAAACGCAACCGTTCGCACAACAGTTGCTGTAACACCGCCATCTTGAACTCCAAAATTGAGTACAACGCCATCTAGTTTGAATCCCAAGCAACTATCATCCTGAAACTTAAATACATAGGAAGAAGAAGACGCATTCGAGCGTGTAGTGACCACACCTTGATCCGCCACAGTCTGAATATTCCTCATGAGTGTGTGAGGTGTCTGTCTCGATGTCTGATAGATGTGGGTATAGACTCGCTGGTTGTTGCAAAATCGCTCCGTTTGTTTGTCCCTCCTTTTTGTTGTTGTTTACTTTTATTCTTTTAACGTCATCTAATACTGATAGGACTACGGGCGAGTCTTGGGAACCTGGAACAAGATTGTAAAATATGATTAGCTTATGACGACGATAATAAGACTGCTTAAAACTATTTTTTTTCTATGGTGAAAAACAGAATCATTTGCCTTATCTCCGTAATAATTGGATTTCCCCCCGAATTAGCATAATATTTTAAAACTAGACGTCACTGATTTAACGAGGCTTTGTCGGTCATTGTCGCTTATAGTTTAAATTTAGATAGAGGCATCGTACTGATAAATGTTAGCATACATCATTTCACAGCTGAACATTGGCCTCTTCCCATGATTTCCAGCTTTTTCGATCCAGAGCTAATGTGTAATACTTTTCGTTTGTTTTATCCATTTCGTCCTATCATCTTTTGGCTGTGTCAGGGCTTAGGATAGGATAGATGGACCCCTTTTTTAGCACTTAGACTTTGTGTCTTCTTAGTCCGTTGTGCGTGTGTCTCCTCTCTGTGAGAGGGAATGGGCCGTAATCCACCACGCGGGTCCATTGCGGGTTGGTGGATGTCACATGTCTGCGAATTTTTGATGCTAAGACATGCCACTTTCCTCACGGTGTTTTCCTTCACCGTTTTGAGAGCAGTGGTGATGAAATAATTCACACAAAGTAAAGCTTATGTCAGGGCCTAACGATACAGACGAAATTCTAATAGAAAGTTTAAAAATAAAAATTGCTGAATATGACCATACTCACTTCTTCTTTTAACAGGCTGAGATCCAATAACTCTATCCTCCTGCTCCACCTCCTTTTCCTTATCAGTCAAGGGCTGTTCCTTCTTCTCATCGAAGGTAACCTTGGGAATGTTGGCAATGATCTCTGGCTTCTTGGTGGTTTGTGAAAGGCTGACGGTGGAACCCATGAGGGGTGCCTTCTCTGATGGGTCATGTTCGCTAGCATCATCGTCCGAGTCATTCGGGCTTTCGGCTTTTTGTTGTTTTGGCTGGAATTGAGAAGATTTCGGGTTATTAAGGTGTAAAAAGACATTTTAAGTAATAATAATACAGTATAACGTTCATTGGAGCAATTCCCATAATTGGAGTTTTATACATAAACTGTCTTATATGTTCGAATGACAAAGGTGAAGCTCTAGAAAGCCGAACTATTACTAAAACTTCATCTGCCTTCTTATAACCTTGTAATATTATAGTATGCTTGTAATTGTATGGTTTAGGAACTCTATTATTCCTCATTAAGAATCAACAATACTTCACTTACTGCGAAACTAAATTTACATACGAATGTTTAATGTTTATGTGCAAAAACGACGCTAAAAGTAAATATATAATAACAAGCTGACCCCCGCGGCTACGCTCCCGTCAACTGGCTACCACTTACCTGCCATACCCTAGGTGGTAGCCAGTTGGTGGTAGCCCTACCTACCTCCCTCAACCACTTTGTTAAAGTATTTATTTGAATATGAATTAATAGTACAATACGAATGTAAACAACTTTTGTTTCTACCGGCGATCTAATTAAAATATAACAAGTAAAATTTCAAAATTTAAAAAACCCCCGTCACATTTATCTTGCGAAAACATCACGATCTAAACAGTAAAACGCGCATAACTTTTGAACCGCTGAACCGATTTTATTCAAACATAGCTAAGAACACTCTCGATACAATCACCTTTCAAACAAAAAAAAACTAAATCAAAATCGGTTCATCCGTTGAGGCGCTATGACGCCACAGACAGACACACAGATACACAGACACACAGATACACAGTAACACACCTCAAACTTATAACACCCCTCTTTTTCCGTCGGGGGTTAAAAACTATGATAGTTAGATATATTCTCTCGCAGACTTTTTTGTAGGTAATAATAAGTACTTTAATCATCTAGTACAAAATTTTTATGTATCATAAATAGTTTTCTCAACGCACGCCAAATAATGAATTTTATAGACAAAATTTTGCTACTTTGGGTTACATTATTGCAATTTACGTAAGGATCTCTAATTTGTTTGAACATAAATTATAGCCTATATCACTCAAGAATAATGTAGCTTTGAAATGATGAAAAAACTTGACCTCTTTATAATATTAGTTTAGAAATATAGATAAGTAAGAGGTGATGTTCCGCATAATACAAGGTACGTGCTTCGCCCCACGTTAAAGCACTTAATATTGCAAATACATAAATTAAAATTAACTAGCGTAAATTTGAAACACACTTGTTGGGTTTTCTTCGCTAACTTTTATTCGACGAGGAAAACTTAATGATTTACGTTGAAGCCGATCTCATAAGACGTCACGCGTCGTAAGGATTCGTATTAGTTATGTGTTAGTCGCAAATAAAGTTATTACGGTCTAGCACTAGTTCATAATAACATGTGTAAGACCAGTTATCTATAACTATATTGCTACCTATTGCCACTTGTTACATAAGGCAAAACCAACTAGTCCCAAGAACTACAAGCATATGGTAGTTCCTGTTTTTTGATGTATGGAAAATTCATTAAGATCTAACATAATGAAAATTAATATAGGTGAGATCGTTTTTAGGGTTACCAAAGGGTAAAAACGGGATCATATTATTAAGACTCCGCGATCCGTCTGTCACCAGTCCGTTGTTTCTCATGAACCGTGACAGCTAGACAGTTGAAATTTCACAGATGATGTATTTCTGTTGCCCAAACAACAAAAAATACAAAAAATTAAATACTGAATGAAGTGGCTCCCATACAACAAACGTGATTTTTTTGCCGTTTTTTGGCAATAATGGTACGGAACCCTTCGTGCGCGATGCCGACTCGCACTTGGCCGGTTTTTTTTAGTAAAAGGTAATCTTTGGGAGAACTAAACCGATTACAAAACCCGGATAATGATAATGCAGGATTCCTGGAGTATAGACCACCGGAACGAAGAAGTGGAAAAAGGCTTGCTATGTATACATAATCTTACAAAAATACTACCTATTACCAGTTATTGCATTGCTTAAGGCAATATTAAGTTCCAAAGGCTGTGGCTTCTACCACATTCAAAAACTTAGTGAATACTTTATTAAAAATAATTTATTAATTAAATACTCTTTTTTATAAAAACAAGCTTTTCGTATTCTTCTCAGCAAACCCTTTCATTTGATACCTATGTCATGGCAGTGCAAATAACTAGTCCGCCATCTTGGGCCGTCCGCCATATTGGATTTAGAATGACGTCACTTAGCTGACCATGCATTGTCATCCGAACTAAACGTGTATGCAAAATTTCATCTTAATCGGTGCACGATAACTGCTTTAAAATTCAGTTGCAAGATTTGACCCGAACACATTTACATACATACAAACATACATTGCTAGTTAATTAAAAGCTTGTAATATATAGAACATCGTGCATTAAATATTTAAAAGAAACATATAAACAAGTAAAATTTCAAAATTTCAAAAACCCCTGACACATTTATCTTGCGAAAACATCACGATCTAAACAATAAAACGCGCATAACTTTTGAACGGCTGAACCGATTTTATTCAAACATAGCTAAGAACACTCTCGATACAATCACCTTTAAAACAAAAAAAAAACTAAATCAAAATCGGTTCATCCGTTGAGGCGCTATGATGCCACAGACAGACACACAGATACACAGCAACACACCTCAAACTTATAACACCCCTGTTTTTCCGTCGAGGGTTAAAAAACAGTATGCAACATTGTGTAAAGAAGGTTTTACCATGAGGTGCGGAAGTGTCGAAATTGGAGAAACTGTTTCGCAATTTACCTACCTAGATGACATCACTGTACCGTTTCGGAGACTTCAAACTTAGGTGGGCACTGTTTGGATAGTTGCATAAGGCTGACTATGTACACACATTATATATAGAACCACGTAAATTGGAAGAAACGGTCATCATCATCATCATACATCTATACCAATATTATAAAGAGAAAAGATTTTTTTGTTTGTTTGTATGTTTGTTTGTTTGTACCGAATAGGCTCCGAAACTACTGGACCGATTTCAAAAATTCTTTCACCTATGGAAAGCTGCACTATTCCCGAGTAACATAGGCTATAATTTTGACGGGAGCGAAGCCGCGGGGGTCAGCTAGTGCATATATAAACATACGCCTATTTCCCTTGGCAGGAACTATAGAACGCTACCAGCTCGTATCCCATTTATATGGAGTCGACCCAACACGTCTCCTTCCATACTCCTCTATAAAAGCTCATCTCAGTTGTCACTCAATATAGTAGATGACCAAAAATATACTATTTAGTCCGTCAGTAAGATTACCTAAAAATATTGGACACGTATTTCTATTTTGTCACGTAAACAGAAAATGCGTTGCAATATCGTGTGATGTCACGCCGTACTAAGTGACGTCACAAGCCCCCACTCCTGAATTTTGATGTGCTTTATCCTTGTCAATTTTTATTTATTGTTAAAGCAAAATATACGTGTCCAATATTATTTGATAATTTCACTGACGGACTAAATAGAATTATCATTTTACTACCCAAGAAACACCCCTATTTCTAGACATCAATCTTTCACACAATTCATCCGTCGTTCCTTTGGTTTACTCTAGTGACCGACCGAAAGTTTGTTTTCGGTTTCGGCGGCAAACCTACCGAAACTACGACCGTTACCGAAACTGCATTCGGGAGTTCTCGCGCTCGCGCTGTCATGTTCGGCGCGTTAAATTCCATCCAAGCTGTTGAAAATACATTCAACCAATCACAGCAGATAACGCGTGCTTGACAATTTCTCACATTAATTCTCCGATAATTTAGAGCTGGGAAACTGGGGGTAAGCGACGAAGACATTTTGCCGCGTCCACGTGCCTTATCATGTCGCGACTGGCTTGTGTTTGCAGTTTGTTTTGTTTGTTGTGAGTTTTCGTGTGATTTAATTTGATGAAAAAAAAAAAAGACTGACTGATTATAACATGATCCTTGTAAGGAAGTTTCGGTTCCGGCCGAAACTGAGACTGTTGCCGAAATTCGGTTTCGGTTTCGGTCGGACACTAGTTGTAGAAGGACTCCTACTCCAATAGCCATCCACATTAATTCTCAAAACTACCCCTCAAGAAATTTTCCACATTCCTGCGCATCTCATACCTTAACAACTAATTGGCACACAACTTTTCGGCCACTGGTACCGCTTTCAGACAACCTACTGTTCTCTTTGGAAGATATATTGTTCCACAAAGGATGCACAAAGAGATGCAACTATGAAAGGACTTTTCAAAGAGTTTGTATGCAAACAAAGTCGCGGGAAACAAAATATTAGCATATATCATAATATTCCTACTATTGCCGGTTTTGGAGACCACACCAAGTTTGTATTTTACTACAACACATTTGCATAATTTTTTTGTTAAACAAAAAATATCTCATTTAAATTCAACACAAGATTCAAAGATGATTGTGAGATTTTTTATCAATAAGACTGCCGTTTTATACATCACCCGGTGGTCTATAGCACCCTTATATTTATGAACCGTAGATCCCAGTAAAAACGTAGCCAAAAAGTGTTATTGCTCCAGTCAAGATTGTCAAGATACATCACAGCTAAAAGCTTTGGTCGGAAATGCTACCCAATATGGACTTTGCCAAATTGGCATCGGTCCAAAAGCTGACAAAGGTACGGATGGCCGAAATTTGCTACGAAAAGAGTTGAGCAGACAAAGACTGAAAACGTACCTACGTCCAGCGCACTCTGACCGTCGCAAAACATATTTATAATATAAAATCACACACATTGTTGACTCAATTATGGTCGGAAGACATGAACAATCTGTACCTTTATTGGCTACACAATACAAAGCAATTTCAAGAATATGACTAAACTGTTTTCAAATGTTTGGGAAAATTTGTTGTCTCGACAACGTAAATAATGCAATGAATGTTGTTGAATAGGGTGTGCTGTATTTGTATTTCCACTCTATTCTATTTGGTGCTGTAGGGCAACCATGTTTTCAGGGTTCCGTACCCAAAGGGTAAAATCGGGACCCTATTACTAACACTCCACTGTCCGTCTGTCAGTCTATCACCAGGATGTATCTCATGAACCGTGATAGCTATACAATTGAAATGTTCACAGATGATGTATTTCTGTTGCCGCTATAACAACAAATACTAAAAACAGAATATATTAAATATTTAAGTGGGGTTCCCATACAAAAAACGTGATTGTTTTGCCATTTTTTTCGATAATGGTACGGAACGCTACGTGCGCGGGTCCGACTCGCACTTGGCCGGTTTTTCTTCCTACCTACGAAACTGTCGCCCCCATTTTAATTATGTATTTCTTAATACAATAATCATGTTACATCCGCTACCACCTTACTAACTTGGCAATACTTTTAACAGAACGCGAGTTATTCTACAGTTCTGGATAAGTTACAGTTCTAGCCGATACTTAAGAAGACCATAACGTGTTTATCAATAGATTTACTTCTAGAGTGCCTTAAAAGGGCAACATAGAAACGACAAGGTGTAAGGTAAGCAAGTTTCCTAAGCGGGTCGAGCCACCTGTGAAAACTTGTAACACGGTACCTTTTCGAGGTTTAAATCAAGGTGTCTGTAATATCTTATTTTCTCTCTAATTGACAGATGAATGTTGAAGAATTAATTAAGAGTCGTAAAGCGAAAGATAATGTGCCATAAATTATGCAGCATTTCTGGAAGGCAAGATTGTAGACTGATCTTTCAAAAGGTAGGTTCAACTAGTCGACTTCACGAACTATTTTGTGCGCGAGGTTAAAATGCATGCCATCTCATCCGACGACACGTGTGAATGAGATAGATGGTGTGATTAGCAGTATGAAGCTAGTTCGCGTACGAATTAGCACTTTTGCAAATTTGTATCGAAATTGATGATGATTTAGGACGAAAACGAGCGCGCGAAATTTTATAAACAGACCTTTGGGAGTCTATATATCATGCAAAAACGACTAAATGTATATTTTCAAAATATCATTATTTGCATTGTTGAATTACTATTCTATCCCGGTATGGAGGCCGTTTTGCAATTTTTCTTCTTCTTATGGTATTAATTTTCGTTTTCGCCCAAAGATGCGTTATAATTAGTATTGAAATATGGAACTTTCGACGCTAGTAACTTTCAAATATTTTATTTTTTAACTTTTTTGTTTCCATACAGGGCTATATAATGATGAGACAAATTGAATTTTTTTTTATTCAACACACTTGTTCTTAAAGTGGCTCTAATTTCACCGCAATTATGCACATAATGACACCTGTAATCAAACTGTGACTTTTTCATTGCTGTTATTCACGAGTGAGTTATAGAGTATTTTTTAAATTTATTGGTTGAAATGCTTTGTTCTTGAAAAAGTTTCGATACAAAAAAGATCGTGCTCAATAGTACAAATAAATTAATGTACCTATTGCTTGCTCATTTCATGCAACTTCGTATTTAAATAGATAATTTCTACTTGTACGTGTTTAATAAATAAAACTTTCACTCAAATATAACTTTGAAAACTTGAAATTCCCCATTTTGTACGTGGCTAAAACGCTATCCGCGATAAGCCAAAAAAAAGAAACCTCATTCTTTTAGTCTATTGCCGATCGCCATTGTTAGATGCGCGCGCATAGGAAAACTGATTATTATTTCCCGCCATTGCGAAAAATTTTTCACAACTCGTTTTCACTGTTGAAAATTATTTTTTAGTATTATTTTCTTCACAAGTGTGTTGAAAAACGTCGTATGATACACGTGTGAATTGATGATTACCGTCCTCGGCTCTCTTAAGTCAATGGCGCCTCAGCGGTAATCACCAACATTAAACACTTGTACCATAATGTACTATATTTTGAACGTACATCGTGTAAGAGTGAAGTAATCGCTTAGAATACGTTTGTATGGAAGAATGATCGACTAGTGCAATCTTAATAGGCTCTTTAGAAAGGACATGTATGTTTCTTGAATATTAAGGAGATAACCCAATAGGTTACATACTTAAGACAGAAAAGAGTGTTATTTCACAATTTATGATGCATTGACTGATTTGAGAAAGAAAATATGACTCTTAACTCTATATTTAAAGTTCCGTGCACTAGTTTACAGAGCTCATCTTCTTTGCAACCGACGAAAAAATTGGTGGTTCTCTCAATTCGACATGTTTTTTTTACAGTTACTCTATCAATAAACAGTCTAACTTCAGCCTAATTTGCAAATAAGCTATAACTGCACGTCTGCTTCTTTTTCTCAGCCTTCGGCCATCGTAAAAGCTTCACTTAGTACATACATACAGCTCATTAGTACTTCTTACGCCACGTTTCGCAACACGGCCTCTTTTTAAGGGTAAGGGCGTGTACGCACCGCCTGTACGGCATTGTCAATTATCATTGTGTATTTGCTTTACACTTTCGTTACTTTGTTGCGGGGTTACGTCATAAGTTTCGGTGTACAAAGTAGGACTTGTAGAGAAGTATCGCAGACGAGTAAAATTTCAATATTAAAAAAACCCCCGACACATTTTTATTTAATGCTACATAATTTATCTTGTACATAGTAGATACGCTTCGATAGGCAATCTATTGAACACACAATTATGACAGGATATCTAGCGAAAACGCCCCGATTCAAACAGTAAAATGCCCATAACTATTGAACGGCTGAACCGATTTTATTCAAACATAGCTCAGAACACTCTCGACAAAATCACCTTTCAAACAAAACAAACTAAATCAATGATGCCACAAAAAACACACAGATACACTGATACACAGCAACACACGTCAAATTTATAACACCCCTCCTTTTCCGTCGGGGGTTAAAAAAAGGCATGTTGTGGCGAGAATGATGACGTTGGAGGAAAACAAATGAGTATCGGAATTTTTCTCTCTGATTTAATTGCAGTTAGATTTTAGAAGTCAAAGGTTAGATCGTGGTAACATTTAATGTGTTTTTTGTTTGTTTGATTTAGCCGTCTGTTTCTTTTGAAACAAATGGTGTAGATAAGTTCAATGTCATTGAGGGATGGCCGTTTTGGACGCAGTCCTGCGTGAAGAGGGTAGTTTATTAAAAAATATTTTTTTGTCCGTCAGGTGTCCAAAAAATATTGGACATGTATTTTTTCTTTTGACCCGTAAACATAAACAGTCTTATTACAAAAAGCGTTTAAACCTTGTTAACAGCGAACATTATGGAGGTTTAAACCTGGGTTTTTAGTCGCTAGTACACTTTATAATGCCTTAGTGACATCACAAACCCCACTCCTAAACTTTGAAGCGCTTTAACTTTGTTTTTTTTTATTGATTTGGTAAAGCAAAAAAAAACATGTCCAATATTATTTGATAATCTCGCTGACGAACTAAAAATGAGTATCATTTTTGAACCAAGGAAACATCCCTATTGTGACGTTCAATAAATGCTGATTCAGAGTCTAAAAAATGAGTTTAGGTTTATATTATGTTTTATGGTCAGAGTTGCTTGAATAAATGTGTCTTTAGATTGTCTATCAGAAGATATTAGTCGCAGTAATCCACAAGAAATAACATTCAACAAGAGCGGAAAACATAAAATTATAAAATCCATCCTTCGCATTTCTCATTACTCTAAAACAATTTACGAGTACAGTAAGTTCTTAATTTCCTTTCCAAGGAGAGAAGCAAAGCGACAGGAAATAAATAGCTCTAGTTTGTTGCTCCCGACAGGAATAGCTTGGGAAGTAGTAAGGACTTGGAGAGAGACGTCGTATTTCGAACAGAGTTATGGAACAGTTACGGAAAACTAGTTTTTGTGGGTAGTTTTGAAACAGAAGTATGTTTCGGCTTTACTTGGAAGGATAATTGGCACGTGTTTATCATACTTAATTTTTGTTTTCTTCGTGGTGATTCGGCATGAATAGAATAGCTTGAAGCTCAGAAATCGGTTTAATTTTGTCTGCTGGGTGACAAAGAATTCATATTGGAAAAAGACAGTTTTTCTGCCTTTGTCCTGACGTTTTACGTCTTTCTGGGGCAATATATTGATTTACTTTTGTCTGCTGGTAGGCATAAGGCTTTCATAATGGAAAAAGACAGTTTTTCTGCCTTTGTCCTGGCGTTTTACGTTTTTCTGGGGCAATATATTGGTTTACTTTTGTCTGCTGGGTGACAAAAGATTTCATATTGGAAAAATACAGTTTTTCTGCCTTTGTCCTGGCGTTTAACGTGTTTCTTTCTGGGGCAATATGTAAATCGTTTACGTTATAAATGTGCAAAATATTGCTATTGGATATATCGATACGCTTTCATCATCTTTCTTAATACTTATAAGTCAGCTCAATTATATGAACCTAACTAGACTAAAATCTTTTGACCTTTTACTTTTTAATCTACTACAAATAACAAGATCCTCTCACCTTATAATGAAATCTGTTCTGCAGCATCTCCATTTCCTTCTCTCTCTCCAGTTTGAATTTATTCGCGATAGTAGACTCACTGATCGTTTGCTCCTTACTAAACAAAGCTGCCAGCTTCCCTTTGATACCACCACCCAAGGAACTCTGGCTTATATTATCATCGGGAATGTCGTCTTTAGAATTCGTTCTGGAGTTAGCCAAAGAACTGGGCTTAGTAGGTGTAGTCTTCTGAGTGGCTAATGGCTTTTTGTCCACTGAAAAAGAAAAAAAAAACAAGTGAAAATTCGAGGTCAAAGTACTATCGACAAGTTTGATTTATGACCAGCGTATGTCGATTAGGTCGAATTTTGCTTAAGTATACATTTGAATAGGTCATGAATCAAAGAGCTTGACTGTACATTATAGAATTCGAAGTGCCAACTGCCAACAATGAAGAAGTTTTTGCTTGAATATACGTTGAATACATTGTAGGAGCAGCAAAAAGGTAGATAAACCACGTTTGGTTCGATGCGGCGTGATCGATGACTTGAGAATTTGATAACAAGAATAATATTAGCAGCAGAAAAACTTTAGCCCTCTTACTAATAAACACAGAAAGGCCAGCCAATGTCACCTCCAATGGTAATTATTAATAATTTTATCAGATATACGTATACTCCATTTGAAATAACATAAGAAATTTCTACAACCCTTTTTTACAGTCCGTTCAACCGATTTTGAGTTCTATCCCGTAAATATAAGGATAGCATAAAAAGCATAAACCTGTTACCAAAACTGTTTACTACAGCTGCAATTTGTCATATCACCAACGCAATAGAAGTCAAAATCGGTTGAACGGACTGCAAAATGGGATTATTTAAATGTCTAATGTTATCTCAAATGGAGTATTGATGAAGCAGTAGAAAACCTAATTAATACAAGATTAATTGTTACGTGATTATGACAAAGGTCTTTTTATTTTTATTATTGATCGGCTCGCGCTTGACCATTATCTCACCTGATGGTAAGCGATGATGTGGTCGACGGTAAAGGTAAATCTATAAAGGCCAATCAATATCACCTTCAATGACTATTTGGATTATTTTTATTTATATGCAGAAAGAAATGTTTGAACACCTTAGTGATGACATAACGTTAGGTACTTAAAGTGTATTACAATTTCGGTGAACAAAAATCAATTTTCTATCTCTTACGACTATTCAATGAAAGATTTTCGTCTGACTACACCAAACTCTCTGTCAGAGTCTGTGTTTTCTGATATCTACAAACTGGGGGTTTATAGGTTACAATAAATAAAATTATTCATTAAAAAACTTTTTTATAAAACAAGCATTTTTCGTATTCTTCTCAGCCTCTTTCATTTGATACCCATATCATGGCAGTGCAAATGACTAGTCCGCCATCTTGGGCCGTCCGCCATATTGAATTTAGAATGACGTCACTTAGTTAACCATGTATTGTCATCCAAAATAAAAGTGTATGCAAAATTTCATCTTAATCGGTGGAGAATAACTGCTTTAAAATTCAGTTGCAAGATTTGACCGGAACACACATACATTGCAAGATTTGACCGGAACACACATACATACATTGCAAGTTAAATAAAAACATGTAAAAAGTACCCATTTCGGCTGTTTTCAAAAGACAATTGAATCTCAATTTACAAAAGAATTAAACTTGTAAGTTTATCTTCAATTGTCAGCGAGGTGGTTTAATTGTTCAGACAAACGAGGCGAACCTTGGCGAAACATCTGTCGTCGATACAGGCCAAGTCAAATGAGTAATACCTCTTGTTTACAGTAAACTGCTGATTTGATAGTTACACAGGTGATTAAAAGTAGGACTGCTTAAAATTTATCATGTTCTGTCGCAGCAGAGGAGCTAGTGTCTAAATAATAACAGCCGGCACCGGTCGATCTTCAAGGAGCAACGCTTGAAGAGGTCGGTCCGTGGATGTGTGTCCATTTCAACATACCGAGTTTCCTCCGTGCCTCGGAAAGCATATTAAGCCGTTGGTCCCGGTTGTCATTTTAAGATCTTTGACAGTCGTTACGAGTAGTCAGAAGCTTGAGATCTAACACCAGTCTTGCCAAGGGGTACCGTGTTACCCAGTTGCTGGGTTGTGGAGGTCAGATGGGCAGTCGCTCCATGTAAAACACTGGTATATACTTAGCTGAATCCGGTTAGACTGGAAGCCGACCCCAATATAGGTGGAAAAAAGCTAGGCAGATTGATTGATGTTCTGTCGCAGCGCTAACCTAAGTTCGACTGGTTAAAAATGTCTTTACATGGTGAGTTTATCAAGTGGACGTGGATGGCCAAATACGAAACTATGAGAAATAGCGAAAAACACTGAAAGGAGTCTCGGGCCCGATTTTGATGAAAACTAAAACTGAATCATTGGTTTTTGAAAATCAATATTCTTAGCCAGGAATAGAACTCAATGATTTTGAAAAAAAAAAAACCGGCCAAGTGCGAGTCAGACTCGCGCACGAAGGGTTCCGTACCATTATAGCAAAAAACAGCATCAAAATCACGTTTTTTGTATGGGAGCCCCCCTTAAATATTTATTTTATTCTGTTTTTAGTATTTGTTGTTATAGCGGAAACAGAAATACATCATCTGTGAAAATTTCAACTCTCAATCTATCACGGTTCTTGAGATACAGCCTGGTGACAGACAGACAGACAGACGGACCGCGGAGTCTTAGTAATAGGGTCCCGTTTTTACCCTTTGGGTACGGAACCCTAAAAAACACGCTGTATCATTACACCATCCGATAGTGTCACTAACAAAGATTAAAGACCGACCTCGCTTTTTTAAAGTGATGAATGTGGAATTTACCTGGTGTTCCACCAAGTTTATTAATTTAAAGGCGGCATCATCGTATTCCGCGATCTCTGCCAGCTTCCAGGCAACTTGGAATGGCCACGAAATGGGCCTTTTGGAATTTTTGCGAAATTCGATATCATTGGTTAGCATATTTAACCAAACGTTGAGTCTACGGGTCAAAAAACCTGGGCTATGATGATTCATGACACAATTTTCTGTACCCATTTTTTCATAACCACGTAAAGGAGTAGGGAGGAATAGTGAGGATGAATTACAGAAAAGAGTGTTGTAAATTAAATTGTGATGTTATAACAACTTATCAAAGAAAACGGAAGGAAATATGGAGAAAATATTCTTATCTTGTCACCTCGACATTTGCTACACGTTAAGCTAAAACTTGTTAGATAATAATTAAGTTAACTGGTTGGGCAGTTTGCATTTTAATGCTTCCTGAACTTTCTATGAACAGCTTAGGGCTCAGAGGAAATACTTATCCAATCCAATAATATTGTCTTGATTTCCTTATAACCAATATCATAAATTTCTTACGTAAAGATCAACTTTAGGTAATTTTATGATTTAGCGTATCTTTTTAGGGTTCCGTACCAAAAGGGTAAAAACGGAAGACTCCACTGTCCATTTGTCACTAGGCTGTATCTCATGAACCATGATAGCTAGACAGTTGAAATTTTCACAGATGATGTATTTCTGCTGCCGCTATAACAACAAATGATGTTACATTATCTTTAGAAGCACTAGAACCCTCAAATGATGCTCGAAATTGCGCTGTCAACAGAGTCCTATTGTAGAAATTTGACTACAATAAAGGAAAACATAGGGTCACAGTATATATCTTTCTTTTTCAGTTTATGGAATATCTTTTAAATTGGACCAATATCGGAGGAGGAAATAGGCGAGAGCCAAACCTCGAATTACGACTTCTTACTTAGGAAATTCAGTCGGATATCTGCGACCGCATTTTCTTAGCTAAGTTAATGATAAAACCGTTTTATCTACTAGTGCATGTTATCTGAGGGCCTCTAATAAATTCTTAATAGCTAATGATTTTTCAACGTTGTAATAGAAAACCGGCCAAGGGCTAGTCGGGCTCGCGCACGAAGGGTTCCGTACCATAATCGCAAAAAATGGCAAAGAAACACGAATTTCAATTGTCTAGCTATCACGGTTCATGAGATACAGCCTGGTGTTAGACAGACAGACGGACAGTGGAGTCTTAGTAATCGAGTCCCGTTTTTATACGGTACGGGACCCTAAAAAGGGGTTGAGGGGGGTTGGTCAAAATATCTTGGAAACCATAATAAAGCTATATTAACGTTGTGATACAGCAGGGACGGTTTAAAATAATAACTTTCAGGGGTGAACGACATTTTTTGTCATTTATCATTTAACGGCACTTGTGCAAAAAAACATTGGGGTCAAGAAAACCCAGTAGATGTTACGGAACAATCACTACAGGTGTAGTTATCTCAGGATTATAATAATGACGGAAACCGCGTAATGACTGCTATATTGTTTAGTGTTTAGCTTTAAACACATTGTTTGGTGTTGTTGGCACCTTGTGACAGAATATTTATTTTGAAATACTGACAACTTGTTAGGTAGGTATGGATTTTAGTCTTCAATCACTAATAATAATATTAGTGATTGAAGATTATATTTTATTATAATATTTTTTTAGGGTTCCGTACCCAAAGGGTAAAAACGGGACCCTATTACTAAGACTCTGCGATCCGTTTGTCTGTCTGTCGGTCCGTCTGTCACCAGGCTGTATCTCATAAACCCTGATAGCTAGACAGTTGAAATTTTATGATGTATTTCACAGTTTTCTGTTGCTGCTTTAACACCAAATACTAAAAACAGAATACAATAAATTGTTAAGTGGGGCTCCCATACAACAAACGTGATTTTTTTGCCATTTTTTGCGATAATGGCACGGATTACGGAACCCTTCGTGCGCGAGTCCGACTCGCACTGGGCCGAGTTTTTTATGTAACTGTCTCATTGCAGCCGGGAGAGCACGGCCTTTGTGATAGGCTTAAGTCACGCATTTTATCGCGGTTTCTGCTCCCAAACTGTGATAAAAATGTGTGACTCAAATCTGTCACAAGGCCGTGCTCGCCCGGCAGGGCAAAGGTCTTCATAGAAGTTGCGAGAATTAATCACCACGCTTGCTCAAGTCGAGTTGGCGATTTCAAACTTCTGTAAGTCTACGTAAACTCCCGATTTTGTTTAAATTTATAAATATGCAATTTTTGATTTTACTTAAATGTATAAATAAAATGTGGAATTGTTGGGCAGAACTCTTAAATTAAATAATATTTTTTACCCGACGGCGAAGCAAAAGGAAGGGTTATGTTTTTAGTAAGATACTTTAAGAAAAAAAAAAGCCACTATGGAGATGATTAATCTTACTAATAAGTAATAATATAAATGCGAAATGTTGGATGGAATTTTACATTCATGTATGAACGGCTGAACGGATCTGGATGAAATTTGGCACAGATATAGATTATAATCTGGAATAGCACTAAGGCTTTATCCCGGTATAATGTTCCCTTCGAATAATAAAACACTTACCAGGCGGGCGATGCCGCTGGCAGAAGCTAGTAGAGAAATATTGAAGAAGACATTTTGAGCTGACCCCAAACAAATTAGAAAAAAGGGCAGAAAAATGATAATGAATAATTATTTTTAACCGATTGCCGAAGGAGGGTAATGTGTTTATCAGTCTATGTATGTATGTTTGTTCCTATGTGTCGTTTTACAGACCAAACGCGTTGGCCGATTTTGATGATTCTTACGTCAATCGATTCGTCACAACCTAGCGAGTGTCACTGGCTACATAAAAATTGAAAAAGATAAATGGCGGATTTTGAGCACCACTTTTGTGGGCGAAAAATTTTTTTTTTCTTCCAAGCCCATCGTGTCGGGTATCAAAATGAAGGATTTTAAGAGGTGATTTCATAAATATATAACACTTATACGTTTAAATGTACCTATTTAAAAAAAAGGTGAAAAAAAATAAAAATAAAAAAAAAAACAAAAACCCGACTGCTTAAAAAGCGAACTAAAAAGACGTAAACAAGAAGAAAATCATGCTGTGCAGTCGGAGGATACATCTGGTTTTGGTCAGCCAGCTCGCGAATATGTATCCTCTGACTGCACAGCATGATTTTGGGGTCGGCTTCCAGTCTAACCGGATTGAGCTGAGTACCAGTGTTTTACATGGAGCGACTGCCTATCTGACCTCCACAACCCGGTACCCCTTGGCAAGACTGGTGTCAAATCTCAAGCTTCTGACTACCTGTAACGATCTTCAAATGACAGCCGGGACCAACGGCTTAACATGCTTGCCGAGGCACGGAAGAACCGAGTTTCCATCCATATGTTGAAATGGTCACCCATCCACGGACCGACCTCGTCAGGCGTTGCTTAACCATGATGATCGACCAGTGCGGCTGTTATTATTTAGCCACGAGCTCCTCGCCTACTTTAGTAGCCCAGTAAAAAAAAAAAAAAAAATATTTCATTAGGTACCTCAATTTAAATTCAACCACAAAATCGATCAACGCACTATCGATTGGCAATTTTTGTCACAAAAATCCAACGAAGCTGTGACCACAAAAACTCTTCAATCACGATCACTTAACCAGTCACGATATTCGAGAAAAAAAAAAATACTCAATATTATTTTCTAAGTTCGATCGATTGCGCGGGCGCTCGGCAGAATGGGCGACGCGGATCACCAACCGTTGGTCCACCACTACTCCGAACGATCCGAAGTAATCTGAACTAGTGAGGTGCGCTTCCGAATCCCACGCTCGTAACAGAGGCACTAAACCTTTTGTAACTATAGACCTTTTGTCAAGTTTTGTCGCATTTTTACGCGTCATTGCTTCGGATCGGTCGGTCAGTTCCGAATGGCCGATCGTCGGCGTGTTAACAAGCTATTAATTTCACTAGAAAATTGTTGTGATGGCGTGTCGTTTTCATTATAGATGCAATTAATGTCGTAACTGTTTGGATCTGCGATAGAAGCTGCTGGAAGTTTTATAACTGTTTTTCGCAATGGCCACCTTTTATTTCCGGTTTGAAGATGAAGAACATTTTACATCTTTTCTATACTCTATATTAATATTATAAAGTATTTAATTTGTATTTTTGTATGTAACGAATAAACTTAAAAACTACTGGACCGATTTCAAAAATTCTTTCACCGTTGGGAAGCTACACTATCCCCGGGTGACAAAGGCTATTTATCGCTGTATTAACACGGGAACGGCAACTACGCGGGTGAAACTGCGAGGCGCCCGCTAGTCTATTAATATAAATAGTTATTTTATATTAATAGACTACTTTATTCAACACTAGTCTTTCGGAGTAGCAAACATTGAACATCGTTCATCTATCTGCTAAGAAAACAGCGAGAGAGCAGCAACATAAGCCTACCTATACCTATTTTCTGTTCCTTCTTCTTGTCTTTTTTACTATGTGTGTGTACATTAATGGTTAAATAAATAAAAATAAATAAATAAGTACTAACTATTGTAATTTAATTTAGGCAGCCCCGCACTCAATATGCATTGACCCCACAAACATTTAGACAAAAATCTTTTCATTTTTTTTTACATTTTGCGTGACTCATTCAAAAATCTTTACTTATCTGTAATTTTATCGCTCATAAAATAAAACAACAGGCTGACGTCAGAAAGGGCCTCTTTCCCTGTAAACCATCTGCGGCTTCAAGGTTGACGGCGCCTGCTAGCCTTGTTCACCTGCTATTAAGTGACGACGCATCACATAATTTCGGCAATACAGTAGCACTTTCGACAGCCCTATTCGGGTTATTATTCTGACATCGATTTAACATTTATTTTTACTATAATAAAATATTATTTATGCGAATGTGAGTTTGTTACGATTTTACGCCTTAACGGCTGAACGGATAAAGATGAATTTTGGCATCTGGTTAGACCATGTCCTGGATTAGGGTAACTTTTATCCCGGGCGTATTTTCCCTTGGGATGATTTCGATATTCACGCAGACGAAGCCACGGACAGCAGCTAGTTTACTAAAGAAAAAGAAAAAAAAATATTTTCATCATAAATGCGATTTAAAAAAAAAAATGAAATGCAAAATAAATAGAATCAGCCTTCTACCTGACCAGGACCAAGGCTCTTAGCGGTTGACCCTGACCACACAACTGCAGGAAATTAAAAAAAAAACCCATAAATGAGTAATATCTTCAAGAAAGTTTCTCAGTCGTTGAAAATTCTCAGAAAACACACATGACTAAAAAGCAAGTGTACGAGTATTTTGGCACATGCCTTTATGTCGCAGGAGCATGCAACATTAGGATATACGGCCTTCTAAGTAACAAGAACCGGTTATAAATAAACCTGCCTTTAAACTCGAGCAAAAACTTTTAAGGAGTTCTTTTACCCTGAGCGGTTTAAGCTCAGTTACTAAGGATAGATTTATCAAAGGATTTATATTTATCCATTTAAACTTTTGCAGCCTTTTTACACGGTCCGAGAAAATATGCCAAGTCATTTTGTTGGGCGTTCGTGATTCAATGCTTTTGTGTCTATGGGTACCTCACCATAACTGGTAATGTTGATATTTGTATCGACATTGATGACGCATGGACAGATTTATTTTTGACTTATAGGAAATCTTTATCGCTGATAGAATTATACTTTGTCTAAAGGCTGCCTCTGCGCAGCTATTGTGCCAGCTTGTCTTTTCACTTTGGTTTGAGTTTTTTTTTGTGCTTACCCTATTTACAATGACAGAATTTTTTACAACCCTTTTACATTCCATTCAACCGAATGTGGGTTCTATTGCAAGAACATAAGGATGTCATAAAAAGCATAAACCTGTTACCAAAACCGCAGATAAAAATACTAGCCTACAGATGCCTCATCCCATACAAAGAAACCGTGCCTACGTAACTAGCGTTTTTCGTCTGATTATTTTTCGTACATTGATCGCGTTCGGTTCTGTTCCAAGGCAATAGATAGATGGTGTTAGCAGCGACTTGCAAGTAAAAGGATTTAAACGGTTCGTGAATAATTTTTCTTTAAATACACTGACGATTTGTTTAATAGTATTTTTTTTTGCAAATTTTTACACTTTCATTGCACCTTAATGTGTTACAATACAAATTTAAACAATCGAGTGGAATGACTCAGAAATTTAAAACCGCGCCATCTATTGGCATCAATTTTAAATGATCCGTTTAAATTATCTTTGAAATATTAATTAAGAGCCCAATATTCAATAATTCTGTGCTTAGGAGAGTTGATTAAAGAAGAACATACAATTTTTTTATATTCAATTCCAGAATTTGTTTATTTTACACACAATTCAATAACAAATCGGTGCATATCGCGTCATCTAGTGAGATTTGTTTAAACCAAATATAATACCTCCCTTTTGCTTCGCCGTAGTCGGGTAAAAATTGGTTGAACGGGCTGAGAAAAAGGATTACAGTATAATCTCACTAATCCGGCACTATTAAAAACCAGAGGGTGGCGGATTATTGGGTATATTCGGTTTACTGGATTATAAAGAAAAATCATAATAATCCTTAATTGAGGTCTGCTTTTGTGCAACTTGTAGTCCTTGCTTAAAAAATGTTTTCTCGCATGTTTCGTGGGCGGAGGGTGCCTGATTATTGTACGTGTCGGTCTATTGAAGTGTCGGATTAGTGAGATTATACTGTATTTAAATATCTACTAATGGTATTTCATTATGGAGTATAATGTGTATAATGTATAGTGCGAAAATGCAAAAAATAAGCAGATTGAACTCACTAAAAAACGTAGTTACAATTGCAACATTCACATGTCCAGAATAACACCGCAACTAATGATAGGGGCAGCACATTAGCCGTTTTGGTATAACATATAATTTTGTGGGCTATGCCACTAATGATCCGAACTGATTGTACGGTACATGTACGTAAACATATCATTGACACATTTCTCGTGTAAGAAAACCGAATGACAATACCGTATACGAATTGGGGAAAGTTTTTTGAATGAAAAATACAGTGGAAACGGAGTACTGTGTTATTTGGAGTTGGTATTTCAAGTATCACGAAATCATTCTGGGAAGTAGTCAAATTGTTGTCAGGGTATAAGATGACAGATTCAGCATAAGTCATCCATACTCATATTATACATGTGAAAGTAATTCTGTCTGTCTGTTACCTTTTCACGCTAAAACCGCTAAACCGATTTAGATGCAAGTTGGTATGGTGATAGTTTCAGATCCCAGGAAGGACAAAGATTGCTTTTTTTTCATAAAACACGAAGGGGGAGAAATGGGGGAAGGGGCGTTTAACAAGAATTGATTGTCAAAATTTATATTAACACGGGCGAAGCAGCGGGTAACAGCTACTAACTTTATAAATGGCTGCTCGCAATATGCGTACGTAACTGCCAGTGCGTGCCATCGAAGACCTGAGAGCATATCTTATGTTTAGAAAATTTCGGCAGAGCCCCCATCGTTAATCTAAAGAAGAGAAGATTCTTAGTCTTTTCATCATCATCGAAGAGGGAATGGGCCGTATTCTACCACGCGAACCCAGTGCGGGTTGGTGGATGTCACATGTCTTTGAATTTATTGTTCTAGGACATCGGTTCCCTCTCAGTCTTCTAAACAACGGTTATTCACGCAGATTTTTGACTACCGGATCCATCAACTAAATTATTTTTAGGTAACTTATGTATGACGTGTCCTTGTATGTCCTTGTATGAGGAATGATGTGAATGAAAAGGCAGTAAGTGATAGCGTTACGGTTGACAGGGAATATCGGCAATATTTGGGGTCGGCGCAACAAGTTTTCTGCCTAAACGAGTTGCAAATATCATGGTACAAAGGCAGAAAGATGTTGATGATAACGGATCCTTGCACACATATCTGAAATTCATCTCACACAATTTTTAACCCCCGACGCAAAAACGACGGGATGTTATAAGTTTGACGTGTCTGTGTGTCAGTCTGTGGCATCGTAGCTCCCGAACGGATGAACCGATTTTGATTTTGTTCGAGAGTGTTTTTAGCTATGATTAATTAAAACCGGTTGACCCGTTCAAAAGTTATCCGCATTTTACTCTTTGAATCTGGGTTTTTTCGCAAGATATCTTGTCATAATAACATGTTTAAATATATTGTTGATTGAAGCGTGTATACAACTAGGTATATTATATGTAGTTGAAACAGCATGAAATAAAATTTAATATAAAATTTACAAAACCCAAAATTTACAAATATGCCTCTTACTTGCGTCGGGGGTTCCCCGAGTAATAACATAAAATAAACTCGTCGGGGGTATTTTAAATTTTAATCCTAGTCACATCTACATCGCAGAATCCGATGATATCCTAAACTAAGCTTTAATGGCTTCTGCGTGACTCCAAGCAGCGATTACATCCGTATGATCCGTAATGATGACATAATGACGGCAAGGTTACTTTGACTACATTAGTTTTGTATCTTACTCACCTTAAAGACCAGTATGCCGCCGGTTTGATGGTTTAGTTTTGGCTTGGATAAACAATTGACACCAATTGGCACTTATCTAAGCGCTAAGATATTTTTAACCGACTTCCCAAAAAGGAGGAGGTTCTATATTCGACATTGTCTGTTTTTTTTTTGTACCTATATGTTCACCGATATCTCCGTCAATTCCGTCAATTGTGAACCGATTTAAAAAAATCTTTTTTTTGTTTGGACAGTATGTTTTGAAATTGGTCCCATTTTAATTTGGTTAAGATCTTCGGGGATATACAACAGAACTCTTCAATAAATAACGGCAAATCCCTCGGGATTGCTGCAATCGCATGTCTGTTTATTGTTTATACCATTTCATAACATAACATCACGGCAGTACACTATAAGAGGTACGCAGATGTGTACAGTTCACCTTGGTACACTCTCAATTCGTCGGCGGTTATTTTTCACTTTGTAGTTTTGTATTTGGAAGTCGGTAGTATTTTTTTGCATTCTTTGATAGGTACCAGTTTTTTTCGTTATGGACACCGACTTCGAAAAAGAAAGTTATTTATCACTTTGTAGTGTTTTTAGTTGGAAGTCGGTAGATTATTTTTGTAAAAAAGTTTTTTTATTTTATACTTTTTAGTTGTACCTATTAAGCAACTTGCCTTTAGTAAGGTAGGTACTTATAATGCCAGAATAAATTACCCGAATACCATGAACATAGCCGACGAATTGAGAGTGTACCAAGGTGAACTGTACACATCTGCGTACCTCTTATAGTGTACTGCCGTGATGTTATGTTATGAAATGGTGTAAACAATAAACAGACATGCGATTGCAGCAATCCCGAGAGATTTGTCGTTATTTATTGAAGAGTTCTGTTGTATAGCTCCGAAGTTCTTCATCAGATCTTCACCAAATTAAAATGGGGCCAATTTCGGAACATACTCTATAAAACAAAAAAAGAATTTTCAAAATCGGTCCACAATTGACGGAGATATCGGTAAACATACAAAAAAAAAAGAAACATTCATGAAGTCGAACATAGAACCTCCTCCTTTTTAGAAAGTCGGTTAAAAAGACAGATTTTCAGCCAAATTTGAATCGTTCGCTTTCATTAGAAAGTTTTGGCTTGGATAAACAATTGACACGACACTTATCTAAGCGCTAAGATATTTTTGAGACAAGATTCTTTGTTGTACTAACAGTTTTAGGAAGCCTGCTGTGCTTGTGTTTATAATAGGAGTAATAGTTTGGATATTGTAAGCTGAGTTTGTAGGTAAATCCGTCAGGATTCGAACAGATAGATTTACAGGCAACAAACTCCTTAGCAACCGGTGTGTTTGAGCCACCTCGTTTTGCCAGCTAAAACACAAGGATGTGGTGACGAGCGGTAGTTTTGTGGGACAACTTTTCTCATTTTCTTTATTTAAAAAAGGACAGATTTTCAGACAAATTTGAACAAACGGCTTTTGATTTGACCCAGCTGAAAGATTACGTTTTCATCGTTCGCTTTCTAAACAGTGCCTCAAACAATGTTGCGTCCTACTTCAGTAACAGACAAGAAACATCGATACACAAGTATCTCACAAATAAACAGTAAGAACAGTTTTTCGCGTCATCTCGACTTTCTCTCAGTTGTCGCCACCAGTGACCAGAATCGACGGATCGGTACAGACTGGGGTCATTCAAGTGTTACGGGCAGGGCTGCCAATATTGTCGTGCTATTTTCAGATCACTCATCCAAATTGATGAAGCCCAAATTTAAGATATCACGAAAAGGGCACTTCATCTTCTTAGCGTGTCGATAGCAAATATAGTCTCGAAATATTATGTTTGGCCCAGAATTCTGCCACGGCAATACCAACCGGTGACGCAGCCTTAAGGTCTTCATATGCACAGGTGATAGGGCATGCTGCGCAAGACGAATGGTGGACCATGGTCTGCGGGGAGACGCCGCACAAACACTGAACGTTGGAGCCATCAGAGAATCCCCACCTAGAAAAGGGCACTAATAGGATCGATACTAAAGACGGATGAAGAAGATCTTTATAAAAAAGATTTGAATCTTACCAAGAATTAAAAAACAACAGGCAAGAGTTTGGTGCGGCAGACCCAAAACTGATAAGTGGCGTACAATGGAGAAGATCTACACTCAGTATTTCAGCAGCACCGTTGAAAATCAAGTATTTTCGCCGAATCTAATACATTACGCAAGTATTTACGTTGTTTAGAGACTGGTTCACCAAAATACCTCTGCTTATCTATTGAATTCTGTTATCTATTACGTAAATTCATGTCACTTTTAAGTTTTTGTCAGCCCTACCGTCTACATTTCGTTCCGTTACGGCGCAAACGCGAGCTCCAATAGACCATTGTCGTTGACAGGGTTAAACAACTATCGGAACCAGGATGAATTTGCTGGTAATAGTGGCTATTTGCATTTAGTTAAACACCAAAATAGTCTTTACACATTTTAAGTACTCAATTAGCATAATAAGTATGTATTTTTTTCAAGATTTTTGGCTGGAAACCTAAGTCTTTTATACCCAAAACGCAAACAATAAAGCAGTAATTGGCGACAGTGATTTTAAACTAAACTCCATTTGAAATAACATTAGACATGTTTCCAAATCTTTTTATAGTCCGTTCAACCGATTTTGAGTTCTATCCCGTAAACATAAGGATGACATAAAAAGCATAAACCTGATACCAAAACCAACTGTTTACTACAGCTACCATTTGTCTTAACACTAATGCAATAGAAGTCAAAATCGGTTGAACGGGCTGTAAAATAGGCTAATTTAAACGTCAAATGTTATTGCAAATGGAGCATAGGTTATTGCTAGTATTATCCTAAGTAATAATATATATAGTGGTTATAAAATAGGATAGTAGAACAGTAAATTATCATCATCAGCGTCTCGCTCTAAGCTTCATTGAAAAGTACGAGTTCTTAGCCGACTGAAGACAGCAGACGGCGCGGCGTGACGTTGCGACAAGTCCTAGCGACACATTGCCGTGTTACGTCTGCTGCAGTCATGTTTCCGAACCCAACTGCAGACGGCAGCAGCAGATGGCAGCGCCGTATTCCTATTGGTTCTGAGTGTTCCGTGAAACCAAGTTGTCCGACTACTGCAGCGACAAGTCGTCTGCTGCTGCTGTCTGCAGTCGGCTACGAAACGAAGTCGTACCGTTTGGGTCGGCACAGCCCCTGGGGTAGTCACGGCGCACAGTGTGTTCTGGTGCGCCGGTGATGGGGGTACTCGCCAGAGTAGGATCCGGTGACGGACAGCCGCGGCGGGTTCGCGGTGAGTACTAACGCGTGCCCGTGTTCCCGCCATAAGCGGCACAGAGGACACCGTGGAGTTTTAGTGGGTTAGAGTCCCACATAACTGCGCTATCGCCCCGTGGCAGCGCATTATGCGTGAGCATTTGAAAACTCAAAAAAAAAGAGGGTCGGCTCAGCATTTAGTCTTCTTCCAAGCATCATACCTACAGTAAAATTATAGATTTTTGAAAGAACTCTCAGCTAAGGAGGACTAGATTCTTATTCAGTAGGTACTATTTCAGTGTGGGTAAAATAAGCCTTCAGGGCTCCCAATAGGCAGCCCTGAACAGATTGGTTCCGTTAGTTCGTTAACCTGAGCTCAATAGACTATTGTCGATACAGCATTATGCAACTGACGGAACAGGCAGCCACCGGGACGTTATGGGTAGTAAAAATTTGAAAGGCTGGCTGGCTGGAATGTTTTTCATTATAGTTGAATGCTGTTGAAGTTTTTACAGGAGCATAGTTATTTTATGTTTAAGCTATTAAAGCCTGTGCCAGCTTTCTTTCATGAAGAAGACCCTTTAAACTGCTCATATGAATATTCCGAAGACGTAGCACACAACTTTTTCAAATAGCAATATTCACAAATATCATTTGTTACGTTACCTAGTTGCAACATGTTCAATAGATAGATGTCTTTACAGACACCAACCAGTTTATTTATTAACTCATATAAGATGCCTAAAATGGTTACGTGCGGCAACTCACGCGTTAACTTAAAAACGCGAAATAGTAGCGACATCTGTTTGGCTTGCCTTGAACTAAGAGCTCAATATGTAAGGTGTAGCCGGACCAATATTATACAAAATCTATATCTATACTAATATTATACAGAGGAAAGATTTGTATATTTGTAGTTTTGTATGTAACGAATAAACTTAAAACTACTGGACCGATTTCAAAAATTCTTTCACCGTTTGGAAGCTACACTATCCCCGGTGACATAGGCAACTTTTTATACCTGTATTCCCACGGGAACGGGAACTACCAAGAAAGGTTTGTTAGTCGAATGCAGATTGGATTTTATATATCCATTCTACATATTATATTTTTTATAAATAAAATAAAGTATGTAAGCGATAAACTCAAAAACTACTGAACGGATTTTCATGCGTTTTTCACCAATTGAAAGAGTGAGAGAAAGTTTTTGTATACCTATAATTTGTTGCGGGTGAAGCCGGGGCGGGTCGCTAGTGACTTTTAAAGTTTGAGGAGGATAAAGATTCTATGAACAACATTTTTTGCTTTGCTGATTGCCATGCATGTTTCAAATTTACTTATCTATATAGAGATAAATAATATAAGTACATGTGTCACATTGAACCGTCTGGAAGTTGCAACACCACAGTGTAATTAAACACCTTGATAGCTAGTGCAGTCAGTCACAACAATAGGAATAAATAAATGTAAGGGAAATATACAAGAAACTGCAATAATACGCCTCACTGCATAATATTGCTTGTAACGTATTATTATTTGCTTCTATAACGATGGTATTTATCTATGTAGGCACCTATCTACGACCAGTGGTAGCCCAGTGGTAACGACCGCGACTTACAAGTTGTAGGTCGTGGGTTCGAACCCAGACAGACGCTTTACTTTTTGTAAATTATTACATCACCACTGCTCTCAAAACCCTCACCATTTTGAGAGCAGTGGTGATGGAATAATTTACAAACATCGTGAGGAAACCGGCATGTCTTAGAACAAAAAATTCGAAGACATGTGACATCCACTAACACACACGAAGCGACGCGTGTAGCGATTTCGTTGTCAATTTCGCTTCGTACATTCGTCTGCGCCGTGCAAGAGCAGCGTTCAACTAACTGCAGAGGAAACGCCGCGACAACGCGACGCATACGTTCATCGAACGCCTACGCTGGACAAATGCTAGTGTGAAGGAAGCCTGACACAAAAACTTAAGGGGAAAGCCAGACCAGAGAGTAACAGCCAATATGACTTTACGAGCCGATGTGACTGCCCGATGGATTTTAAGGGCAAAACTGAGACACGGTGCCCAAAAAAAAAAGAATATACTACGTATTAGAAAGAAGATCTTTAAAGTGTCCCACTATCTACGAAAAATTCTACAAGTTGTATGTCAGACACTGACAAACTGGGGGGGAAAGCCATACCAGAGCCAGGCACCGATAGCATAACAGGCAGAGGTAATAGCCAATACGTCTTTACGAGCCGATGTGAAACGGCTGAGCAGTAACTGTAATTAGAAGTTATTGTCTTTCAAATCGCTCAGGGCGGCCGCGGCGATGGTTTTGTCCGTTTCTCGATAGGTACTCTATGGATTTATCTAGTGGAAGAAATCGAGTACTTTTCGATTTACTGAAGATACTAAACAAAAGCATCTAGCTAGACTATTTATGGCACTTTAAGGGACTGCCTTATTTTTATATTAAGAGTTGTTTCATCCAAAGAAATTGTAAATATATATTTACTAAATTATAAAAATTACTGGCATGGAAATACCAAAATTGTGTAATTTATGGCCTATAAACCCAGAAGTGCCAATATCTGGAGGGGTGCCAGCAATAGGGTGGTTTACCCTACTTCTTGTTTTCTTGGCTTCTGGTTCTAGCTATCAGCAAATTAAATAATAGTGGTCTTTTCACGCAAGTTATACTCGGATAGTATCTAGCAGAAATCTACTTACTCGCTAATCGTCTTGTCACCATCATATCTGTTAATCCATCTACTTCAAAAAAAATTACGTGTTTGCCCTAAAACCTTATGTTGTTTGGAACACGATGTATTAATTTTCCTAATCAGGTTACAAGTACAATCACAATTTGATAGCTAGGTATCAAAACTACCGTAGCCCGAAGAATCGCCAAATTTAAGTGGCAGTGGGCAAGGCACATTGCTCGCAGAACGGACGGCTGATGGCAGAAAAGTTCTGTAGTGGCGACCGCGAACCGGAAAAGGTTGCGTTGGAAGGCGTCCCGCTAGGTGGACCGATGACCTGGTGAAGGTTGTGGGGATACGCTCGATGCGAGACGCCAGGGACCGGTCAATGTGGCCACGCTTGGGGTAGAAGAAGAAGGAGAAGAAGAGAAATATTTATTTGTGACCCGCACAGGAGACACGAGATAAGCAAAACACAAACAATAATAAAAAATTAAGCCCTATGTCCAGCAGTGGACGTCTTTCGGCTGATATGATGATGATGTATCAAAACTTCTTGTATATCTATCTAAAACCTTTAAACGAGCAATTATTGTATTAATCTAAACCTCGGAAACGGCTCCAACGATTTTCATGAAATTTTGTATGCAGGGGGTTTCGGGGGCGATCAATCGATCTAGCTGGGTTTCATTTTTAGAAAACGTCGTTTTCTCTATTTTCACCCGAGCAGAGCTCGGTCGCCCAGGTACTTTGTACTTATGAATCACAGAGTCTTCTAGTGAGTGAGACGTGCTCTAACCTAGGCTGCGGTTGAAAACAGGCAACATTGCGGTTAAACGCGAGTTTCTTGCGAATCGTAGAAATGACGATTTGTAACTGTCTTCACCATAGCCTATTTACGGTATTTGCACCTATTTCATTTCAGCCTTTGGTTCGTACACAGGCCTCCAATCGGTGAGAGAGACTGGGTTATTTTCCCCTTGTTAGGGTTCCGTATACAAAGGGTAAAAACAGGACCTATTGCTAAGACTCCACTGTCCGTCTGTCACCAGGCTGTATCTCATAATTCGTTTTGGAGGTTTGTGGTACAGGGTGTAAAGTCCCACAAACCTTCGTTGAAAAGGGAGGATCCTCCGACCAGACGTGTGTTGTGTCTGGTCCGGGCAATTTCCCAACGGTTGTTGTAGGTGTTGTATGTGTTCAAATCGCGTCGAAAACTTTGTTTTCGCGATGCAGGATTTTTTGACGTCATGTCATTACTTACTACTACTGGTCTGATAACTAGACAGTTGAAATTTTCACAGATGATGTATTTCTGTTGCCGCTATAACAAGAAATACTAAAAACAGAATACTATATATATTTAAGTGGGGCTCCCATACAATACAACAAACGTGATTTTTTTGCGATATTGGTACGGAAGACGCAACCCTTCGTGCTCGAGTCCGACTCGCACTTGGCCTTGTTTTTTTTTTTTTTTTTGTTTATTCTCACCGATTACTCCGTCAATTGTGGACCGATTTTGAAAATTCTTTTTTTGTTTGAAAAATTATGTTCCGAAATTGGTCCCATTTTAATTTGGTGAAGATCTGATGAAGAACTTCGGAGATATACAACATAACTCTTCAATAAATAACGGCAAATCTCTCGGGATTGCTGCAATCGCATGTCTGTTTGTTGTTTATAACATTTCATAACATAACATCACGCCAGTTCGCTCTTAAGGGGTAAGCAGATCTCTCCTTTCACCGGTTATGTTCAAGTTTCATGAAATCTATTCTGGCGAAATAGTTTCCTTACTAACTTGCCTATTAGGTACGTACAACTAAAAAGTGAAAAATAAAAAATCTTTTTGCAAAAAAATACTACCGACTTCCAAATACAAAACTACAAAGTGAAAAATAACTTAATTTTTTAAAGTCGGTGTCCATAACGCAAAAAAATGGTACCTACGAAAGACACCGACTTTAAAAAATTAAGTTATTTTTCACTTTGTAGTTTTGTATTTGGAAGTCGGTAGTATTTTTTTGCAAAAAGATTTTTGATGTTAATAATTCTCAGCTATAATTTTTTACACTTGAGATTACATAACAAGCTACTTATACCATTACTTAATCTCGCGGTTGAGCATAGCAACTAATTGTCTATCATTACAAGTTAACAAGGTATATGATTTGAGTACCACATGTTAGTTAGTACAAGCAAAAATCAACTCTGCTTTCGAGGGAATTAAGTCCAAATCAGGCACCTGTAAAGTTTTCTTAGATAGGCAGTAACTGTGAATCGATTATTCCCACAATTGAAGACCACGTGTGAAAAATATGGTAAATCTTTATGAAGACGAGGCATTTATGGGATATTTTATAGCGCAGAATTTATAGGTTCAAACAAATATTTATATAACTACCGATATTATCCCCTTGGTATGAATTACGGATCCTGGCAGAATATGGACGAGATTTTTTCCCTTTAGGAGTCACATCATCATCAGCCTTTTTTTAAAAGTTCCCACTGCTGGGACACAGGTCTCCTCTTATAGTGGGAGTGGGCTATAATCCACCACGCGGGCCCAGTGCGGATTGGTAGATGTCACATGTCTTTGAATTTTTAGTTCTAGGACATGCCGGTTTCCTCACGATGTTTTGAATTTTTAGTTCTAGGACATGCCGGTTTCCTCACGATGTTTTCCTTCACCGTTTTGAGAGCAGTGGTGATGAAATAAATTACACAAAGTAAAGCGCCTGCTCGGGTTCGAACCCACGACCTACAACTCGTAAGTCGGGACCGTAACCACTGGGCCACCACTGCTCCGAGTTTAGGAGTACTTATCTAAAATTGTTTCGTTATATGCGGGATGTACGTTATTATTTCCATTTTTTGTAATATGATCTGGGGGGTCTTTAAGTCAAGAGTGAATAGGTTACTTCTAGGCAAGCGTGTTTCACCCTCAACCACATCATCGCTTACGAACAGGTGAGATAGTGGTCAATCGCAACATCCATAAATTATATAGGCGGATCCACAGATATAAATCTAACTAGATGACGCGATTGTATGTACTTCGCGTGCCAAAAAAACGGAGTAAAGTTACGATCAATGATCGTAATCTGAGCTTTACATTTAGCATTATCGGCACCGGAAATCCACCGAAATCTAGAAAAATGCTTTTTTATGCCATAATATTGAGATGTAAAGAAATTGGCCGGGGCTTTAAAAATGTTTTCTTTCATTGGTAAGTAAAATTGTTTGTGAGAAAGTGGCACGCTTGGTTTTCATACAGATGGAGGGACTTGCGTTATCTAGGTAGTTAGAGTTCCCACCTTCTGTGTTTATTCTATTTTGTTTGTTATTTATATATTATTTTATTATTTAAGTATTTTCCGTTTCCGTAAGTGTGTCCGTGGCATCAACAGTGGGTCCTATCAGAATATCAGCGCGGCGTTATTTTCTTTTTTGGATATCGCTGCACATGCTGAGATAGGAGCCTTTTTGGTCTCGCACGGGGTTTCTATTTTAATTTTTTATTATTGATTAAATTTATGCATATTTCTCGTGTCTCCTGTGCGGGTCACAAATGACAATTTTTCTTTCTTTCTTTATGTCTGTGGGCGGTCAATAACAGCGAATGCCACAGACACATATAAAGGATACTGGATTCATCATTCCAGCTGAAATACGTCCACTTCAGAACAAAGGCCACCACCAAGCATCTTCGCATCGACCGGCCCTATGCGTCTCGCATCCAGATTCCCAAAAACTTCACGGTCACCGCTCACCATGCGGGTGACCTTCCACTTGATATTCAAGTTTTGAGTAAAATTTTATTCAAATGGTTCACAATACCGTTTCCGATACAGACTCGCTAATTAATCGACCCGGTCAAACTCACACAAAATACTACTAGTATTTTAAATACTTGTTGCCAAACCGTGTGACACAGTTGTTCTACAAATATCGTAAGTGTGTTACTTTAAAACAGTATTGATTATTACCGTTAAAATGTTCAGACGTAGTTACGAAGCGCAAAATTTTGTCAAACACTTTCAGATGAACCCATATATGGGTGGTCCTAATTTGTCTCATAAGTTTTCTATTGGGAATAGCCGAACACGAGTGAGTGTGCGGATGAATCCGTATTTGGGTGGCCTCTAATTTGTCCGAGTTTTCTATTGGGTTTGGTTGAAAAACGAAAGTGTGTCAGCTTTTGTAGTGTCAATAGTTTAAACAGCAGTGGTTATTAAAGTTAATACTGGCCGTTGTGTTGCTTCTGCCATTTATCGAAATCACTATGGTACTTCCACTGGGTAAATCAGGGATTATGATCTGAGACTTTGTGTGTACAAAACTTGAGAAAGGCTAAACAAGACCAAAATTTTGCAATTTGCTTCAAATAGGTAGGCGCTTGGGTGTAGCAGTGGACGTCTTTCGGCTGAAATGATGTTGATAATAGGTGTAAGTAGCAAAGGCATTCCACCAGATGTAAAAAGTCATCGCATGTCACAGATAATATAATACAGATGGCTCACAGATGCTTCATCCCATACAAAGAAACCGTGCCCAAGTAACTAGCGTTTTTCGACTGATTAAACTGATTATTTTTGTCCACGGTTTTAGATGGTGTTAGCAGTTACAAAACAAATGAAGAAAAAAAAACGAGTGGATGCCTCAGAAACTTAAAACCGCGCCATCTATTGGAATCCATTTTAAATGGTCTTTGAAATATGAGTTAAGAGCCCAATGTTCCTTAATTTCGTGCTTAGGAGAGTTAATTTAGTCTCTAGAAAATCTTAATATACAATAAAAATTAATGCTTATCACACCATCTACCGCAATCTATTTGAACCAAAATAAAATTTATTTCTTCGCGTTGGGTGCCCGTGCCGCTGTCTATGGTTACCTGCAATGCGCTGTCATTCCAAAGACAAATCAGACATTTCTCATGACGTCTGGAATTGCATCAGCATTCGTAGCCTTCGAACTCAAATTCTTTTTTACCTTATCAGTTAAAAAAGAATTTGAGTTTGACCCAGGAAATATAATTCAGGTCGTTTGGTCCGAAGCCCTGTTAACTACCAGTCAATTATGATTCAGAATTCAAGGCCTTATGAAACAGGATAAAGGGCGACATTTTTTCCTATTAAACTTTTCGTTTTTATGAATGAGATCCGGTAATGTTAATTCAACCAACCAATTAGTTAAAAGCATTTTTATGTTCGGGTTTGTTTAACCGCGTTCTTGTTACTGGGAAAACACCTGATATACCTTTTTATGATATTTTCCTGTTAAGAGAACATACTTTTTGTTTGGCCAGGTAAGTACTAGAATACTGAATGAATAAATCGTATCACAGTTTGATACGATTTGCCTAGTCTTTTTAACCCCCGAAGGAAAAAGAGGGAAGTATTTGTATGTTTATCTGTGTGTATGTCTGCGGCATCATAGCTCCTAAACGGATGAACCGATTTTGATTTAGTTTTTTTCATTTGAAAAGTGACTTTTTCGAGACTGACTGTCGTTTTGTTCTAAGCTATGTTTGATTAAAATCGGTTCAGCCGTTCAAAAGATATCCGCATTTTACTCTTTGAATCTGTTTTGTTTCTGATAGATTGTCGATTGAAGCTTGTCTACTACTAGGTATATTATATGTCTATATTAATACTATTAAGAGGAAATATTTGTATGTTTGTATGTAACGAATAAACTTCAAAAGTACGGGTCCGATTTCAAAAATTCATTCGCCATTGGGAAGCTACACTATCTCCGGGTGACATAGGCTATTTTTTATCCCTGTATTCCCACGGGAACTGGAACTACGCGGGTGAAACCGCGAGGCGTCCGCTAGTAGTTTATAAAGCATGAAATAAAAATTAAATTATAAATTTTAAAAAACTCCGACTCAAAAACCTCTAAATTGAAGGGCTCGCGTTTGACCACTATCTCACCTGACGGTAAGCGATGATGTGGTCGACGGTCAAACACGCTGGTCTAGAAGTAACTCAAGTAAACTATTCTCTCTGAAGAGGGGACTCTTAAGAGAGAATAGATTTTGAACGTTTGAGGATAATTTGTGGATTACGCAACTTTTTGCATTAATTAGCAATGCATAATAATTCATGGAAAATTGAGTGACACATCCTTTTCTGCTTTAAGTCACGTAGGTACCGCAATGGTAGCTGGCTACCTCAGCCTTTTTAGAATCGGATATTTTATTTTCATTAATCAAAATATTTTGATACTTGCGAATAATTCTGCTCTTTTTAACCCCCGCCGGAAAAAGCGGCGTGTTATAAGTTTGACGTGTGTTGCTGTATAATCTTTATGTGGCATCATAGCTCCTAAACGGAAGAACCGATTTTGATTTAGTTTTTTTTATTTGAAAAGGTGACTTTTTCGAGACTGACTTTGTCGTTTTGTTCTTAGCTATGTTGGTTTAAAATCGGTTCAGCCGTTCAAAAGATATCCGCATTTTACTCTTTGAATCTGTTTTGTTTCTGATAGATTGTCGATTGAAGCTTGTCTACTACTAGGTATATTATATGTCTATATTTATACTAATATTATAAAGAGGAAATATTTGTATGTTTGTATTTTTGTATGTAACGAATAAACTTAAAAACTACTGGACCGATTTCAAAAATTCTTACACCGTTGGGAAGCTACACTATCCCCGGGTGACATAGGCTATTTTTATCCCTGTATTCCCACGGGAACTGGAACTACGCGGGTGAAACCGCGAGGCGTCCGCTAGTAGTTTATAAAGCATGAAATAAAAATTAAATTATAAATTTTAAAAAACCTCCGACACAAAACCTCTAAATTGATGGGCTTGCGTTTGACCACTATCTCACCTGACGGTAAGCGATGATGTGGTCGACGGTCAAACACGCTGGTCTAGAAGTAACTCAAGTAAACTATTCTCTCTTAAGAGGGGACTCTTAAGAGAGAATAGATTTTGAACGTTTGAGGATAATTTGTGGATTACGCAACTTTTTGCATTAATTAGCAATGCATAATAATTCATGGAAAATTGAGTGACACATCCTTTTCTGCTTTAAGTCACGTAGGTACCGCAATGGTAGCTGGCTACCTCAGCCTTTTTAGAATCGGATATTTTATTTTCATTAATCAAAATATTTTGATACTTGCGAATAATTCTGCTCTTTTTAACCCCCGCCGGAAAAAGCGGCGTGTTATAAGTTTGACGTGTGTTGCTGTATAATCTTTATGTGGCATCATAGCTCCTAAACGGAAGAACCGATTTTGATTTAGTTTTTTTTTGTATTTGAAAGTTGATTTTGTCGAGTGTTCTTAGCTATGTTTGAATAAAATCGGTTCAGCCGTTCAAAAGTTATGGGCGTTTTACTGTTTGAATCGGGGTGTTTTCACAAGATATCGTGTCAGCATTACGTGTTCAATAGATTTCCGATCGAAGCGTATCCACTATGTAATAGATAAATTATGTAGCATGAAATAAAAATGGGTCGGGGGTTTTCTAAATTTTGAAATTTTACTTGTGATACAAAAGTATAAAGTATCTTAGGAAAAATCAGGCTACCGATTAATTTGCTTACCTTGCCAACCTTTTTTACAAAATCTCGGGTCATACCTTGCAACTGAATTTTAAAGCAATTATCCTCCAACGATTAAGATGAAATTTTGCATATACGTTTAGTTTGGATGACAATGCATGTTTAGCTAAGTGACGTCATTCTAAATCCAATATGGCGGACGGCCCAAGATGGTGGACTAGTTACCTATTTTTGGTGCACTGCCATGATATGGGTATCAAATGAAAGGGTTTGCTAAGAAGAATACGAAAAAAGCTAGTTTAAAAAAATAAATTACAAATACACGGCACAATTTTCTAATAATAAATGAAAATTCTATCGATAATAATTTAATTATTAATTAACGACCAATTTCTACTAGCTATAAAATTAGTCCTTCGAGACATAACCTTATGCGCATAGGTAAATTTACAACTAATAAAAAACATGTAGATAATTTCAGCTAAACACTACTGAATACTAATAACCAATATGGCGAATTAGATGTTAAAATGGCAATACTGCAGGTGGTAAACACACTGTGCAATTAGTGTTAGATCCCTGGCTTGTCTTAATTAGTTGGTCTTAATTATACCCTGTAACCAGTGACCACTTCCACGGGAAGTATGAATTACAATATGAATTAGATATATTTTTTATGATATCTACTCTTAAAAAACCGGCCAAGTGCGAGCCGGACTCGCACACGAAGGACTCCGTACCATTTTTACAAAAAGCGACAAAAAAAAACACTGTTGTATGGGAGCCCCACTTAAATATTTATTTTATTCAGTTTTTAGTATTTGTTGTTATAGCGGCAACAGAAATACATCATCTGTGAAATTTTCAACTGTCTAGCTATCACAGTTCATGAGATACAGCCTGGTGATAGAAGGAAAGACAGACAGACAGACGGACCGCGGAGTCTTAGTAATAGGGTCCCGTTTTTACCCTTTGGGTACGGAACCCTGAAAAATCAAACCAGAAAGTAGACCACAAATCTTTTAGGGCCTTTTACTTTTAAAATAAATGGTCAAATAAGTTAGAAAGCGAAACTACAGAATAAATAATAGTACCAGACGAAACTTCGCAAACGCAGTTGGTTAGATATCTAATGGCAACGTAAGAAATATATCTCATCTCTCTCGCCCAGTGACCCCGTAACAATAATTAGGGGGAGGAGGGGGGGTCTTTTACCTCCTTGATTTTTCATATTTTTTTGCATTTTTTATACTACCATAATTACAATAATGAAATGGACAAAGCATAACTTGATCGATTTTATAAAAAGATAGCAAGACCGGTTAGGCATTCGCAACAGCTAGACATTTGCAAATTATGCAAAACTAATTTCTACGATAGTTTATGTCTTAATATACTGCAAAATTGATTAGCCACAAAACTTAATGGACCCATAAAACTAACAAGGTGAATGCACTTTCAAGTATTCGAAACAAAAAACAGATAGAAGTTACCGACGTAATAGTACATAGCCAATTTTATATGTATACCTACAGTCGTAGTAAAAATAGCTTCGTCACCCTATTTTGGTTTGCTCCATGAATCTGCTTTACTTCTCTGCCGAATTTAATATCACAAAAATTACACCTTTGCTGATAAAAATGTGATACTGACATTAGAGAACACCACCCTATCGCTGGCCCCCTCCAGTTATTGGCACTTCTGAGTTTAATGGCTAAAAATAAGAAAATCATAGATTACACAATGTTGGAATTTCCACGCCAGTAATAGGATTTTAGATAGCTTTTGTTTTTTTATAAAATAGTGAAAATATATGTATAATTACTATTTCATTGAATAAAGCAACTCTTAAAATAAAGATTAGCCTTTTTCTTTCGATGTTGTTATAATTTTTGTATGCTAGTACATTTCAATATGATTTTCTAGGCATTTGTTTACGAAGCTACTGGAGGCACTCTCTTAAAGGGCCAATAACTGGATATCATACCCTATATAAAACAAAATTTGATATAAATTTCTAAAAATGATCATTCTATTAAAAAAGGTTTTAGTTCGATGTCAACTATAAAGGATAAAAGTTCGAGACTTGACGGACATTTTTTTTTAAATATAATTTTCTATGCAGTGGTCTCGCCAATGCCGTAGCTTCAAAGGATATTATGTCCTATCTTAATAAAGGAAATAATTTGAAAACTGACGAAGGTATAAACAACTTGACTGTACGCATTGTATTGATTGTCACCAGGGCCGGATTTAGAGGTGTGGAGGCCCTAGGGCAACAGGGGAGTGGAGGACCCTAATTATTTTTCAAATAGGTTAAATCATATTTTTCTTACAAGTGTTTCAATAATTTATATATATAATCGTATGGGAGGGGAGACAGGCAAGCGGGCGGCGTGAACCCTGCGCACTGCAACACTCCGCATTGTGTTCCCAGAGCGATAGCTCTAACGAGACGAGATCACGGATCGACCATCGGTCGCAAACACAGTAAAACAATACGCTGCTGCAAGTAAAATTAAGATATAATAAATAATGTTAAAATCATATAAAATAAAAATTACTAGATAAGTTTTCAAATAGTAATACAGTGGAATCTCTATAACTCGAACCTCGTTTAGTCAATATCCTCAGTAAGTCGAAAAAAATGCCATTTCCTTCCGCTGAACCTTTAGATACGCGGTATATCGAATTATTTAAACTTTGTAACTCGAACAAAATGTTATTTCCCTACGAAGTATTGATAATACATATTTATACTCTATATCTCGAATTTCAAAAAGGAGTTTCCAAAAGTCTTAGTAAAATACAAAGACATCTGACGTCTTACTTGGAATTCTCCGAAATAATTGCAATAAAATCCAAAATGAATGTTCGGGTTAGGGGCTTCTAAGCTATTGTTTTTGTCTTGTACACGTGCAATTAATGAATTCATTAAATTTTCTAAGTTCAATTCAATTTTTATGTTGGGTTTGACTCTACAAATCGAAAAATATACTTAGAAATCGCGACTTAGTCGCTCGAAATTTCAGCAGTTAAATCATATGTATCTCGAAGTTCTTGTTAAGTCAAAAACTTTTTGTCTCGATTTTTTTTGCATTTCCCTTGACATTCGAGTTAGAGATTCCACTATAGATACCCTATAGTTGTGTAAGTTTTTTTTTTAATAAATACAATTTATGTGGGGGCCCCTCTCTTGTGGAGGCCCCGGGCAGTTGCCCCGATTGCCCTCCCTTAAATCCGGCCCTGATTGTCACCAATTACTTAGTCGATTATGTGGCTATTTATCGAGTCAAATAGATTTAAAAATGGCAACAAAAACTCCAGACGTCTTTTTATATCAAGATCGATCGAGCCCGTTATGTCCGCATACATAATTAATAATTAAATCTGTTGGGAGTAAAAAAATCATCACAATTTTTTATATAAGTCTGGTTGGATATAGTTTATTCTAGATATTTTCTGATCTTGTGTCGAAAATTTTACAAGTGAAGTCTGCCTAGGTCTATTTTAACTCCCGAAGGAATAAGAGGGGTGTTATAAGTTTGCCGTGTGTTGCTGTGTATCTGTATGTGGCATCATAGCGCCTAAACGGATGAACCGATTTTGATTTAGTTGTTTTTGTTTGAAAGGTGATTTTGTCGAGAGTGTTCTGAGCTATGTTTGAATAAAATCGGTTCAGCCGTTCAAAAGTTATGGGCGTTTTACTGTTTGAATCGGGGTGTTTCCGCAAGATAAATGTGTCGGGGGTTATTTAAATTTTGAAATTGTACTTGTTTACAAGCTTTTATTAAACTTACAAATTATGTATGTAAGTGTGTTCGGGTCACATCTTGCAACTGAATTTTAAAGCAGTTACCCTCAACCGATTAAGATTAAATTTTGCATACTCGTTTAGTTTGGATGACAATGAATGGTTAACAAAATGACGTTATTTTAAATCCAATATGGCGGACGGCCCAAGATGGCGGACTAGTTATTTTTTTAGCACTGCCATGATATGGGTATCAAATGAAAGGGTTTGCTGAGAGGAATACGAAAAAAGCTTGTTTTAAAAAAAGTTTTTAATGAATATTTTTTTTATACGAAAGGATATGAATGTTGGTATTTTAACTTAGCGACGATATTATGTCCCACGGCTCCATGGCAAAATACCAATGGGAGATGCAATGATGATTTTCGCAAGAGATGGCTGGGCCTTGATAACTGGATTAAACGGGGGGTTTCTGAATTGGGAATTTACCCAAGTCAAGAACTTTTCAAATTCTATTAATGCTATAGTTTGAAAAGTCCTCATGCTTAATTAAATTAAATTATGAATTTATTTATTCATTAGGTAATAAGTAAATGTCAATTTCAGTTTAATTAGACATTTTAGCAACTACATATCACAACGAAAATATATCATGCACTATGGTACTCGTAGTTAAATTGAATTGAGAAAATTAATCGCTGTTCGTTCAAAATGCGTAATACATGATACGTCTTAATTAATATTTTCCACTACAATTAATGCAGAAATGTCAAAGGGATCGTTATGCCTGCGATGTGACGTTACAAAACCTGTCTGAAGACTGACTGACACTAAGGTCTTTGACATGACCTGAGGTAGGGGCCTTGGCAGGCTGTGTAGTGTAAATCATACACAACGATATGCAGCTAAAACTTCAAGTATGTGTAGGTCTTTGAACGGTCGAGTACTTATCCTAAACTAATATCCTTCCTACTAATATTATAAATGCGAAAGTTTGGATGTATGTGTGTTTGTTGTTTGTTTTGCAATCTCGCCGGAACGGCTGTACGGATCTGGATGATATTTGGCAGGGTCCGTGCCCACTCAACCCGAAGAATAATACCTGCATATTTCTATTTTCATAGATGGACGTCGATGTATATAGTCAGGCAGAAAAGTGTTGATTTAACGCTTGCATCACAGAGAGTGTAAAGTTTAAATAATGTTTGGATAAATAAATCAATAATTAAACAAGTAAGTACTTATCCTGTTCAATATAGTATACGGTTTTGTACTTAGTAGTAAAAATCACAGATCATTTCAGTCTAATAGCTTGTGGCACGGTGGTATTTATTGGATCAGTCTATATACATGATGATGAGTAAAGTTATTTAGAATTAAATATCACTTTGCCTTACTGTACAAATGACACTGAGATGGTAGTAACACTTCTGGTATTATTCTTCGGGTCGAGTCTGATCGGGTCGAGTGGGCACAGATATAGATTATTGTCTGATTGTCTGTAATAGCACGTAGGATTTTTATCCCGATTACCGCTATATAATGATCCCCTTAAAAAGTAAAATGCTTCGTTATCCTTCAATCATAAATATACCCCGTAACTTTTAAGTTTTCTCAGAAATATTCAATGAATTAACCGTCTCATTTAAATGGCATTGAAATGACAAGGACAGCGAAACATTTTGATGAAGGGTTACTTTAATCAGAATTCGCAAAAAAAATAGAATAGAATTGTGGGGTCACGAACACACAGGTATTGCATAATATGAGGCAACAGTTGCAAGAATTTCGCAAGTTTTATTCCGAAAGGTCCAGGTTCAAATTTTCTATAAGATGAATTTGGAAACAAAATGGGAAAATATCGGTAGATAAAATGATTACACAAAGTAAATACATTAATTGTTATTTGTGTCCTTAAGGTTCCCCTAGTCGACGGCACGAACTATTTTGTACGAGGTTAAAATGCATGCTATCTCATTCGACAACACGTGCGAAAGAGATAGATGCTGTGATGAGCAGTAAGAAGCTAGAGACAGTGCTCTGCCATATCTAACCCATCTTCCTCTCTTATTTATTCTAAGAGGGGTCAGATAATTCAAGGCACTGACCCTACGAATACACATTCGTGCAAATATGTATCGAAATGGATAATGATTTAGGACAAAAACGATCGCGCGAAATTTTATAAACTGACGTTTGGGAGTCTAGATATCATGAAAAAACGACTAAATGTATATTTTCAAAATAAAATTATTTGCATTGTTGAATTACTAATCTATCCCTGTATGGAGGCCGTTTTGCAATTTTCATTCTTCTTATGGTACGTATTTCCGCCCAAAGATGCGTTAAAATTTGTGTTAATTAGTGTGTCTATGTATGTAAAAGTTGTAAAATTAAGTTTTATTTGTACCTAAATTGTGTGTATCTGTGTGTGCCAAATAAACTAGTAATCTTTATTTTTTCTTTTTCTTTCTTTTGTTGAAATATACTTTCTTGGTACTTTCGACGCTCATAACTTTCAAATATTAAAAAACAAACCATACAGGGCTAGATAATGATGAGACAAATTGATGCCATTTTTTATTTTGAACGTACATCGTCAAACAGTGGAGTAAACGTTTGTATGGTAGAATGATCGACTAGTGTAACCTTAATAAATACCCATAGAATCATGGACATTGATATTTAAATACATGTGTCCCGATACGGGAATCGTTCCAGTGACCCTGAGCGCAGTACGCTATTTGGGTCGTGGAAAAATAGACGAATAATTGTAACAAATACATGAAGTTTAATGTTTATCGCAATAAGGCACTTCCTAATGTAAAACAAGCTAATTAGGTACGGAGTGCGGTGGGATTGTAACAATAAAAAATAAAAAAATGGTACAAATAAATTCCTATTTAACGAAGTGTTGTGGGATTTCCTGCTAGGATGAAAAAAAAAACAAGTCTTGATTATCTATGCTATTTGATTACCATAGTAATGACGTCGACTAATAAGAACTAATAATATCACGACTTTTTGTCATCGTAAACGTCAAATATATTAGACTACTTATACCCTGGGGCACTTAATTATCCCCAGTATAAATTTCGGCAATTATTGATAACATCTAAATGGCAATACTGTCGAACATCCAGTAAAAAAACTTTTATCTTACATCTGTAAGCCGGTTTCTTGATACCGCAGAAAAAAAAACGAAGGTAGTAACAGAATCTGCATGTAGCACGAATTCGACATTTAAATTAACTTTTATTGTTTTGATTCGTTTTCTTTTTTTAAATTCGCGTAAGATTGCAACACAACTGTTTGCATGTTCGACGAGGATGATGATACCATCGTTGATTGTTATAAGATCATCATGAACGAGTTAAGAATGCCGTTAAGAAGGTTATCATTAAAAGAGGACAATTAGCTGTTGTTTTTGTTTGCAACAAGGAGGTTGAATATTCTGAATTGGATTAGGGGCAAGTTTTTTTTAGATAGATTCATTATTTGTTCGTTATACAAGAAGTTCAAACATTAGACTTAGGTTTAGGATAAGTATTTTTAGATAGACTTATTAATAATTATTCTAATTAGTTATATATCATTTTTTTTTTTAATTAGCTGCACAATACTCGCTCAATTACTCAATCATCGTCTACTTCGCTCCGTGTAAACTTCAGACGGCAATTAAATAAATTAACAGCTACAGAAAAAACACGGCAACTGCGTAACACCGAAGCGAAAAAAATAAATAAACATACAGTTTTGGTTACAGACCATAAACTCATGTCAAGGAGTTAGCATGTTCTTCATTGTTGGCAGTTAAAATTAAGAGATGAATGAGACTTACCTTTGTTATCCCCTAGCAGGGTCTTGGCGGAGGGTGCTTGGCCGAAGGGAGCCTTCGGCACGATAGCTGCGCCCTTGTTTTTCTCAAAGAGCGCTTTGCGTTCCCTCAGAGACATTTCGGCCGGGTCCCTCGCCTTCGGGCTGCCCGCCTCGAACATCGCCGCCTTAGACAACACAGAACTCCTGTCAACACTCCCGTTTATTTTCGGACCCAACTTTTTCACTAGCGGCGATCCTCGCTCCGGCGCCGGCTTGTCGTCCGCCGGTTCCGGTGTTATTTGTTTACAATCCTCACTTGCGTCATTTTCGTTGTCGGGTTGCACTGCATTCTCTTTGTCTTTATCACTTTCACATTCGTCTTCCGTGATAATATGCCGCGGCGGCGTGGGCGCTTTGTACTTCTTGATAGATGGTTTTTTTGTGACGGCCGGATTGGCGGGCGAAGGGGCCACCATTGTCGCCATGTTGGGGGCTGAAGCGGCACTGGGGGTAGTCGATGCGCACTTCGGCTCCTGTCGGTCGGGATCGGCGGTTTTCGTGGTGAATTCGTAGACGAGCCGCGATTGGCTGGCCGAAACTCGCCGGTAGCCCTCGCCCTCCTACGATTGGACAACGGCCGCGTAACGCGAGGGGTGAACACGTGCTTGCATTTCGTTTATTGATACGTTTTATACCGCTATAAAACTGTCTAAGAGTTCGCGCGGTTAGTTGAACTGGGTTAGGTTAGCGTTAAGTGTATCGCGGCGAAGTTGCATCACATGTGGCGGTTACGTTGCGTAACTGAAGTGTTTATAATTGTTATGAGAGTAAATAAATAGTTTTAGGAGTTGAATGAACGTGTGTGTCGTGACGCGGGGTCGTCGTCGAGTGTGCACGCGTGAGTCCCGTGAGGCGAGCTCCAACTGACTGGCTGTCTGCGGAGGGCCGCTCACGTTAGCCCAGCTGATAATTATATTTTGACGCATCGCATCGCGTTGTTTGATGCAACGCCACAAAACGGCTTTGTATTATAATAATTATTGAGGAACTATGTATCATTATTTCGGGTAAATGACACGCTGTGTTATGAAATGATTTATTATATGATATTACCTTTGTGTAAGTGTTGATAATCGCGTCTGGTCTGTGAACTGTGCTCACCAGAGCGGCAATTTGGCATTCAATGACATTATTACGAATTTGGGTGGTTCATACTTTCGACAGAAAACTCAGTAAAAATAAAACCGGCCAAGTGCGAGTCGGACTCGCGCACGAAGGGTTCCGTACCATTATCGCAAAAAACAGCACAAAAATCACGTTGTTGTATGGGAGCTCCACTTAAATATTTATTTTTTTATTCTGTATAACTGTCTAGCTATCACGGTTCCTGAGATACAGCTTTGGGTACGGAACCCTAAAAACTACAAAATATCTCATCAGAGATGGAACAATAACTGGTCTTCAAGAAACACGTACGAGGTTAATCAATAAAAGTCAGTGTAACATCGTCTATGGCCCAGTGGCTAAGACCTCGCCTGTCGTGCTTGAGGACGTAGGTTCGAATCCGGGCAAGTACCAATGTGACTTTTTCAAATTCATATGTACTTTCTAAATTAATCTTGGACACCACAGGCAACGGTGAAGGAAAACATCGTCAGGAAACCTGGACTTATATATTTATAATGTAAGTCTGAAATAGCCAAGTAAGCGGCCGTGTGAGTGCCGGTGTGGAGTTTTCCAGAGGCGGCTTAATTAACTCTGACACCAGAGGTGACCACATCACACGAAAAAAAAGATCGTCTATTTAGGCATTCCAACTATTCAGCTAATAGACTCAATCGGGTAAAACTATTCCATCGTAGATGGGACCACATCTGGGTCCACAAGAAGCACATACAGGCCACACAAATAGAAGAAAAGATTTGTATAAAAACAAATATTCGTTAATTCCAACTATTCAACTAATAGACTCAATCGGGTAAAACTATTCCATCGTAGATGGGACCACATCTGGGTCCACAAGAAGCACATACAGGCCACACAAAATGAAGAAAAGATTTGTATAAAAAACAAATATTCGTTAATTCCAACTATTCAACTAATAGACTCAATCGGGTAAAACTATTCCATCGAAGATGGGACCACATCTGGGTCCACAAGAAGCACATACAGGCCACACAAAATGAAGAAAAGATTTGTATAAAAAACAAATATTCGTTAATTCCAACTATTCAACTAATAGACTCAATCGGGTAAAACTATTCCATCGTAGATGGGACCACATCGTGTGAGTCTATCTGGCAGGCCCCAAAGAGATTTATCAACAGGTGATAGCTTTTCATAAAGACATTATTTTGTACCTAAAGAAAATAAATAAGATATATTTTGTACCTCGACAGTTTTTGATTGATTGACGTTTTTATGAAGTGTCTAGCTAGCGGGCCCCTTATGATTATTTTTGTTGTTATTATACTTTCAGAACGCCCAATAGTGCTCGGAGTTAGAAACTATTATGTACCTTACAGATCCAAAATTTCGACTTTCTGTGAGCTAGACTTCAGAAGATATTCGTTATTTAAACAAACGTCCAGCCAACGGGCCCTTTTTAGAATACTACTCTTTTATAACATGCAATAGTGTTAGTAGCTTGATACTATTTTGTACCTTACAAATCCAAAATTTCGACTTTCTGTGAGCTACACTTCAGAAGATATTCGTTATTTAAACAAATGTCTAGCCAGCGGGCCCTTTTTAAAATACTACTCTTTTATAACATACAATAGTGTTAGTAGCTTGATACTATTTTGTACCTTACAAATCCAAAATTTTGACTTTCTGTAAGCTACACTTTAGAAGATATTCGTTATTTAAACAAAAGTCCAGCCAGCGGGCCCTTCTTAAAATACTACTCTTTTGTAACATACAACAGTTCTAGGAGCTTGATACTATTATGTACCTTACAAATCTAAAATTTGGACTTTCTGCGAGCTATACTTTAGAAGATATTCGCTTCCAACCAACGTACCAATTTAAATTTGCGTTTGCAATTTGCACAATACAATTACGTCTTTGCTTTTTATGCACATTTGCATTACTAAATAATTTTTATTTTGGCTGATTGTTTTACAGGAAAAGGACAAATAACTATTTATTTTCTGTAATGTACTTACAATAATAAATGCTTAATAGTAAGTATAGTAACATAGGTGTGTCTAGTTTATGTTAATTTTGGAGGCAACTTATAATTAAATTACGAGGGTAGGTACTTGTGAATAACTTGTGTAACTAGATCTGTTGATTGAATACTTATTGTGTGAGTCTATCTCAAAAAAGTTTAAAAAGGGCCCGCTGGCTGGACGTTTGTTTAAATAACGAATATCTTCTGGAGTGTAGCTTACAGAAAGTCGAAATTTTGGATTTGTAAGGTACAAAATAGTATCAAGCTACTAACACTATTGTATGTTATAAAAGAGTAGTATTTTAAAAAGGGCCCGCTGGCTAGACGTTTGTTTAAATAACGAATATCTTCTGAAGAGTAGCTCACAGAAAGTCGAAATTTTGGATTCGTAAGGTACAAAATAGTATCATGCTACTAACACTATTGTATGTTATAAAAGAGTAGTATTCTAAAAAGGGCCCACTGGCTGGACGTTTGTTAAAATAACGAATATCTTCTAAAGTGTAGCTTACAGAAAGTCGAAATTTTGGATTTGTAAGGTACAAAATAGTATCAAGCTACTAACACTATTGTATGTTATAAAAGAGTAGTATTTTAAAAAGGACCCGCTGGCTAGACGTTTGTTTAAATAACGAATATCTCCTGAAGTGTAGCTCACAGAAAGTCGAAATTTTGGATCTGTAAGGTACATAATAGTTTCTAACTCCGAGCACTATTGGGCGTTCTGAAAGTATAATAACAACAAAAATAATCATAAGGGGCCCGCTAGCTAGACACTTCATAAAAACGTCATTCAATCAAAAACTGTCGAGGTACAAAATATTTATTATTTATTTTCTTTAGGTACAAAATAATGTCTTTATGAAAAGCTATCACCTGTTGATAAATCTCGTTGGGGCCTGCCAGATAGACTCACACGACCACATCTGGGTCCACAAGAAGCACATACAGGCCACACAAAATGAAGAAAAGATTTGTATAAAAAACAAATATTCGTTAATTCCAACTATTCAACTAATAGACTCAATCGGGTAAAACTATTCCATCGTAGATGGGACCACATCTGGGTCCACAACAAGCCCATACAGGCCACTCAAAATGAAGAAAAGATTTGTATAAAAAACAAATATTTGTTCATTCCAACTGCGACAGTTTTGCCGAAGACCAGTTCACGCCGGAAGCCCTAATGACAAGACAATTCACTTATACAGAAATATCAGCACGACCGGAAAAAACACGAGGTTTAGAGAAAAATGTTCTAACGGACTGCTCTCAAAAGTTTCGACGTGATTATCTTTATTACATTTTACCAACAACTTTGGTAAAAGCCGGGAAAGAAAGAAATAATGAAAAGTTGGAGGATACATATTCGCGAGCTGGCTGACCAAAGCCAAATGTATCCTGCGACTGCACAGCATGATGAAAAAAAAGGTTAAGTTTTTAGATACCCTTTTTTTCGAATTAGGTACATTTCAACATTATGTTATATATTTTTGAAATCACCTCATAAAACCGTTTATTTTGATACCCCACAGGATGGGTTAAGAAGAAAAAAAAATTGGGCATCCACAATATGGCGCCCAAAAGCCGCCATTTTTAACCCCCGACGGAAAAAGAGGGGTGTTATAAGTTTGAGGTGTGTTGCTGTGTATCTGTGTATCTGTGTGTCTGTGTATCTGTGTATCTGTGTATCTGTGTATCTGTGTGTCTGTCTGTGGCATCATAGCGCCTCAACGGATGAACCGATTTTGATTTAGTTTTTTTTGTTGGAAAGGTGATTGTGTCGAGAGTGTTCTTAGCTATGTTTAAAAAAAAAAACGGTTCAGCCGTTCAAAAGTTATGGGCGTTTTACTGTTTGAATCGGGATGTTTTCGCAAGATAAATGTGTCGGGGGTTTTTTAAATTTTTAAATTTTACTTGTTCTATTTTCCTATTTTAATGAAGCCAGTGACACTCGCAAGGTTAACACGTATCGATTATCTAAAGAATCATCCAAATCGGCCAACGCGTTTGGTCTCTAGAATGCCAGATAGGAACAAACATACATAGAGACTGATAAACACATGACCATCCTTTGGCAGTCGGGTAAAAAGACTATTTGCACCATGAATCGTCATCATCAGCGTTTTAACGGGGCCATCGGAGCCATCTACGTTCACAAGTCCAATTCACATTGTGTTTAGTATTTGCCGGCTATCAACCGATTTTGTATCCATTAGATCGCTCATCATTACAACTTCAGCCGAACGTCCACTGATGGATACAGACCACTCACAAGCGTCGCGTCGCCACATTGAACGGTCCTGTGCGTTCGCATGCAGATTGTCGCGACCTTCACCAGATCTTCGGTCCATCATGTGCGAGGCCTTTCAAAGCTCAAAGGGCAAATCGAGCAGGGAGTACTGATTGAATGATGAAATAATGGCTGACAAGTAAAATTAAAAAGCCCCCGACGTATTTTTATTTCATGCTAAATAATTTATCTAGTAGAAGACACGCTTCGATCGACAATCTATTGAACACGTAATTATGACACGATGTCTTGCGAAAACACTCCGATTCGAACAGTAAAACGCCCATAACTTTAGAACGGCTGAACCGATTTTCATTAAACATAGCTAAGAACACTCTCGATAAAGTCACCTTTCAAACAAAAACAACGAAATCAAAATCGGTTCATCCGTTTAGGAGCTATGATGCCACAGACAGATCTACAAACACACAGGTACACTTCAAACACTATGCTTTAAAGATTTAGTTATTGACTGAAATGATTGCAGGATATTGCCATGATATTTTATAAGCAGTAATGATTGGCCTGGCCGAAGCAAAGTCCAATACTTTGATGTTATGACAAAATAAAATACGTTTGTAAAAACTAAACTGGTCGTGATAATGTGATTAAGATTTTAATAGATTGTCGGTCAGCCATTTAAATTGGGTTGAGTGATTTGTAATAATGTTTCGGAAGTAGGTAATTAGGTACTTCTTGACCTGATAGATTTAGTTTAACATTGGGATCTTTGCGAAGAATCTGAATAAAAAGAAAGAAAGAAAAACATTTTATTTGCGCGAGGCACGATGAATCATCATCATCAGCCTTTTACCGTTCCCACTGCTGGGCCATAATCAACCGCGCAGGCCCAGTGTTGGTTGGTGGCTGTCACATGTTTTCGAATTATAGGTACACTTATTTTTAACTTTCGAACTTGAATCTAAGTCAATAAGGAAAATAGTGCTTACATTGACGTCTTTGATTACCTAATAAGTACTGACCAAAATGACGCAAATAATTATTGAAGACAAGAAACCAAGATAATCCAATGTAGGGGATATTTGACGGCTATGACGTAAGAATTGAGTAATTGTAGAAAAGTATTCATCGTAGACCACATCATTGCCTTACTACCATTAAGGTGATATATACGCCCCAATGTTAACGCAGTACTGGCCGTGCACCTGCTCAATGCCAAAATATCAAAATTGAACCTCCTTTTGAACAGTTTTGTTTGCAAAATATTATTTGATTTACATATGCTATGTTAGGTATGAAGAAATTCCAGCCATCAATTCTTCTGTATAAAAATATTTTTAAACACCTAAGTCTTTTTGGAGGAGTTTCCAAAAGTTGCAAGAAAATATCGTGTTGTTAATTATTTTTTTAAAGCAAAACTATTAGTTACACGAAAAAACCTTGTGTTCAAAATTATGTACATGAATCAATAATAAATATATATTTTTTTCAAACCTTTTAACCTAGCCGTTACTGAGGAGTATGCTTCAGAAAGTTCCGTTTTACGGCACTAAAGCTTATGTAGGCCCTTGGTCAAACGCGAGTCTCAATATCAATAAAGGGAAAAAAAACTGAAGGTGAAAGGAAGAACCTGAATGACACTTACTTTCTTGAGAAAAGATAGGAAGATCCTAATACCATTAAGCCTTTTTTTTGCGTAGAGAAATGCTCATGCAAACTGCGCTGCCACGGGGAGATAGCGCAGTTATGTGGGACTCCAACCCACTAAAACTCCACGGTGTCCTCCTGTGCCGCTTATGGCGGGAACACGGGCACGCGTTAGCACTCATCCGTGAAAAGCTTGGATTCTGTCGCTGCTAAGTAGGTACCCATAGATTGTTTTCGCATTACGCCATAATCGATCATGCCTGATATTTCATCACGATCAAAACCATAGGTACGTACCCGTGATCAAAACGTGTCTATGTGTTGTAAGCACTAAATAAATGTTTTATCTATCTATCAAAACCATCATCGTAAGTTTAGCAGTTAACACAAAAAAAATCCCTTAAATACAACCGAATTGCCACGAAATTACTTCCCAAACTCTAATCGTAGCAAAAAATGTCACACTCGACATAAAAAACACTTTCTGACATACAATTTCTGCAATAAGAACATCAAGCCAGAAAAATGAGCAAAAATTTACACACACCTTATTCTTTTAAGAAAGGACATCAAGACAGATATTGGACAAAAAACTGACACTCACGTTAATAAGCAAAAACTTAAAAAAAAACCGGCCGAGTGCGAGTCGGACTCGCGCCCGAAGGGTTCCGTACAATTATCGCAAAAAAACGGCAAAATAATCACGTTTGTTGTATGGGAGCCCCACTAAAATATTTATTTTATTCTGTTTTTAGTATTTGTTGTTATAGCGGCATCAGAAATATCTGTGAAAATGTCAACTGTCTAGCTATCACGGTTCATGAGATTCAGCCTGGTGATAGACAGACAGACGGATCGTGGAGTCTTAGTAATAGGGTCCCGTTTTTACCCTTTGGGTACGGAACCGTAATAAACTCACACCTTATTTTTTTTAAGAAAGGACAACAAGACTGGGCAAAAAACTGACACTGCCCTTTTATAAGCAAAAACTTAAAAAAAAAAATCTCTAACCATCATATGGATTTATCCTATAACACCAAATTCTACGCTCCGAAACTAATAGGAGTCAATTAACCAATTTCTCCACACAAATTCGGGTGGGTTCCTGCCGAATTGTGATAGACATTCCCCTAACGGTCAATGGCTTTAATACTTCTGCTACTGTTAGTTTAACACACGAGGGTCTTGTTACTTTAAATTAGGACTATTTAACTGGTTAAGTTAACTGGAGCGGTTTAGGGGATCTAAAATGTAAGGAATTGACACGAGCTTACGAAATGTTCAAAGGATTTTGGACTTAACAAACGTGTCACTGAATGGTTTGGGAAACAACTTGAGTATAGAATGAGTTAAACAATAATAATGCAATGAGGTAGGTGTGGGTTGGTCGTGGGTTCGAACCCAGGCAGGCACTTTACTTTGTGTAAATTATTTCATCACCACTGCTCTCAAAACGGTGAAGGAAAACATCGTGAGGAAACCGGCATGTCCTAGAACCAAAAATTCGAAGACATGTGACATCCACCAACCCGCACTGGTCCCGCGTGGTGGATTACGGCCCAATCCCTCTCACAGAGAGGAGGCCTGTGTTCCAGCAGTGGGAACATTAATAGGCTGATGATGTGATGTGATAGAATGAGGTAACAATCTCTGCAAGTCCTGCTGATCCTGTTGTAAAAATTTCTAAGTATCGTTGGCTAATTTTATCCCGGAAAATACACGGTTTCTGTGCGCCGTGGGAGCAAAAAGCTCGGGCTATACCTATATATAGACGACGAAGCATCGAATCTTGATAGATGATCTGATTTAGTAGTGGATTTTAACAGACTAATTTGATGTTTAATCTCATTACTTAGCATTCATTTTATCCCGGACAATACACGGTTTCTGGAAGCCATGGGAGTGAAAAGCTCGGGCTATAAAAGCCAAATAGACGGCGAAACATTGAATCTTGGTATGGTAGATAATCTGAAAAGTCATGTTTAGTAGTAGATTGCAACAGACTAATTTGATGTTTAATCTCATTACTTAGCACTAATTTTAACCCGGACAATACACGGTTTCTGGAAGCCATGGCAGCCAAAATCTCGGGATATACAAGCCAAATAGACGGCAAAACATTGAATCTTGGTATGGTAGATAATCTGAAAAGTCATGTTTAGTAGTAGATTGTAACAGACTAGTTTGATGTTTAATCTCATTACTTAGCACTAATTTTATCCCGGACAATACACGGTTTCTGGAAGCCATGGGAGCTAAAATCTCGGGATATAAAAGCCAAATAGACGGCAAAACATTGAATCTTGGTATGGTAGATAATCTGAAAAGTCATGTTTAGTAGTACATTGTAACAGACTAATTTGATGTTTAATCTCATTACTTAGCACTAATTTTATCCCGGACAATACACGGTTTCTGGAAGCCATGGGAGCTAAAATCTCGGGATATAAAAGCCAAATAGACGGCAAAACATTGAATCTTGGTACGGTAGATAATCTGAAAAGTCATGTTTAGTAGTAGATTGTAACAGACTAATTTGATGTTTAATCTCATTACTTAGCACTAATTTTATCCCGGACAATACACGGTTTCTGAAAGCCATGGGAGCGAAAAGCTCGGGATATAAAAGCCAAATAGACGGCGAAACATTGAATCTTGGTATGGTAGATAATCTGAAAAGTTATGATTAGTAGTGGATTGTAACAGACTAATTTGATGTTTAATCTCATTACGTAGCACTAATTTTAAACCTACTCATCAGAATAAAATCAATTAAACTATGAACGAATGCTAGAACTAAGCATGATTCTGCAATTAAGATTTTTTATAGCGCATAGCTTCAAAAAAATCTAATTCACTACGAATTTACATCACTTTAGCGTAACAAAATGACTAATGCTAGCTTAGTTATTTTAATATATTCTGCCGTAATCGTTCCGCGTCAAAATTCACGACGTCTAGACCTTCAAATACTGCCAACACTGCCTAGTCATAGTTCGATGCACCCAAGGAATCAATCTTATACAAAGCATTTACAGAAAACTCTCTGATCCAAACAGACCGGTAAATAGTCCGCAAAAACTTGGTTCAACAAACTACCACCATGACCATCTAAAAAGACCCGTATTTCTATGGGGTTACTTTACAAGTATGGGTCTTGAAACTGGTCATGTTTGCAGAGAAGCGATGCTGCCGACTAAAATTACAATTTAAAAAGAACTATACTTCTATGGCGTTTATACCAGAGAATGGGTCTCGTCTCTGGCCCGGTTTGCAGGGAAGTGAAGCTGTAGTAACAATGATGCAATTTGTGTAAAAAAGGTTACGACATAAAAGCTGTGGCGATCTGTATCGGGGTGTAAAAACACAGTAAATTCACACCATTTTAATGCATCAAAGATTTATAGTGTGTGGGTAGTTTAATGTTTACGATAGCACATGGCTGGGTGAAGAAAGTTTGATAATTTCTTCCTTGATGGACTATAAAGGCGATCTTTGTTTTGATGGCCAGTCTTCAATGCGTTATGTAATCGCTGTTGTGAAACCGAACTTTTTGGTTGTTTACAAAAAGCATATTTCTCTGCTAAAGCTTTTATTTCTCTTGCATAAAGCAGATTCAAACTTTAATGTGGAAAGGTATTGGTTTAATGGCCTATGTCCAGCAGTGGACGTCTTTCGGCTGATATAATGATGATGATTGGTTTAATCGCCAATTCACACACTTTACTACCAAGTAAGCCGAGGCTTCAAACCAGTAAGTGCCATTCTATAAGCGAGAGCGATGGTCGAAATATTCGACAGGTGATGGTCAAAAGGTTCGACTATCGCCATTTGGCATTACGACTCGAAATGCCAAAATGTAAGGGATACATCGTTATATTCGTTAGCGCTTGGTAATCTCGTACATTTTTGACATTTTACCAATAGCTATCACGACGCTTTCGTTGGTAGAATGTCACTTGTTTGGAGCCAACTTTTCTTTTTGTTTGTTTATAGTCCAATGACTTCTACCGCTCTCAGTGAAGCGAGAGGGCGTGTCAGACTTTTACTGACTAAAACCCACCCGTGTTCCTTCAGTTGCTTGTGCCAGACTCAGATCAAATAAAAGTCAAGATGGAACGTTGCAAACAACAAAGTGAAGCCGGTTCAAACTAAGCCTTGCCGTACAAATACACAATTACACGCACTCACGTACAACGAAATTACGCCTTAGCTTGTCCTTCGAGCTTACAGATCAAATAATAAAGCTCAACTGACAAGCTAAGGGGTAGTTTCGTTATACGTGTGCGCGTATAATTGTGTATTTATACGGCAAGGCTTAGTTTGAACCGGCTTCACTTTGTTGTTTGCAACGTTCCATCTTGACTTTTTATTTGATCTGAGGTGCCAGAGCTGTATGGAGCTTCTTGTGACCCTGATTCCTGCGGATTTTTGCTATAGAATCTCATAATATTTCCTTTTCCAGTTTTGTACAGATTTTCTTATTATCCCTGAGTGTCCCCGACTTCACTTGACGGACTGCCGTTCTATGGTGTCGGAATCAACATCAACAACGTATCTACAAACGACCCTCAAGATATACTCTAAGAACAGGTGGACCCCGTAGAGTCATGCAATGTATTACCATAATCAGCACCATAAGCTTCGACCATGCTTACAAAGCGTAACACTGGCTGATATGGAAGTTACAGTATTCTCAGAATCATGAGTATTGAGTTACGTTTGACTGATAAGAAAGCTTGTGTGCTGGCTTTTTGGTTTTAATTATTAACACGTGCTGGACTGGATGTTGGTACTTTAATTTTTATTGAGAACATGGAAGTAACGATAACACAGTGAAGCTTTGACCTGTTAAGGCGCTTCCCCGAGCAAAACGCCGCGCTAGCCGTTTTTACGAGCTATCTACTCGTTATTTAAAAAGAAATTTCATCAAATAAAATACATTAAATTTCTACATATTATTGATTCCAAAATGGTGTTTTTTTTTTAATGATGTATATGTTTCACTAATCTCCTTCCAACAAAACCATAAAAAATGAGAAATAATGATTGATAGCATGCATCTCCTCGTAAAGTGTTCATTAATTAATGTTTGTTTGTACTAACACTAATGGATAGACAATTAAATAACGAACATATTGTAAGTTTTTTTTTTCAAACGACCCAAATTCGATTTTATAAAGATTTTATTCTAAATTCATGCGCCACCAGTGTGCCGCTAGGGCACTAGGAATCAGGGACTGAATTACCCAAAAATAAAGGTACCTTAAAATTTCGGTATGACGTCATACCGTTAAATAAGGGTTACCGAAATATTTTGATATCGTTATTTTTTTCAGTAGCGGAATTTTGAGGTTTGAAATGCATACCGGTATATTTCGGTAAAAGTACTATAACCTTTAATAAATATTTTGGTAGCGGTACCTTACCTTAATAAATAGGGGTTTTCTTTGACGCACCGCCTCGCCACTCTGTCTGTCGACCTGTCGTGTTATTATAACTCAGTCGGTATTGGTTTTTATTTCCGATCGGAAGGACACGACTGTGGCCGGACTAATCCGAGTGCCTACCTAAAGTTTTCTTACGTATCTCTGCTTTCTTTCGATTTTTTTCTATGCTATTTTCTAAAATGCATATTAGTTAGGTACCTACACTACCTAAGTCCCTCTAATAGGTTAATTTAGCAACATTACAATATTGGCATACATGACAGTTACATGACTGTAACTTGTATAAAAATGTGCTAGTAGCTTGCATGCCAATGTGCCATAATAACTTCTGATTGGTTAATGTCATATTGGCATATATGCAAGCTACTTGCACATATTTAGGCCAGATACAGGCATGTGTATTTTTATTTATACTCTATTAACCACGTCGGTAGGTAGTTGATTTCGACTAGGTACCTAACTAAGAGGACCCATAAGCAAGCTTACCTACTGGCAATTTGCGAACGTTGGCGTGGCATGTGGTTTAGTAGGTAGGTACATTTATCTTACAAAGTTCACAACATGCATGACAGGCCCGCGGAGCGCCCCGAAACCCGGACTCCAGCTTCATTTCCCTTAATTTTTACATCTTTAAGTATTTTGGGCCCAGTAGATGGACACGCCAAGCTAGGCCTAGCTAGGTGCGAAACCGGTTGAGTGCTTCTCTATGGGTGCGAAACGTGGAAGGTCACAAAGGATACAAAACAAAACATCTAACGCCAATTCAAAGTTTTCGTTTTTCAACCACTGTCTTCGTCGCATTCTCGGTATTTACTGGCCCGCGACTATATCCAACGTAGAGATTTTGGAGAAATGCCACGAGAGCCCGATCGACCACTAGATCAAGCGTCGCAAGTGGAGATAGATTGGCCACAAGCTCCAAAGGGGTCTCGATCACATACCCAAACAAACTTTGGACTGGAATCCCCAAGGAAAAAGAAAGCTTGGCCGTCCCCATCAAACCTGGCGTCGCACCATGTTGGCAGAAGCGACGAGCATCGGAATGACGTGGAGCGAGGTGAAGCGCGGGGAGGTAGCCTTTGTACATGTACTTTATTATCACATGTATGTTATGTTGTTTTTAGTATACAATAAATAAAAAAGAAGCGTGAAGCTGAAGACCAATCGCGATGGTGGATATTTGTGGACGCCCTCTGCCCTTTTTTGTTAACCTTCAAAAGGCGCCAGGACTTTTGAGGAAAAGACTAGGGAGTGTGGTCTTTTTAACTCACTAAAACCACCCCGGCACACATCCGTGGGGAGACTAAAAGAGCGTCTCTCCTGAGCCTAGCTGTGCACGGCAGCACGTGATCACTGTGCCACCGTCTTTCCTGGATTCACTTGGTGGGTGGACAGAGTCTCCAGTCTGAGCGCCCATGACCCCGGAATCCCGCCTGCTTATAATGCAGGGAGGGTTTCGACGTTTTAGGCATCGGGGCGATTGGCTTTCCAGCTCCTTCTTTTCCGAGTGGGATCGGCCCTATCACGACCCCGCTCGGCGGCTTTCTTCTGGACCATCACGGTCTCGTCGAAGGAGGCCATTTTCCTTCAGTTTTCTATCTATGCCAGCATGACCCACACCACTGCTAGAAAAGACAGGTCTCGCCCGATCCTGGCGACTAAGAACTGCCGCTCAGAGGCCCACTGGGCACTCCTCGAGCATGTGCTGTGCAGAGTCAAGGTCGCCTCCACAGTGGTGGCAATTTGCCGTGGTGTCTCGCCCAATCCTATTCAGATACTCACCGAAGCAACCGTACCCGGGCAGTACCTGGCTGAGCCTGTAGGAGATGCGTCCCTCTCTTTTCAGCAATGCTTCAAAGTGCGGCAGGACGGCTTCGACAACGTGCTTGTGTAAAAATTTTAGATGCTGTAGCCGCTCGCGCCACCGCTCGAGCAGCGCGTGTCACCGTTCCTGCCGTCTCTGCCTAAATACAGCGATTTCTGGCGCGCTATCACCATTCTGGCGGATTCCGCAAATTCGGTTGTAAACCCTCGCTACCATATCCGCCAGAATATCTAACAGAGGAAAGCGTGCCAGGAGTGTTGCCGCCTCAAAGGATATCGCTCCGTAACCTCATGCGATACGAATGACCATTTTCCGCTGCAGACTATTTAGTCCTGCAGCGTCGGACACCTGATAGTCTGCTTGACCAAACAGGCGTCCCATTAAGGGCCATCGATCGCATGACACTGCGTAGAGGCGGCGAAATTCTTCTCATGGTCCCGCGAAGTTGAGTAGTAGTGTCGCGTATGCAAAGCACCCACTGCCTTTTCAACGCGAGGGACTTGCAGGCGCTCGAAATGCTCTTCTAAGCCCCACCAACCATCCAGGGTTAGGCCAAGACAATTAATGTATCAACCCACCTCGGCTTGCGCATCTCCAACTGTCACTGACAAGCTGGGCAGCTATCTGCCCCTCTCCGGTTTATGGAAACATAGCCTTAGTTTTATGAGGCGCTATCTACAAACCCAGCTCTCAGATCGACGCCACGACTGTTGCCACCCCGAGCTCGGAAAACTGGATGGTCTCGTCGAAGGTGTCCCCGCCGGTTAACACCAGGGTGTTGTCTGCGTAAATAACGATATTAACGCCGGCCGCCGGGTCGGTCCACACTAAGGATCAAATCGTATGCAAGATAGTCATCGTCATCATCATCATTTCAGCCGCAAGACGTCCACTGCCGGACATAGGCTTCCCCCAAGCGTTTCAGCCACATTTACCGGTTCCGTGTGTCTCGCATTCAGCGGACAGATCAGATCGGTGGTCAGATGGTGACCAGTCTTGATATAGATGTATCGTATTACCCAGTTACTGGGTTATGGATGTCAGATAGGCAGTCCTTTCATGTAATCTATTTGTACTCAGCTGTATCCAGTTACACTGAAAGAAGAGCCCAACCTCTTCTTTCTTTCTATTTAGTTGGGAACAAGGCTTTTTTCATCTCGCCTGATGGCAAGCTATGATGTGGTCGACGGTGAAAAACGCTAAAATTAACTTAAAGACCCCAAGGTTGCAGCTGTCAGGAAACCAAGACTCCGGCAGGGAATTCCACTTCTTAGCTATGCGCATAATGAAAGTATTCGCAAAACGCTTTGTACGTATGGGTGGGAATGGTGGGATGTCCACCATGTACCGGTGGCGCATTGCCGTACGTCTTGTTGTCCGATGATGTAAAGGGCCAGGCGGAATCAAATTGTACAGTTCCATCGCACACTCCCCGAAATGTAACCGCTATAAAACCGACAGACTGGCCACTCGGCGTCGATGTTCAATCCTCTGGAGCTTTGAGGCGACCAGTGTATCGTTGCCGATAAGCCTCTTGGCCCGTTTGTCAATCGACTTAAGTGCATCAAGTTGATATTTGGCAGATCCGTCCCAGAGGTGAGAGCAGTACTCCATGCATGACCGAACTTGCGCTTTATAAAAGTTGAGCAGCTGTTCAGGCGTGAAGTACCGTCTCACCTATACAAGGATCCCCAATTTTTTTTGGAGCCAACTGAGCCTTTGCCTCAATGAATGGACCAAAATTGAGGGTTGATGTTAACGTATCACCAAGAAAGCCGAGATGGTCCGTTATCGGCATGGTTACACACCGGAAAGATGGATTCGGGTGGAATAGGCTCTTTTTTGCGGCAAAAAGACACGCCTGAGTCCAATCAGCATTGAAACTGTCTGGTTTGGCATCGCCCCATTCGCAGACTGCCTCCAAAGACAGGTTCAAGCGCTCAACCATGGCCTCCCCAGTAGCCCGTGCGCCGGAGACGTATCTCTCAGCAACTCCTGAGGGACTCCTGCGTTAATACCTAACTGACCGGACGAGTAGCCATCGATAACCACTCGGATGGAACGATTCCTCAGGAAGTCAGCAATCCAGTCACACAGACCACTAGGTATACCGAAGGAAGGAAGTTTACCAATAAGGCTCTCATTTCAGACCCTGTCGAAAGCCTTCGAGATGTCAAGGAAGACAGCAAGCGCATCCCCGTGCCTCTCGATGGCCTCACTCCAGCCGTGAATGGCATACGCTAGAAGATCCCCAGCTGACCGATTTCGGCGGAAGCCGTATTGGTTGTCACTGAGAATGTCGTTGTCTTCTAGGTATGCCAGGAGCTTATTGTTCACACATGTTTCATACTCTAGGCTAGACAGATTGATTGTTTTCATGTCAGTAAACATAATTAAATAATAATTTAATTTAACTCAAACATAGCCTCCGATAATTATTAATCCTATTTTCTGCCTTTGCCTAGTGTGGCGGACCACACTCGCAGAGAGCGCAGTTTAAAAAAAGTCCCGGTAGTTTTTGGGTCCCAGTCCAACGCTGATTTAAGTTGATGAACTATCAGAGTATCAGCGATCTGTTACACGGCCGACCCCGTAGAACTTTAATTAAAAAAAACTATTTTCTACCAAACCACTTATTTATTCACAAAAACCCACAATTACACTTTTGATTAAAGTTCTATTTAATAGTACACGAAAATACACCAACCGAAATAACGACTTTCTATAATCTCTTGTATCTCTCGAGATAAGTCTAACGAATTTGGGTTTACGCGACGGCTTCCAGAATCTAACTAACTAAATTAATATTAAAATTCCGCTAATGTGCGATAACTGCAATTCAGCATTGGCTTTGCAATGAAAACTGAGACTTTAACTAGAGAATGCAAAAGTCGGCTTTATTGCCTTGTAATAAGTGTTGTAACAGATCAACAAAATAAAAACGTATTGTGCGGCACACAGTCGGCAACGAACATAGAGTTGAGTAAAAGAGTAGATTCAGCAAACAAATTGTACACAGTTCTAACGTGTTCGACATCCCCGCGCACCCGCGCCGCGCCCCTCGCATATCTTTCGGTACCGAAATCATTTTAAGGTTAAACCGTTATTTAGCCCAACCTTTATTTATAAAGGTATCGGTATAGCTCTACCTTTATTTTAAAGCGATACCGATATTTTTTTGAGGTATCTTAACCTATAACCGTAACCGCTTTCAGTCCCTGCTAGGAATGTTCACGGCAGTGTTTTGGTTAGGGTACGGCCTTAACTTCGCTTGCCTAATATTACAACTTTTGAAATTCAAGGGTGTTTTAGGCCCATATTCCAAGTCATGTAATCCAAGTCAACTCGAATCGTTAAATTAAAAGTGATAGCTTATTATTTAATGACCACGATCTGCAATTTTTTCTAATCATGGCGACTGAGTCAAGACCTTCAAACTGACATGGAAGTGGAACATGAGCTTATGGCTTATGGCTTGCCATCTGCCTTCGTCTAAGTTCCTGGCGCGTAATGACAAGAAATGGTCAGAAAACGTACTAGCCAATCTGTTCTAAGGATTTTGTAGAGGTCATCACCATCATTCTTTTTTAACATTTACACTGCTGGTACACACACAAGCCTCCTCTCTATGAGAGGGAATGGGCCGTAATCCACCACGCGATTCCAGTGCGGGTTGGTGGATGTCACAAATGTCTTCGAATTTTTGATTCTCGGACATGCCGGTTTCGTCACGATGTTTTCTTTCACCGTTTTGAAAGCAGTGGTGATGGAATGATTTACACAAAGTTAAGCGCCTGCCTGGGTTCCCACGACCAACAACTTGTAAGTCGCGGCCGATACCACTGGGCCACCACTGCTTCCCTGAGAGAGAGATATCCATATTTTTCTTTTCTTAAGATGGTACTATTTAAAGAAACTAAACTCAATAAACCGAAGCTCGGGGGAACACGGACAGATTCATTCACCAGATAACGAAACTCTCCAAACACACAAACCGATCAATCTTTCAAAACCACACATTTGTGTAAACCTAACAAACACAAATTCAAATAAACACAGAACCATAACAGCGACCTATTTACCAGTAATACGGAAACGCAAACCGATGAACATGATGACATTTTAAGCGGGCAACACCATGCGAGATGCGTATTTAGATTGCACGCGGAACTCCTGCGCATAGCACAGATACACAGGTAGAAATAGACGGGTTTCCGTGAATTGAGAAACTGATTTGGGTGGTGAGTGTTGCAACGTACATTCAGTATAGGAGTCAATGCAAACTTAGTTGAAAACAAGCAGAAATTAAGTTTTTAAAATTAGGTCTGACAATCGACTTTATTCCAGAGAATTTAACTGCTTGAAAGTTGGCAGTACAGAACCCATTGTTCTGGTAAGGACCCCGGGAGTTTACTAGATGCGAGAAGCATAGAACAGTTGTAGATACTTGGGGGACGCCAAGGTTCAGCAGAGGACATCTTTCAACTGAAATAAGATGACAGAATCCTCATTTATTTAGGAACGGCCACCGTAGATGCGGGCTTGCGGACGGCAAGTAATGGGTAGCTCGCCGTCCGATAAGGACCAGGCCCGAGTTTACGGCGCGTAGTGTTCCACGCGCGCCTCAAAGAGATGTCAGCAAAAGTGACGGGGCCCGCTAGGGCCGATGACTGTCTGGGTCGAGGATAAATTTAAAAAAAAGAGTTACCGCGGTCCTGACACAAGCAACTAAAGAAACACGGGTGGGTTTTAACCAGTAAAAGTCTGATACGCCCTCACGCTTCACTCAGAGCGGGAGAAGTCATTGGATGATTTCCCAAGACAAAAAAAAAATGAAAATCAACATTTATAATCAACGTATTCAGCAGTTTTAAGGTCACTGAGCTGGTTAACAAAGCGGTCGCGATTGGAATCGATGCAGCCGAAATTCTATATTTCTGCAGCCGTATACTGACTAAAAACAGTTCTTTGTATAAATTCGTAGGACTTAACATGTTCTTTGGCTGCAATTCCATTCCTTTCAATTCTACTTGTTATTCCTTCTCTACTTTACGGATGAAATTACCTTCACAAAGGTCGTTTAACGAAGGTTTTAAATGTATCTTCGTCCTATTTTCTAATCACCTTATCTTAAATGGACCCCTATGGCGAGATTATCACCTGTACAATGACAGTTTACCACCATTCAAGGCTCCAGACACAGGTATTTACAAAGTAAATGGTCTATTATGTCGGCCATTCCATTCGTTTGCTACAATGAATAGACTATGAAAATAAAATCATCATACAATGAATACGAATGTCGTGGTTTATTTATTGTTACGAGTTTAAAGCAAATATGGGTTGGTTTATTTAAATATGGAAACAAAGTGTTATTCAATTATTGTGTTTCTTATAATAGACGCTACAGGGTTATATTTTAGGTAAAACAAATATTTATGTCACTTATTGCCGGGCTTTTAATGGCTAAAATTACAATCAGCCTATGATATAATTAAGTAACAAATAGAAAGACGATTTTCTACATTGAATATTTGGAATTAAGATTGCACTAGTCGACGGCACGAACTATTTTGTGCGCGGGGTTAAAATGCATGCTATCTCATCCGACAACAAGTGCGAAAGAGATAAGATGCTGTGATGAGCAGCTAGAAGCTAGTTCGCGTACGAATACACAGTTTTACAAATTTGTAGCGAAATGGATGATGATTTAGGAAGAAAACGAGCGCGCGAAATTTTATAAACAGACCTTTGGTAGTATGGATATCATGAAAAAACTTCTAAATGTATCTGTTCAAAATAAAATTATTTGCATTGTTGAACTACTAATCTATCCCTGTATGGTGACCGTTTTGCAATTTTCTTTCTTCTTATGTTTTTTTTTTTATTTGCGCCCAAAGATACGTTAAAATTAATGTTGAAATATGAAACTTTCGACGCTCAAAAATTTCAAATATATTTATTTTTTAATGATAAGACAAATTGATATCATATTTTATTTTGAACGTACACCGTCAAACAGTGGAGTAATGTCCAGACTACGTTTGTATGGCAGAATGTTCGACTAGGGCAACTTTAAAACGTGTCATAACCTACTTTAATGCTAAAATTTGTCAAATACTCAACTACATATTCTTAATTCAGACAAGATAAAACTCTTAAAAGGGCTCAGCCAAAAATTTTCACCATAGTTCTGCATTTGACCCAATTTAGGTATTTATCTCAAATAGATAAAACCACATGACTGTCATCAAACGCCCAATAAACCTAATTAATGTAATGGCAACAGATAATCTCTATATTATCTTATTTGGAACACAGCTGTTAAATTGCTACTTTCCCTGTTCCGAATTCAAAACAGCTGGCTATAACGATAGCGGCCAGTGAACCTTGGCCTGCGACAAAATGAGGAAACATTAAAAATGTACTGACTTTGACAGCTTATTGACAACTTTCTTGTCGTGCAGCGCCACTGTGATGGGTCAAGGTTTAACGGTGAAGTATTAACACCCAAACATTTCGTTTATCTAAAAGGATGAATGAGTTTTATTGACAAAATTACGTCATAGAGACCACACGTAGTGGGAAGTGGAAAAAAGTTGAATGTATGAATGGGAGATTGTTCCCAATAATGTTGTCCATTGAGGGTTTTTAAGAGGATGGAATAATTGAATGATAATTCAGGATGATAAATAAAAATAAGTAGCGGAGGGCAGGGGGGCAAATTTTTTGTCAGAAATGCGCTAACTCCAACCGTTTCTGAGATATGAGGGTTTTAAAATTTTTGTTGGTCGTAATTTTTTTGCCTTTTATCGGTCTCTCTGAGCTGTTTCTGTGACAATGGTGATCAATGTGGACCTTATGCTAATGAGAATAAGGGTCACTTTTGCTTGTCAAAGAAAAGCGTCCTTATTTCAATGTGAATAAGGGTATTTTTGTTTTGTTTTTAGAGTTTTATTAATCGTAAATAAATGCGGGTTCGGCTCGCTACGTTTTCGAGTTTTTAACGTTTTTAATTTTTTTGACGCATTTTCCAGGACTGGATCTAGAATAAATGCTATGCAATTATTAACGCGGCAGTCCCCGAGTGCCACACGACTTTTTTTAAATGATAAGACAAATTGATATCATATTTTATTTTGAACGTACACCGTCAAACAGTGGAGTAATGTCCAGACTACGTTTGTATGGCAGAATGTTCGACTAGGGCAACTTTAAAACGTGTCATAACCTACTTTAATGCTAAAATTTGTCAAATACTCAACTACATATTCTTAATTCAGACAAGATAAAACTCTTAAAAGGGCTCAGCCAAAAATTTTCACCATAGTTACTGCATTTGACCCAATTTAGGTATTTATCTCAAATAGATAAAACCACATGACTGTCATCAAACGCCCAATAAACCTAATTAATGTAATGGCAACAGAGAATCTCTATAAAATATTATCTTATTTGGAACACAGCTGTTAAATTGCTACTTTCCCTGTTCCGAATTCAAAACAGCTGGCTATAACGATAGCGGCCAGTGAACCTTGGCCTGCGACAAAATGAGGAAACATTAAAAATGTACTGACTTTGACAGCTTATTGACAACTTTCTTGTCGTGCAGCGCCACTGTGATGGGTCAAGGTTTAACGGTGAAGTATTAACACCCAAACATTTCGTTTATCTAAAAGGATGAATGAGTTTTATTGACAAAATTACGTCATAGAGACCACACGTAGTGGGAAGTGGAAAAAAGTTGAATGTATGAATGGGAGATTGTTCCCAATAATGTTGTCCATTGAGGGTTTTTAAGAGGATGGAATAATTGAATGATAATTCAGGATGATAAATAAAAATAAAAACATTGGATGAAGTTTTTACCAAGCATGGAGATAATACAGGTGATTAACAAGTAAAATTTCAAAATTTAAAAAACTCCCGACACATCTTGCGAAAACACCCCGGTTCAAACAGTAAAATGCCCATAACTTTTGAACGGCTGAACAGATTTTATTCAAACATAGCTAAGAACACTCTCGATTAAGTCACCTTTTAAACAAAAAAAACTAAATCAAAATCGGTTCACCCGTTTGGACGCTATGATGCTACAGACAGACACACACAGATACACAGCAACACACGTCAAACTTATAACACCCCTCTTTTTGTGTCGGGGGTTAAAAATAATTATAAGTTAATAATTGCAATTTTTTTTTCAAATAATTTTCTTCAGGAAAAACAAAATTATTTGGGTTTTTAAAGAAACTCTGTTACACAAAAGCAAAAATCGATAAAGTTATGCAAAATTCCACGAAATTATTATACATTTTTATTAGGCACTTAAAGAAGCATATTCAAAAGCTTTTGCGGTCAACACATTCAGGGCTGTATTGAAAAAAAAAATAACAAGAAACCATAGAGAAAACAAAAGAGGACCGGAACGTTCGTCGAAAGGTCTTTTGTAAAAATAATAATGATTTGTGTAAAAGAAAACAATAGTGTACACTCGAGTGCATAATTTTACGAAGTTATTATGCGCAGTGAAATGGGAACGGGTGGCGAAAGAATGCTCAGGCGCTGATTTTATACGCTGGCCTTGGATGTAGGGTTGTCAAGCTTATGATAAATATAAAAAGATTGTGATCACACATAGATGGTTTGTGAGTGATAAAATATTCTTCCATGATAGGAAAACTTACTTCAAACTTATTTCTTTTTACCGACTTAAAAAAAATAAACGGACGGAAATCAATTCGGAACGTGTGTATGTAATATTGTTGGAATTGCACAATGTTCACATATGTTACTCTGTATGGGCTTCTAAACACGTGTGCCCGTATACAAATAAAAAAAACTTTCGTTTAAGTTGGTGTTGAAAAACAATAAATACAAGAGGTATACTAAAGACACCGACTTCCGAAACGAAAAGACAAAATTATTTTTGTACTATTTAGTGTTTTGCTTTAGAAGTCGGTTTATTTTTGTAAAAAGTTTTTACTATCCTATTTTGTCCCAATCCTGGGCTGAGGCCTAACTCCACTCATTCCATCTTTTGCGAGCACGCCCTTCCAACCTAAACTCATATGTAGATAAGTATTGTAGGTACTTACACGGCTTTTCTTTGGAGATAGGCAGAAAGTAATCTACCTCTTGCCAGTTTTGACAAAATCTTACTTATTGATAAATCACTTTTGAAAAACCTTTGATCGGTTAACCTTTTTTTGATTTACCTGTGAATATTATAAAGAGAAAAGGTTGTTTTGTTTGTTTGTACCGAATAGGCGCCGAAACTGCTAGACCGATTTAAAACAATCTTTCACCAATATGGCGTTGGTAGGCTGTTCGTGGCATCTTCGCATCCAAACCACTCCTTCACAAGTGCCAAAAATTGTGCCTTTCTTGAGCACCAGGACCTGGTCACTTGTGTTGTGTGCACGTACCGAAGAAACCCTAGTACCCCTGACCAATGTGCGTGCAATTTTCCATGAATCATTACTGCTACATTATTCCTGAATGACATAGACTATATTTTATCCCGAAAACGGGTCTACGGGAGCCAAGCCGCGGGGAACATCTAGTAATTAATAAAAAAAAATGTGTCTAACTATTCTTGGCAGATTTTTTTCCTCTAATATCTCTGCCCGTTATCCACAAGGGCCTTCAAGACAGCCCTAAAACCACAAATTCGGCACATCGGCTGAAACCCAGAAACCCTTTTGTCGTGTCAGCCCACCCATACGACCATAGTCGTCGCCGTGCAATAACGACAACTTTAAATATAGCGATAAAAGATCAAAATAAGTCGTAAAGTCGCCGGGGCTTGGGCAGGGACAAAGGGTGGGTACGTTTAGGTATGGTGGGGTTTTATTTATAGATATAGTCTGTGTAGTTGGAACTGTGTTTTGATTAAGCTCATGTTAGTTCCAGTTGCATTCTGTTATTGTATGGAAGGAAGGGCTTTTCGTAAGGAGGAGGTACTACGTCACCATATTCATCAACCATTTGTCGTACACACAGACATAAATCTGACTAGATAACGCAAGTCCCTCCATCTGTATGAAAACCAAACGTGCCACTTTTGCACACACAACTTAAAAACAAATTTACTTACCAACAATGATATTCAAATATACAGATGCGTTATACACTCAGAAAACAATTGAGAAAACTGTTCAGCACACACACATTTCATTCATCTGACATTTTACTACAAGTCGAAAGGGATGGCTTGATAAAACCAACAAGAAAAAAAGAGACAGCTAGTGTTTGTCACTTGCGTGTGAATGTAAACAAACATTATTCTGACCTCCAATGTTATCTTTTTCTAACATCCAAATATCAGAATATTAGGAAAAAAAATGAAATAAATTAGTCAATTGAGGCTTATTGCGTACTTACATATGGTATGAGATCCCTTCTTTTTATGTACTTTGGTATCATAATTGGTACACTTTCTAAATACACACGATGGTATTTTTTTTATTTCGTTTTTGTTTCAACAAAGCCTATCGCTCTTCGCCATGCGTGACATAAACTAAAGACTAAAGGTCACAATTGTGACCTATTCGAGTCTTCACAATGCGCGCGCTCATAACATATCTGTTTATTTGAATATCATTGCTTACCAATGTAAGAAAACATTTCCAATTGTACCTCTACCAACTTTATCTATACATTCTTTACAGCTCAACATGGCATCAAAAAGGCATTACTCTGGATTTCCGGTGCGAATAATGCTAAATGAAAAGCTCAGATTACGTTCATATATCGTAAATTTACTCCGTTTTTGGCACTCGAAGTACATAAAATCGCGTCATCTAGTTTGATTTATATCTGTGGTCGTACATGAGTCTTCCAGACGTATACAGTTCTAAATATAAAGAAAATTTAACGAAAATTCAATTTGTGAGTGTTTTTGTTGTGGGTGCACTACTACCTATATAACTAATAATTAATATGCGCTGTAGGCTTGCTTTTAAATTAAAATAACAGGTAATTAAGGAAGAAGGAATTGTTGGTGCATTTGAAGATAGAACAGACGGGATTTTTTACTATCTACAATCTTATTTGTAATACAAACAGATGCTTTTAATGGCCGTCCATGACATCACTCGTTATTGAGACGATGTCCATTCAATTATATTATTATGTAAGTATATTTGGCTGCAAGTGCTGCAACACATTATTATAATATTTACATTATAACCAATAAATAAAAAACTCTTTATCTCACTTGTGAATAATAGTAATGAAAAAGTCACAGTTTGATAACAGGTGTCATTATGTGCCTAATTGCGGTGAAATTAGAGCCACTTTATGAGCAAGTGTGTTGAAAAAAATATTAACAAGTAGATCATCAAAAAAGCACGGTCTTCCAGACGATAAAAAAATTCTAACATTAAGGCCTTTTCAAGGTTCCATAAACAATACAATTTTATTACATCTGATATTAAAACCAAAATATAATAAATCTCTTTAACAAAAAATTTAACTGCCGAAATCAAAAAAACAAAAAAATAAAACCTAACTATAGATCTAGCATTTTGAGGCGGCGCCAAACAAACCATCATCGAAGTTCAACCTAGCTTCAATCATTCTACGGTTTAAGTAATTAATATGCATGTTTGTTTGTTTGGCGCCAACTGCTCGGCTAGACTAACAGCTTTTTTTTTTGGGTTTTCAGTTCCTTATTTCGTCGGTTATTTTTTTTGTTGAAATTTTTTTTTTCGATTTTCGGTTTACATAATTTCAACAGAATCATTTCACAATTAAAAATTCAGTTACAAAAATTATATATTCATCATTTTTTTCTACCTTTAGAGCTGGTTTTTATAAAAAAAAAATAAGACTAACATTGAAGTATACTTGAAATCGGACCACTCTATACAAAGTTATGCGTGCTCATACATCAAAATATAAAAGTCGAATTGAGAACCTACTCCTGTTTTTTTCGTTGGTCAAAAATGTAAACGAAACAATCGGTGTATGAATTATAGCATGTGGCGTTCTGTAGTTTCTGCCTAACCACATGAGGAAAATTCGTGAATTTATGTAGTATGTATTAGCTACATATTTTGCATATACGACAATGATGCATGATTCAAAAATGTTTTTAGGAAAAACCAGCGCGCAAGAAACACGGATGCTGCAAAATTGAGCTTTCTAGGTTTATCTCATTCGAAAGCGTCTCTTGATCGGGTACTGCTTTGTCGGCACACACTAGAAATTTATCCTATTTCGTGAGTGCTTTTACAGACTCATATTATCATATAGGAGACAGAAAGTAGTGAATTAAAGTCTTTGCAAAAACAAATCTTCAACAAGTAAAATTTAAAAATTTAAAAAACCCCCGACACATTTATCTTGCGAAAACATCCCGATTCAAACAGTAAAACGCCCATAACTTTTGAACGGCTGAACCGTTTTTTTTTACACTAGCTAAGAACACTCTCGACACAATCACCTTTCCAACAAAAAAAACTAAATCAAAATCGGTTCATCCGTTGAGGCGCTATGATGCCACAGACAGACACACAGATACACAGATACACAGATACACAGCAACACACCTCAAACTTATAACACCCCTCTTTTTCCGTCGGGGGTTAAAAAGAATAATCATGTTGATAGTGACATTTAAGTGGAACTAATCAGATAAAGTTTAATATCAGATAAGTGTAATTCTAATGAAAGTGGGTAGAAAAATGATAATTCTATTTAGTCCGTCAATAAGATTAAAATGATATTGAACAATTTTTTGCTTTATCAAATAAATCAAAATTGACAAAGATAAAGCCCATCAAAGTTCAGGAGTGGGGGCTTGTGACGTCACTTTGTCAGTATAAAGTGTAGCACACCGTGACGTCACACGATATTTCAACGCACTGTATCGTCGTCACTTTATGTTTACGTGTGCAATATTTAAAAAAAAAACAAATTTTCAGTCAACTACCATATTATATATCAGCGGGCTTCTCTCTCTCAGATCCTCTCTGACTGTGTCCCAGCAGTGGGAATTTTATAAGTGTGATGATGATGATGGCGTGGATGCAGTGGCGTAGATTTAGGTAATAATGATGTGCCAGAGACAGAATATACTGGGATCAGTGGTTCAAGTCATAAATACTAGGACCTATACTCTGGCCAAGATGAAGTTACAATATTTACAAACAATGTACTGACAGCTCTATCAGCTGACAGCAGGAGAGAAAATTTTAAATAATTACACATTTAATAATCCCATTTACAGCCCATTCAACCGATTTTGACTTCTATTGCGCTGGTGATATGACAAATGGCAGCTGTATTACAGTTAGTTTTGGTAACAGGTTTATGCTTTTTATGCAATCCTTATATTTACGGGATAAAATTCAAAATCGGTTGATCGGACTGTAAAAAAGCTTTGTAAACATTTCTAATGTTATTTCAAATGGGGTATAGTCCTATGACCTTATATATTTTATGTTCTCAAAATATGTTTCAATCGATGTACAACAGATAGATACAACATTATATATCGAATTCGTTTTATTTTTGCTAGAGTAGAGGGTAGCTCTAAAAAAAACCTGTTTTACTTTGTTAGTTAACATTGTTTCTTCAAAATGCCTAGAGTATAGTGACTAGGTCTATGTTAAGAATGGAAAATTTAAAGCAACCAATTCCAAATTTTATAATAGAGTAACACTCAAAACCAAAATCTCACTACTCAAATATTCGATCCTAATAGCAGTACAGCTAGACATGCTAATAGGAAAAGATCGGCCGCAGATAACAAAATCGTTTCTATTAGTATGCTATGCGGGCGCACGTCAAATTGACGCTACATGGCGCGACTCTAATCCTTTGTTGGGGACGAATTAAGAAAACCGTGGAGCGGCATTAAGATTATTATTAGTGATAAAAAATCCCCTTATGACACTACATACCAAAACTGCAGTCAAATTGTTTTCGAAGAGGTAGACAGTGATGGATATCAGAAAAAAAAAAACAAAAAACCCGACTGCTTAAAAGTGAACTAAGAAGACGTAAACAAGAAGAAAATCATGCGAGTGCACACTTATAACCTTTTAGATATTTTTTTAATTAGGGACATTTAGACATACAAGTGTTATATATTTTTGAAATCAACTCTCAAAACCCTTTATTTTGATACCCTACCTACACGATGAGTCAGAAAGAAAAAAAAATATTGTGCCGAAAATCCGCCATTTTTTATTTTCCAATTTGAATGTAGCCAGTGACACTCGCAGGGTGAAGACGAATCGATTGACGTAAGAATCATCAAAATCGGCTAACGCGTTTATGGTCTCTAGAACGCCACATAGGAACATAAATACATACATAGACTGATAAGCACATTACCCTCTTTCGGCAGTCGGGAAAAGTGGAAGGAGGGCAGACCTTTTGTTCTGCAGTAAGACAACGTACGCAATATAGGTATAGTAATATTATTTGGGAAAGCTCATTAGCATGTTTCTACAGAATATTTTGTAATGACGAAAGGGGCTCGAACTCATGGGACCATATTCAGAAGTCCCGCTTGCAACGAGTAAAAATTTCAACTAACGCCTCTCAAAATCTTTAGTCATAATAGCGACTCCATTCCTTGTTTTACTTGGAGTAAAGGTCGTATGAGCTCTTCAACGCAAATCCGTTGCCCATTGACAGTGCGGCGTCCCATTACTTTTATATTGTAATCAAATGGATTACGGTATCCATTGTAAACAACGCTTGTCATCGATCAGATATTTAAATATTTATTATAGGATAAGCTTGGTATGGGAGGCTATTCTGTTTAGTTTTTGCATTTCACGAGTTAAAGTTTATCATGGGAATTTAAGCCGTCTGTCTGTGACATAAAATACTTTCCAACTGCTCGTGATAATCTACAGTACCCATACAATTTTTTTTTAATATGTCATCAAATTGTGATTTAAAGCTTTTATAGTAGAAGTGTGTATAATATATAATTATGATGTTTTTAAAAATGGAACAAGTTTAGAACAAAAGTATCGTATACTATTTGGCTTTTGCGGCTACAAGATCTTTGCCTTATACCTAATAAAGACCAAATACAAAAATAAAAAATAAAGTGGACACGGGAAAAATATTCTGAGTGATATTTTATTCCAAATTTTATTAAAAATGTCTTCAACATCAAGTGATATTGAAAATACTCCACCAGATATAACAAATAGAGCAGTTGCAAATAATTTACTACCAGAAAAATCAAGACATGTATATGAGAAATGTTATGAAGATTTCGTGATATGGCGGGAACGTAATAATATTTGTCTATATCTGTGTTTTATTCCTTCCTTCGTAGATAGAATCTTGTATGCAACTGTACGTTATTCGTCTTTTAATAACTCGTGCCCACCTATTTCGGTACGCGCTACGCTTGTACCGAAAAATGGCACTCGTATTAAAAGACCGTCCATAACGTAACAGTTGCATAAATAGCTATTATGGAATATGGGAAGGTAGTATGCAATGGCTTTTTTTATTTAGTTTTCTGTCGATAACAAGTCCCTGTTGGACTTAGTTTTAAGACCGCAAAACATTTGCACTTGCAGATAATTATAATAATTACTAGCCTGTAGGTGCCACATCTCATAGATAGAAACTGTGCCGACGCTACTAGCGTTTTTCGACGTACTAATCGGACTATTTACTAAAAGTAGGTACATCGAACGCGTTCGATTTCGTCTCACCGTGATAGGTGGTGTTAGTATGTGAATATTTTTGTGTTTAAATACAGTGACAGTTTGTTTTATAGTATTTTTTGCGAGTTTCATTGTATTCAAATGTGTTACAATACAAATTAAAAAATTCGAGTGGGGAAACCTAGAAGTTTACATACAGCGCCATCTATTGGAATGAGTTTTAAATGATCCGTTCAAATAATCTTTGAAATGTGAATACTCTATAATTTTGAGAGTGATTTAAACAAGAACAATTTTTTTGTGAACAACAATATACACCGTGAAATTTAAATGGTTGTTTTCCCGCAGCGAAATGGTTTTTTCTATGTAATACAATCGTTTCGTAGTTATGTAAAATATTAGAAACAAAAACTGGCATATTTAACATTGTGAAAAACTTAACTCGAAAGCAATCACGAACCAATAGTAATACCTCCCGATATCTACGGCCGAACGACAGCGGGGCGTTGACCCGGGTGCTAAGTAGGTCAGGATCACTGTCAAAAGGATTAGGTTCGAAGGCGGCTCCGTTTGATAATGTTGCGCGCGGGCTAGTTTATGCCGTATTACTACACGCGAGAGCTTATTTTACTTTAAACATTTCTAAATCGGGCTTTTCTTTGTCGGTTTCGCGGCGATTTTTTGTATTGTTCCTTGCAAACTATTTTATGACGTATCACTACGTGCGAGAGTTTATTTTGGTTTGAACATTATCTTGTGCATCGCTTTTCTTTGCCGGTGGTGACGCGAGTAGTACCTAGTACCTACAAGTTACTATTGTAACTCACTTTTTCGAGTTGATGAATATTTTTTAAATTATTTTAAAACAAAAACATCGTTATTTTTTTACTTTAACTCTATGCTTCGAAAGTACTCCTTAAGGCAAGTCGTTCTGCCGCGGGAAAACAACCAATTAAATTTCACGGTGTATTATTACACAAAATTCAATAACAAATCGATGCTTATCAACGCCATCTAGTGAAATATATTTAAACTAAAATTTATTTTAGTTCTTTTAGACTTATTAGACTCTCCCGCTGCCTAGTCTTTTCCCACCTATATTGGGGTCGGCTTCCAGTCTAACCGGATTCAGCTGAGTACCAGTGTTTTACATGGAGCGACTGCCTATCTGACCTCCACAAACCAGTAACTGGGTAACAGCGGTACCCCTTGGCTAGACTGGTGTCAGATCTCAGGCTTCTGACTACCCGATTTCTTAGATTAGACTAATTTACTCATAACACAAAGCTCCTATAGTAAACGACAGAGCAAACTCGTGTTACGACAACGCACTATGAGCTAAATCAGCGCAGGCGTATGTAGATATTACCATAAGAATGGTACAGTAAATATTTGCGTATGTGAATATTACCATAAGAATGGTTCAGTAAATATTTGCGTATGTAGATATTACCATAAGAATGGTACAGTAAATATTTGCGTATGTAGATATTACCATAAGGATGGTACAGTAAATATTTGCGTATGTAGATATTACCATAAGAATGGTACAGTAAATATTTGCGACCCAGTACGCAGACGTGAGGCGGTGGAGAACTCCAGTGGTGGCTTAGTGGTTTCGGCCGCGACTTTATAAGTTGTAGGTCGTGGGTTCCTAGGCAGGCGCTTTATTTTGTGTAAATTATTTCACCACCACTGCTCTCAAAACGGTCAAGGAAAACATCGTGAGGCAACAGGCAGGGTTATTACGTATCTTTTGCAAGAGCAAAACGATAGCGATCAAACGCTTTATGTCATAAAAGTCGGAATTACCTGCGGTGTAGGTATGGTAGGTCCTACACAATCGTTTACAAATCGCTCGCTGTTGGTCAAATGCTCTCATTTTAAATAAAAATCGCCATCAACTCTAAAATTTCTGTATGGAAGAGCAATTATTGCGCATAAATCGCTATCGTTTTGCTCTTGCAAAAGATACGTAATAAGCCTGCGGCATGTCCTAGAAACAAAAAATCTAATACGTTCCCTCTCACAGAGAGGAGGCCTATATGGCCCAGCAGTGGGTACATTAAAAAGGCTGATTATGATGATGACGCATACGTGAATGTTATGAAAAATTAAGGTCAGTTACTGGAAAATTATCGCACAAATAAATATGACAAATATTCGAACGCGCGTTAACCGTTTTGTTTAGTTGTATGGATTTCCAAAAGCCAATCGCATCACTTGACTTGCGAATAAACATGTGATATATTTTTACCAGAAATAAGATAAAAATGTAGTGTAATAATGTCTTCGAATGTTATGTATTAACGCTCAATGATGCAACTTCGCCGTTTATCTACGAATTCACCACAGACCGGACCGATAATAATTTTGACGAATGTATCACTATTTTACCCCAAAACCGTTGTTAAAACATACACGAGCACCCGTCTACCATTTGTACCAATCATAAGAAACTGAGGGTGGGTTAGTAACTAGAAATACGTTATTGACAAGAAGAATTGTCTATAGTTTACATAAAAAAATAATTTATGTATAATTGCCGGCACGTAACTTGGCAAGGGCCGTTAGATGCGCACAAGTCGTTTTTTAGGTCCCTTTGGTTACCAAGTGGGACGCGGGGAACGTTTAGCACCGTTCCGAGCACGCGATTGGTTGGTCAGTGGACACAAAGATCGACTGACCAATCGCGTCGCGTCACGTTCCGTTCGCTCTATATGGCGGCGCACTATGTACGAGCGATACGAGCTTATCCCCTCTACGCCTAAACCTTGCCAAGTTACATGCCGGGGACTATAATAGGGTCAGCCCACAAAGAGGCATGAAGCACTTCTTAAAAACAAGTATTTGCTCTAGTCGACAATTATTTTTTTATGTCTGTTCAGCCATATCTTCGTTAATTGTAAACCAATTTCAATGATTGTATTTTTAATATAGCGACACAATATAGAACTTTATTTCTACGAGAATTCGATTTTATTCGAATTCGAATAAATTCAAACTCTCTCAATGAAATATGTACCTTTTTGTGTAGTAAATAAAGTCCTATATTGCATCCCTATTTTCAAAAGTGCGCGCGAAATCGCGTCTTCGTGAGAGGACCCGTATAGACAATTCTTAGGGGAATTAAATACAAAATTGGGCATTTAATCTAAATCTTGGAAATTTGGCAAAACACGGACTGCTTCAGCTGATCCATACTAAATGAAATATTGGTATAGACCTTGATGAGGTTTGAGTCAGCTTTTAAATGATATTGATAGAGCCAAGTCTCAGATAGTTATCGTCTAGATTTTTTAGCATGAGATAATTTTTTTCTCAATAATAAAAATCTATACAAACTTGGAGACCAGAAATACCTATGCAAATATATTACGTTAATTGTCTTCAAAGCTGAAACTGCCTAAGCAATGCCCGTATTTGCCACTTTTGACATACATAGATTCAAGGAATTAAAAAAACTAAAAGGAACTTACCTTTACTCATTTCAAAATACCATATTTATTTTAGAATTTCATAATATCACACATCTTCTTTTAACATCATAATAACAATCAAAAACCTAGATGGGAAGTCACATACACGTCCAAAATACAGTTCAAATCAAATCACCTAAAAGGTAAAGCAGTATTATGTGGGTAGAATCAAGTCTTACTAGCTAAGTACTTACCAATTCGGCTACTATGTTCCTGCCTAGTCTCTGGCACTCGTTGACTGACGGTTTCGTGAATGTCTTTGAGTTGAACTTGGTGGTCTGTGAAAGAGTTAGGATATGTTTGAGTAAATGCTGAAAATGCTATGGATGGGGAATTGGCCAATACGATGTTAAGGTTAATTGTGATAATAAGTAAAGCTAAAAGGCTCATTCGAAAGGACACTAGGACCTATCTACTTTACCTATCCTACCTACCTCGAAATAGGCGAGAGCCAAACCTCGAATTATTATATAATTACTTTTTACTTTGGCAATTCAGTCGGATGTCTGCGACCGCATTTCCTCTCGAGTATTTAATGGCATTTCTGCGTTATTGCAAGTAAATACCTGTGCGCTTGGTAGCGTAAATACGCTATAACCTAAAAGAAATATTCCAATCTTACCTTCATGCTTTTTCCCATGCATTTTGAGTTCATTTATTAGAGTAATGATTTAAAAGCATTGATGATTTTGTCGTTGTCATTACATGATGAAAATATTTTCAAATATCGATGATTTTTACGTGTCATATCATATCGGACTCATCTCTATTCTCGAATATGCGACTAATAAAGTCATCAGTTGGTTTAAACAAATTGGCGTAGCCTTTGCTCAACAATTTTATGTGTCTACCTTTTTACCCGACTACGGCGAAGCCAAAAGGAAGGGTTATGATTTTAACAGTCTATGCATGCATGTACAATACAACTATTTTGTTACTGTCCATCGGCGATCATCGCATTTCTGAATACAAACGAATGCTAATTTCCATGACCATCAATTATTACATTTATCATGTATAATAATTTGAATACAGAACTAATAAGTACTTTATTGTTGTTTTGTTTTGATTTCCGTGTGAAATATATAGAGCTGTAACACTAGCAGCTTTCCTCACAGTTTTAAAATAAATTACATTCATTTAAGAGAGTATTAACAACTCCATATATTTCGAAGTTGATTGAGAGCGTCTGGGCTGCACCAAGAGCTAAGGTAAGGCTACTGGTAAAAATCCGAAAACAGACGAAACACGAAGTTTGCCAAGGTACATTAAGAAAATAATTGTACTATATGTATGTTGGTATTTAAGTATGCTCCTCCGTAGCGCCTACTCATCTGATTATGATGAGTAAGGTGTCAATCAATTCGTTATTATGGCCCGGATAAAATAGGCAAAAAAAAATTGCTTAACGTGGATAGGATCCTACTAGGTAGAACTAGGATCCACTGCTTAAAGTGCTTTCCAAGGCACAGATGAGCCTCCATCCTTAACCTCGGCGAACATTCCTAGACCTTGAAGACCGACCCGCTGTTTTCAATTAGTCCCAAGCTCCTCCGTCATTAGCAACAAGATTCTAATGTAATTCAATGCGAAAATATCACCTGCATAATCAATAATTCTAAAGGTCGCAATAAACCTGTTAACCTTTAGTAATATTATCTAAAACTTTGTTTATATCCATCCAAACTAATTATTATAAACACGAAATTCACTCTGTCTGTCTGTTTGTTACGCTTTCAAACCGAAACCACTGACTCATTTTTGATGAATTTTGGTATGGAGATAGATTGGACCTTTTAGAAGGATATAGGATATGTTTTATCCCAGGGGTACATTTCCTTTGTATGATAAAGCAACTTTGAAAAAGCTAGTGCTACTAATATTATAAAACTAGCTTCTGCCAGCGGCTTCGCCCGCGTGTATGTCGAAAATTATCCCAAGGTAGCATATTCCCGGGATAAAAAGTATCCTATGTGCTATTCCAAATTTCAACCAGATCCGTCCAGGCATTTGAGCGTGAAGAAGTAGCAAACACACAAACACACACTCACAAACTTTCGCCTTTATAATATTAGTGTGATGGTGTGATGTGAGAGTATGTATGTTTGTGTCATGCAAAAACGGCTGGATTGAAATTTTGCACAAAGACAGTTCAAAACCTGAATAAACACATACAACACTTTTTATCTTGATCCCAAGGGTTTATTATACCGAGTTTCAGTTTAATCAACCCGTGATACCCAATTCATAATAAAACACTTTTCACGCGAGCAAAGTCGTTAAGCAAGAGCTAGTTATCTATAAATCTAAAGATTACAAACCTGTTTCGCTTTAGTAGTATTATCTAATACTTTATTAATGTCCTTGATAGAATGTATGGACACATCCAGTGTGGACGCGTCTAGTGTCTCCTGCTTGTTGTGCCTGGGTTTGGCTGTTGTCTGTCTGTTGTCCGGTTTGTTGTTTCTAAACGCTGCTGTTGTTTGTCTGTTGTTTTTGGGCTCGGGTTTAGCTGTAGCCTTCTTTGTTGTATTGTCAGGTTGCTGGAAAGTAAAATAAAATAGCGTATTTAACATCTTGTGTGTGTTTTACAGATTTCTTCTCCTGTGAGTTGAATATATAAGTTAACCTAAATTGGTTAACAATGTGTTGTCAAAAGTACAAAGTAAAATGATATTAGATTCTTTTATTTGCTGGCTTATTACGTAATAAACAGCAATCAGCAATCATCGCACGATCAAACGCTAAATGTCATAAAAAGCGGAATTAACTACAGTGTAGGCATGGTAGGTCCTGCACAATCGTTAGCTAATCGCCCGCTGTTTGTCAAATGCACTTATTAAAAAAAACCGCCAATATCTCTAAAGCTATCGTTTTGCTCTTGCAAGATACGTGATAAACCTGCCAGATTGCCATTTTAAATGCACAGGAAACCATATTTTATTATCTACTAGAAAATTCTAAACCAAGTAGGTGACAGTAAAGAGATGGGTTAAACTAAATCTGTCCAGTTTTACAATTTATTCAGATAAACATAATAAAATCGGCATGAAATGCTTTTTACATAAATAAGAAAAATACACTGCTGTTCAGCAGACAATATATTCTGTAAATTGCCAAAGATTGAATAAAAAAATACAATGAAACATAGGCAATGTTTACTGGAAGTTATTGTGAGTGGATTAGTTTAAGAGATTTGTTTAAATCCTTTGATTATTTGTAATCACATTTGTCAGGAGAAGCTGAAGGTCTTTTAAGGCACATTCCTATTAGTAATAGTAATTAAACAACATGTTGGACTAAATTAGAGAATCGATATAATAATAAAAATATTTAGCGAATTGTATAATTAAACGTTTCATGAGTAAAAAAAATATTGTATCTGAAGCCTCCAGCGCAGTTTTTGGATACTTCTAACGAATATTTACAAGCTTTGGAAAATTTTCACATAATGGTTGAATATTGGGATTTTATAGTTATTTATGTACTGAGTTTAAAACCGCGGTTTCCGTTTCCTAGATATACAAACTGCCGCCCCCGGTGAGCTCCCGTATTGTCGAGGCGGGGGGACTCAGTAACCCTGGTTCGGTCACCCACGGTGAAGCGAAGAAGAACCCGAGGAGAGGCCGCTCTCTAGGGCTTTTGCCGATAATCCGACGACATAGCGGCCAACATGTAGGTTGCGGTGCTGCCTGGGCGACATCGCAACTGAGGCGGACCGCGATATCGTATGGGGCCTCCCAAACCCATACGATATCGGGGCTGAAGGTTGGAGGCCGCGATGGGCGAGGAGTATGCAGAGATGGCCGGTATTGCAGTGCGCCGCTCGCCCTACCATCTACACCTAACATCGTTTATGCATGTAACAACGACACCTAACATCGTGTATGCAGCATTTTGTTATAGGAAATCTTCATCATCATTTCAGTCGAAAGACGTCCACTGCTGGACATAGGCTTCCTCCAAGCGTCACCACACTGATTGGTCCTGTGCGTTTTGCATCCACGGGACTCCCGCAGCCTTGACCAGGCCGTTGCTTCATCTAGAGGGCGGCCTTCTAACGCTGCGTCTTCCGGTACGCGATCGCCACTGCAGAACATTTTGGCCCCAACGGCCATCCATTCTGCGAGCAATGTGCCCTGCCATTTAAGTTTAGCAATTCTTCGGGCTATGTCGGTAACCTTGGTTCTCTTAAAGGAACTGATGGCACCAAATTCTTAAGCGAATTCTGGGCCGGCTCCGTTTAGAATGCCATCGACATAAGAAGAAAACTGGCCAAGTGCGAGTCGAACTCGCGCACGAAGGGTTCCGTACCATTATCGAGGCGCTATAATGCCACAGACAGACACACAGATACACAGCAACACATGTCAAACTTATAACCCCCCCTCTTTTTCCGTCGGGGGTTAAAAACAGCTCCGTGTCGTGCCTCGCGCATACAGTAAACCAACTTCAAGGCGGCCAATAAGTTTGACGAGGGCTATATTTTTTGTTATAGCGGCAACAGAAATACATCATCTGTGACAATTTCAACTGTCTAGATATCACGGTCAATGAGATACAGCCTGGTGACAGACGGACATACAGACAGATCGAGAAGTCTTAGTAATATGGTCCCGTTTTTAACCTTCGGTTAAGGAACCCTAAAAAGTACACTTACATAGGTGTGATGCGTCAAATCGTCTTCCCAGTTGTTGATCTGGTCTGCTAAAGCCGCCAGTCTACCGAACTTCTTCTTGCCATCCTGTTGCGGCCGCTGCTTCGGCTGCTTAGGTTCCAGTTCTGATGGTGGAGTCGCTGAAGAGAACTCGAGTTCTGTGCGGTGGATAGGCGATGAGAGTGTTGGTTTATCTGAAAAAATAGGAGTTTGGTTGTTAAATTGTGATGGGATAAGACTTGACTGTTAAAAACTGTTAAAAAAAAAGTCGTGTGGCACTCGGGGACTGCCGCGGTAAAGCTATTGCATAGCATTTATTCTAGATCCAGTCCTGGAAAAAGCGTCAAAAAAACTAAAAACGTTAAAAACTCGAAAACGTAGCGAGCCAAACCCGCATTTATTTACGATTAATAAAACTCTAAAAAACAAAACAAAAATACCCTTATTCACATTGAAATAAGGTCGCTTTTCTTTGACAAGCAAAAGTGACCCTTATTCTCATTAGCATAAGGTCCACATTGATCACCATTGTCACAGAAACAGCTCAGAGAGACCGATAAAAGGCAAAAAAATTACGACAACAAAAATTTTAAAACCCTCAAATCTCAGAAACGGTTGGAGTTAGCGCATTTCTGACAAAGCATTTGCCCCCCTGCTACTTCATCCAGGAGAACAAGATAGGATTTACCCCCCCCCTTAACCGTTTACCTCCACCCGCAAAAAAAATTTTCATTCTAAAAATACCAACACGGAAATCGAAAACACGTGCAACAAACCTCCCCCCCCCCGCCCCCCTACCCTCACCACTCAGATTCCACAGAATTCAAAAACCTTATTAAAAGTCAAAGTATCACCGCCGTGCCCGTCGGAGTGGGGAGCGTGAGGTTTCTTCGTTACGGAATTTCTGGATTCGGTCCCCGCGCTAAAGGCCCGCGATAGAAGCTATGCAATAGCTTAAAAATACAGAAGATACCTATTATTATTTTAATTGGCTAGATCTCGAAAGACTAATTTGTGTACCTACTTGACTATTCTTAGTAAATGGGGAAAAGGAAGAAGAGGGCTGCAAATTTTAACCACGGTATAGTAATCATAATGGATCCTTGTGTCTCTGAAGTTGGCTCTGCCAACCATTGCACAAGAAACAGTTTGTCATCAAGTATACTGCATATAGTAAGCGAGATAGGATGATGCTACAAACGTAAGCGAGTGAAAGAGCCAGTTATACAATGCTATCTTCACCTTCAACATTGACACAAAAATAGCTAGTGTGCAGAGTCTTGCAGCCATTTCAGAGACACTAAGAACCGCTGTGAGTATTATAATCCAGAGGCCTTTGTCCCGTAATGGGACAGTTACAGGCCAGTATTATTAAAGCCAAAAATTTCTATGATTGCTTTCCTAAGGCCTTTTGGCCTAAGCAAAAACTAGGGCCTATGAAAAAGTTATTTGTTTTTTTTTTTCATGTAATAACCACTTCAGTTGTCATGTCACCTGAGTTAATCATGCCGCCTCCTCTGGGAACCCACAGACCTCTGATTTGGCTATTTCAGACTTACATCACACTACATAATATCACAATATAAATCACACTAATATTATAAAGGGGAAAGTTTGTGAGTGTGTGTGTGTGTTACTTCTTCACGCTCAAACGGCTGGACGGATCTGGATGAAATTTGGCACAGATATAGATTTTAGTCAGGAATAGCACATATGATACTTGGTATCCCGGATATATGTTCCCTCGGGATAATTTTCGACATTCACGCGGGCGAAGCCGCTGGCAGAAGCTAGTTAACTATATAAGTCCAAACCTCACGACATTTTCCATCACCATTGCCTGTGATGTCCAAGATAAACTTAGAAAGTACATATGAATTTGAAAATGTCACACTGGTACTTGGCCGGATTTGAACTCACGACCTCAAAAACGAGAGGACGAGAACTTAGCCACTGGGCCACCACAACAAGTATTAAAAACAAAAACAAATGAAGCAATTACCAAGACCAAGAAATGTTTATTCCTAAGTATACAATAAAAACTGTCAAAAGTTACACTCAAGAATTAACTTTCAAAGCTGAACCATGAATGAATAGTTCTTTCTATCCTATCTTAAAACAAAACAGCTATCTATTTTTATCACATATATATTGTTGTTATCACATCCTGCTATATTTTAGGCAGATATTTAATAAGTTATCAATGATATCAATACAGGATATATTGTGTTAGTCAAACTTTATATGACTCAAGTGAATTGAGTAACACAAAAATATTTCTATGAGTTAAACAAAGAATGAGACTATTATGACTACATCATGGCTTGTTGGTGTTGTAGACTGCTGAGTCTAGAGTCCTGGGTTTGATTCTAGGTGAGACAAAATTTTACTGGCTGGTTAGATTTTGCTCTACTTACAGGCATTGGTCATTAACGGAAAATACCTTTTAGGGAAGAAAAGACTAAAAAAGTAATATATAATTTAAATAAAAATTTGAAAACTTATTTTTTTTTTTATCCCATTGGAGAGTCGTAATAATAGAAACAATAACTTACGAACACCAGCTGTACGCACGACGCGTCACGGGTTCGTCATAAGTTATTTAGAAATTGTACACTGGAGCCTGCCCTCTACAATGTCATCTTTCTCTGTCTCCCTAGGGTTTGCTGTAAGAGAACTCAACATTGAGTTAAGCTCGCCTTTGTACAAGTACTTTATTATCACAATGTATGTAATGTTGTTTTTGGTGTACAATAAAGAATTAAGAAAAATATTAGTCATTTTAAATTAATAACTAACATTAAGGTTACTCTAGTCAACGGCACGAACTATTTTGTGCGCGGGGTTAAAATGCATGCGACAACACGTGCGAAGAGATTGATGCTGTGATGAGCAGTAAGAAGCTAGTCCTCGTACGAATTTGCACTTTAACAAATTTGTATCGAAATGGATGACGACTTAGGACGAAAACGAGCGCGCGAAATTTTATAAACAGACCTTTGGGAGTCTTGATATCATGAAAAAACGACTAAATGTATATTTTCAAAATTTAATTATTTGCATTGTTGAATTACTAATATATCCCTGTATGGAGGCCGTTTTGCAATTTTCCTTCTTCTTACAGTATTTATTTCCGCCCAAAGATGCGTTAAAATTAGTGTTGAAATATGGAACTTTCGACGCTCATAACTTTCAAATATATATATTTTAACTTTTTTATTTCCATACAGGCTAGATAATGATGAGACAAATTGATATAATTTTATATTTTGAACGTACATCGTCAAACAGTGGAGTAATCGCTAGACTACGTTTGTATGGAAGAATTTTTGACTAGTGTAACCTTAATATCTCTACCTAGAAGTACTGATATAATCTAAAATTATTTCACTGTGGGACAGCTAAATTATCACTGAGTTTACTTTGTGGTTGCAAAGTTAATGCACAATACTTGTGGAATAAGGCAACAGGAGCGAAGCTGCAGAAGAAGGTAAGAAATATCTATAAATAACATACCTGAATACAGATTGCCGAGTCTGTCAAGTCGTGACTTAACATTGTGCCGGAGTCCTGCACGTTTGTTCTCTGATGGCTCTTCTGTTACCTTATCCAGGTTGCTGGATGTGTCATCTGTAATATTATTAGAATTGTTTGAGTAAGAAGTTGGAACTAGAAAGATAAAGAGAAAAATACTTTTAAAAGAAAAAAAAATAAACTGGCCAAGTGCGAGTCGGACTCGCACACGAAAGATTCCTTACCATTATCAATAAAAAACGGCAATTAAATCACGTTATGTATGGGAGCCCTACTTAAATATTTATTTTATTCTGTTTTTAGTATTTGCTGTTATAGCGGCAACATAAATAGGTACATCATCTGTGAAAATTTTAACTGTCTAGCTATCACCGTTCATGAGATACATCCTGGTGACAGACAGACAGACCTTGAAGTCTTAGTAATAGTGTCCGGTTTTTACTCTTTGGTATGGAACCCTAAAACCATCATAATACAAAAAGCAATCCTACACAGTACATGACTAAAATAATAAAGGTTTTAGGTTCAATGATCAGGTTGTGCAAAGTTCCATTGAGTGCAGCTTAGAGCCTGGATTTTTGGCTGCCAAATTGAAGGCGGGCCTATTGTTATGAAACAATAAGCTCACCTTCAATACCATGGGATGTAAATAGCAAAATTAAATACATCTCTGCCCAACCCATTGGTGAACACAGGTGTTTAATTATGTTACGTAATTGTTGCCCTACGATTGGGCATAAGTTTCAGACATCCAGTTAAGATTAGAATAAAATTACTGAACATTTTATGAACCAAAAAACCAAACTTTGAACATTATTAATTAATACTTCCTTATGCTATCAGCAAAACATTATTTTTACAATACCTGACATTTTATTCACAAAAATACTTTTTCAACACCACACTGGCCACAACACAATCCTCACACAATTTAAAACAAGAACAAATATAATAAACCATAGAAGGCACAATCTTAATTCAAAACTGTTTACAACCATTAGTCTAATGTTTTGTTTATACTTTTGAGAAGCATTTACTAATTATTGGAACCATTATCTCTTTGAGGTGAGTAATAAGTTACTGGCCAATGAAGCTTTGTGAACTTGTGAGGAAATAAATATTTAAAATAAAAGAGGAATGGGTGTCATTGGCTTTTTGTTAGTCATCCTGTGTTCTTTCTTATTTAGATTTAAATACCTTCATGGTAAGACCTTTTTAGGAGAAGGTATGTGTGGAGAAGGGACAATTATGTGGTTTTTGCTGCATAATAATGTATGCATGTTGTGTAAGTCTAAATAAAGAGGTAAAATGTTATGTCTGTTTGTGTTGGGAAGGCCAAAGAAAAGATGGATGGACTGTGTGAGGAGTGATATGTAAGAAAATGGAGTCAGTGATAGCGTGGCGTTTGATAGGAAGAAGAAAATCTGTTGTGCCAAACCCAGGTAACATGGGACAATACAGGATGATGATATTTGTTTATATTTTGGTAATAGGTAATCTCAGAAAATACTGATAAAATTTTGAAAATTTCTTTCACTGGTACAAAACTATATTAATGCTGAATGTCATCATCATACGCTTTTAAATGCATGACTCTAGCAGGATAGGCCAGGGGAGCATAGCCAGGGGAAAATACTAGTATTTCTTATTTTATAAAGCTGTGTATGGTTTTGACTCAATTTAGGACAAATTCACCTATTTAGGCAAAATCAATCTATAGTGCCAGGCACGTAAATTGGCAAGATAATGGCATAGTGGAGGTAAGTTCGTGCATATTCCGCGTTCGGTCCTAAACGTTCCCCCCCCCCCACTTCACTACCAAAGATACCTAAAAAACAACTTCTGCACATCTAAAGACTCGTGTCAACTTATGTGCAGGGGGGTTATACCTAGCCTTTTCTCAACACTGTGTGACTTGATGCTGTGTGGTCAGCAGTGTTTAACATGGAGCAACTGTCTATCTCACATTCACAACCCGTTTACTGGGTTTCCACCGCAGACATATTATCTAACTAGATGACGTGATTGTATGTATTTCGCATACCAAAAAACGGAGTAAAGTTTCAATCAATGATCATAATCTGAGCTTTTCATTTAACATTATTGGCACCGGAAATCTAGAAAAATGCCTTTGTATGCCATATTGAGCTGTAAAGAATGTATAGAAAAAGTTGGCAGAGGCATTGGTAATAGTTTTCTTTCATGGGTAAGTAAATTTGTTTTTAAATTGTTTGTGAAAAAGTGGCACGCTTGGTTTTCATACAGATCGAGGTTATCTGTTTAGATTTATGTCTGTGGTTTCCACCTATTGAGTACTAGTAAAAATAAAAGTATTGTTAAAC